>OLKM01000378.1:186212-251212 GCA_900291075.1 Melanogrammus aeglefinus | reverse complement strand
AAAGGGCATGCCTATAAGCCGTGCATGTACAATGAAATATTGAGAGGTGGGATATACTTTGTGTAACTGTGAGCATTTGATGGTAGCAAATTATATTTCAATCAAAAAACTTGCATGGAGTGCTGCATGGGTATGAATTGTCTTTGTCTCTTGTCTCTACCTCTGGTGCTCTTCAGTGTGAGGATCCAAATACTGGGTGGTAGCGGGAACTGAGGCACTCAGAGTAGGAAGGTGATTTTAAAAAGCCTTTATTGCAGCATGGCCAAACAAATTAAAACCAAGCCAACGCGTTGCGGCCACAGGCCTTCATCAGGGCTGGTATAAAATGGCCGCCCATATGTAACCTGTATATATAGGGAGAGGTCACATGACTGGGCGGGCCCCATGGTAGAGGCACATGTGATGCCAATCAGCAAAATACAATATATACATCCACATTCCAATCAGACATGAAAGGAGAATAAACACAAAATATACAAGCAATCAACAAATAGAGAACATTTCAAACATTATAAATAATCAGGTTAATTAACATTATGAATCATCAGGTTAATTAACAGGGGTTTCTCATCCAGGAAGCTGAAGGAAGACACATATTAGGAGCTGGATCCTGCCTAGATCAAAGAAAAGGGGAGAAGTCAAGTTCACCATTTAGGCCTGGATACTGTGTAGCTTTCAGAGTATATATCCAAAAGGATTCCCTCTGTAAGAGCCTTTTTAACCTGTCTCCCCCCCTTACTGAACTGGCAATGTGCTCTATACCTGAGATCTTCAAGGTATTACAACTGTGGCTGGCCTCGTTGCAGTGTAGAGCCATAGGATATTGGGGGTTTACCTGTCCTAAATGGGCATGTTTATGCTCAGCTAGTCGTACCTTGAGTTTACGCTTCGTTCTCCCAACATAAAACCGGCCACACGGGCATTCCAGTCTGTATACAACAAACGTAGTGTTACAGTTTATGAATGATTTGATATCATATTTGCAACCTGAAGTAACGTCTGTGAAATAGTTAGCATTGACCATGTTATCACAATGATTACAATTGCCACATTTATGATTCCCTGTTCTCACATTCAGCCATGTCTTACGGGGAGCTGAAGTAAGAAGGCTCCTCACCAGTTTATCATTAAGGGTAGGAGCTCTTCTGAAGCTGACAGCAAATTATATTTATCTGCAGGTATAATAGAAAATCTGGGAAAGTGTTTCCATCAGGGAAATGGAAGTGTTGATACATTTCACTTACTAACATGTCATAAACACATCGGGCATCATATCATTATATGCAATATAATTATATTCTTACTATGGCAAGTGAGCGCATAGGTGTGTATTTTATACCTGCAGAGCAGTAATTTTTACACGGTCAAGAAAAGAGAAACATGCCATGAATGTCCTTCTCTTATTAGAGGCAACAGGCTGGGAAATTAATATAAAGATGAATAGCGTTTGAAATGATTTCTTCTTTCTTCTCAAAAGTATTGAGAAGAAAAGAGCAACAGCGTTTGTAATGAGCGGTTTTATCTTAGTGGGTGGCGTAAGTGTTTAGTTGTGTTTACTCCGTTGGTCATGGTCTGGTTTGGTCTTTTAAGGACAGGACTGGGGCTAGTTATTTGTACCTTCCTTTTCATCTCGCCTCTCCATTAAAGAAGCTCACCTGCACTACTCACACTCCTGTTGAGACTTCAATCAAATAAAACACTCATGTCTTTGCCAACATTTCCCCTGTCAAAGCACCACTGGGGTTATTTCTTTGCGCAGTTTTTTTTTTTATTATCGAGAACGGAACACTCCTGGGAGAAAGGGGCGCTTTCAACAGGCTGCATTCACTCCTGTTGATGAAAACAATAATAAACGCATGAAAAGAAATATGAAACACAACTCAAGTCCCATATAGAAGGTTTCAAGTACAATCCCATCGCCACCTGTACAGATGTGAAGCACTGCTTCAGCCCAGCTTTCAACAGATGGGATGTGATATATATATAATATATATATATATATATATATATATATATATATATATATATATATATAATATATATATATATATATATATATATATATATATATATATATATATATATACTGTATATATATTTTAATAAACACTGCATCAGCAGCTCCAGATGCAAGAGGCGACACTTGCAATTTGTTTAACATTCCCTCATGGATTTCCGTTGCAGAATCGTACGTGGCGGACTTTGACGGCCGCAGCTCTCTGCTCTACCGGTTCAACCAGAAGTCCATGTCCACGGTGAAGGACGTGGTCTCCCTGCGCTTCAAGAGCCGGCAGGCCGAGGGGGTGCTGCTGCACGGGGAGGGCCAGAGGGGAGACTACATCACCCTGGAGCTCCACCGCGGCCGGCTGGCGCTCTACCTCAACCTGGACGAGAGGGGTGAGGGCCGGGGAAGGGGGGAGGTGTTGAAATGGGGGAGGTAGTATTGAAAGCCCTGTTTTGTAACCATCTAGGTTGGTGTTTGTGTGTGTGTGTATGTGTGTGTGTGTGTGTGTGTGTGTGTGTGTGTGTGTGTGTGTGTGTGTGTGTGTGTGTGTGTGTGTGTGTGTGTGTGTGTGTGTGTGTGTGTGTGTGTGTGTGTGTGTGTGTGTGTGTATTTGTGTGTATATGTGGGTATAATTGTGCGTGTGTATGTGTGTGCGTGTATGTGCGACGTACATACTACAAAAAGTACGAGTGTACTTGTGTGATGGTGTGTGTGTTTGTGTGTGTTAGTCCTACATACTCCATTTGTACACAAGTGTGAGTTTATTTGTGATGGGGTGTTTACATGTGTGTGTGTGTGTGTGTGTGTGTGTGTGTGTGTGTGTGTGTGTGTGTGTGTGTGTGTGTGTGTGTGTGTGTGTGTGTGTGTGTGTGTGTGTGTGTGTGTGTGTGTGTGTGTTTGTTGTGATCCCATCTGTGCGGTGTGAGTGTGTGTCTTTCATTCTTTGCCTTTCCAATTACCTCAGCACCTGAGCTCCAATGACTCGGTGGCCTCAGCCATTTAAAGGTTCACTCTGGGGGGATCTGAACACGCTGCAAAAAAAGAAAGAAGCTAAACACCAAACGACACCACCAGCCTCGCCCCGGTTCTCCTGTATTCATGCCCCGTTTCTCTTCCTCACATTGCGGCCGCGTTCCAGACGACACGAGGCTGAGGTCCAGCGGTGGGCGCAGCGTGGCGGTCACTCTGGGCAGCCTTCTGGACGACCAGCACTGGCACTCGGTCCTGATCGAGCGCTTCAACAAGCAGGTCAACCTCACGGTGGACTCCCACACGCAGCACTTCCGCACCAAGGGAGAAGGGGACTCCCTGGAGGTGGACTATGAGGTGTGTTTCCCGTGCAAACACACATCACACCTTCCGACCTGTGGACAGGTATTTTTAGATGCATTTTTAATTTGGATGCAGCTAAGCGAGCGGCGAGCCATAACAGCATCAACAGCGGCGAGAATGCAATGTCTCTGCTCCTATACTGCAACGACACGCCCCGCACACGTATCAGGTTGATTTCCAAACGTGTTTGGGCAGCACTTTTTGTTGCTGGAATTAGAAGGTATAGTAGGCAATAGAATTATACTGAGTTAAGTACATGCCACAATTGGTGATCCACAGTTTGTAACTTCAATACAAACAGATGAAAAAAATTCAAATTAAATAACAATAACGATTATTATAAGGAACAATATTGCTGGAATTAATGAAATTATTTTTGGATTACATTAAATGTGTCTTAGGACAGCTGCACAACAACCAGAAGTAGCCATTAAAAGGCATGGCCAATGCCAAATCCCTCTTTTCTCTCCAAGTTAAGTTTTGGCGGTATCCCCCTTCCCGGCAAGCCTGGCACCTTCATCAGGAAGAACTTCCACGGCTGCATTGAGAACCTGTACTACAACGGGATCAACATCATCGACCTGGCCAAGAGACGCAAGCCCCAGATATACAGCGTGGTGAGAGCCTGTTCCCATCGCCAACATGCTGCACTCCCTTCCACTGCACGTCTAATGTCATCCATTATGCAGGCCCTTCTTCATTAAAGCAGCGGAGTGGAAGGGCAAAAACAAAGTATTTTTTCTTATTCTCTCCGCCGAATGTCACCTTTATTTACCCCATGCTCAGCCTTACTGTGAGTGTTAGGGCCAGGTGCTACTTATCCAGCGGTACCTTTGCTACCGCAGAACAATCTAATATATTTAGAGGTGGTAGGTCACGCAGAGTACGCCGGAGGGAAGCAGATGTAAACACTGTTGGAACAAGCAAATGTACACACACGAAAACTAACCACAAAAGTCCCCAGCAGGGGTTCACTCCAATGTCCTCCTTTAGTTGTTGAGCATCGGAGTTAACTACCTCATTCTGGACTTTCTCCCAGCCGAATCAACCAAGAGAGACAACGAAGAAAGCGCTATAGCGGGTAACAACGCTAATTACATCGCCATTACATGCAAGGCGGGGGGGAGGGGGGGGGGGGTCACTAGAGGAGAGAGGGGGGCTCATGGTGGAGGAGAGGGTGGGTGGGGGTGGTGCATAGAGGTGCAAAGGAAGGGCGTGGAGAAGGTCGAGGGAGGGAAGGGTGGGTGGATGTGGCGCTGGATCTTTAGGTGTAAAGCACACAAGAGGGACAAAGAGATGGAAAGTGGAATTGCCTTTGGTCCCACTTTAGAAGGAGGGCGAGGCCTGGTTGTGCGCTGTGTTGGGACGGAGTCGGGGGGCTGGGGGAGTGTATCCACTGATCCGTGCCAGC
Organism: Melanogrammus aeglefinus; assembly: GCA_900291075.1. NCBI lineage: Eukaryota > Metazoa > Chordata > Actinopteri > Gadiformes > Gadidae > Melanogrammus > Melanogrammus aeglefinus. The sequence continues at coordinate 246,464 of OLKM01000378.1, read as the reverse complement.
GTAAGTTATTATTACCTCCCACCTCTAGCCCGGAGGTGACTTGCATTATTGAAGTTAGGCCCCCCCCCCCCCCCCCCCCCCCCAGTCCCCAACTCCCCCCCCCGCCTCCTTCACACACACTCAGACACACGCACAAACACACACACCTTCCCTCCACTCTCACACCTCGCTCCTCTCGCCTGCTTCGATCCACACCGTCCTGGCTAGACGTGAACCCGGGCGAACTCCTTTGAACGCAGCTGGACGTTGCGCACGTGGAGCCGCGCACGGCGGTCGCAGTCGCGGGCGGGCGGCGGCGAGCCGAATCGCGCTCGGTCCACTTTGATACCATCTGACACCTAATGTATTCCGACTGAACGTGGCGCATGCTTGCCAGCCTTTCCTTGCGATTGGCCCGGAGCGTTTCCCGCGAGGAACCGCAGATGGTCGGACTCTGAAACGGGCGCTCTCATCTTTTACCCTCCTCCCCGGGTCTGAGGGGATCGATGGCGGCCATGCGCAGTACGCCACCGCTGGCGTGACCTTTTCGCCGCCGCCTGCCAAAGGCTCTCCTCTGTTCTCTTCCTGCCGTCCCTGGGCGTTTCCGTTGCGTACGGGGGTGACATTTAACCCACTTCCCTGCAGTGTCACCGTCCCGGCCTAACCCAGTACCCCGTCCGTCTGTCTGTCTGTCTAACTGTCTGTCTGTCTGTCAATTTGAAGTTGCATCATTTTCCCCCTCTTCCTGCATAATTTTCTTCAATCTAGATCAGGGCCGCTGGAAAATAAGAACAATCGGATATGTATACCTCTATTGTTATATGCGTGGCTGACTTGGGAGAAGATTATTTCCATCATGCTGAAAACCTCATCCTGAAGTTGGAGTCCACCAATTCAAACGCAGTGAACCGGTCATTGTTTTTACAGATATTGTCTTTCTATTGCCGAGAGAGACATTGCAATAATTGTGCGCGTGTGTGACTGCCTGTCTGTCTGGCTGTCTGGTTGCCTGGATCAGCCATTTAATGAAGCGAGAACCAGGAGGGATTTGCACCTACTTTGGAGGAATCAAATATGTATTCACGTCTGTTTAATTAAACAGTATTGCAAATAGAGTTGATCTCGACTCCGGGGATGGCAAGGTGACACTGCACTCTGTCTCGCTCTGGTCTCCAGGGCAACGTGACCTTCTCCTGCTCTGAGCCCCAGCAGGCTGCCGCCACCTTCCTGAGCTCCAGCGCCAGTTTCCTGTCGCTCCCGGCAACGGCAACGGCGGCGGCGGCCGTTGCGGGTGGCACGGGGGGAGCGTTCTCGCTGCGCTTCCAGTTCCGGACGTGGAACGCCGACGGGCTTCTGCTCTCGGTCCGTCTGGCCCCCGAGCCCCAGAGAGTGGAACTGCAGATCAGCGGCAGCCGGCTGCGTCTCACCCTCCACACCTCTGCCCAGCAGAAGTCCCAGGTCTCTACTGGTGAGGGGCGCCAGGCCACCCACACACACACACACACACACACACACACACACACACACACACACACACACACACACACACACACACACACACACACACACACACACACACACACACACACACACACACACACACTCAGACAGACACGCCCACACTCAGACAGACACGCACACACACAGACGTGTGATTGCCCAAACCAGGGCACCGCAGCTTCAAATGAAATAGCCAAATATAGACTACACCACATTATTTCTATGCGAAAGTGGGCGTCACTTCTGCGGTGACATTCGTGATTTTGCACGAAAAAAAATAAACATACTTTGACATGGAAAATGTGAGCTTGCAAGACATATCTTTTTGTTGCACCACTGAGAAAGGAAATTGTGTAATTTGTTTGCAAGGATCCTGGGGAAAAGATTCAGCTAAGGTCTAAATATCGTGCTTGGCATGCAATACTTGAAATACTACAGAATCCCATCCATCAAACCAAGTTCTGAATCTAGGTCTGCTCAGCAGTGGAAACCCACAGAAGTTTTCTATGTTAACTGTTTGTGTGTGTGTGTGTGTGTGTGTGTGTGTGTGTGTGTGTGTGTGTGTGTGTGTGTGTGTGTGTGTGTGTGTGTGTGTGTGTGTGTGTGTGTGTGTGTGTGTGTGTGTGTGTGTGTGTGTGTGTGTGTGTGTGCACATGTGTGGGTGTGCTTGCATGTGCATGTGTGTTTGTGTGCGCTTTTGTGTGGGCGGGTGTGTGTGAATATATGTGTGTGTGTGTATGTGTGTGTATGTCTGTGTGTGTGTGTGTGGGTGTGAGCGCATGCATGTGTCTAAGTATGTCCTCTGGCCAAAAGCGGATTTAGTGTAGATTTCAGGATCCTGTTTGCCAACATGGGCTCCAGTTTCTCTTACAGAATCAAAATGTTTTGCTCCATACTTGCACTTGATGTGGTTGTCAAGTTTGCGTTCATAGAATATTAATAATTAGCTGTATTTTTTGAAGGTGCCTCATTATGAAGTCATTTTGAATATATATTTCATAATGTTTTAATTATTTACGGTACATTCAGTACGTATTCTGCATTTTATTAAGAGTGTTTCTTAAATAACAGTATTTGTAGTACAATTAACAGATCTGATCATCTTAAATTGTATCAATGATTATGAACGCCATACGTAGACACAAATTGTCTGCATATTTATATAATTATATGTTAAGTGTATACAACTGCATAGGCTGCACATCTCTTTCACATAGTGAATTCATGCTTTAAGTACAAGAGACAGTCCCAGAACAGATAACCCACCGTGTGTAAGTGCACACCATCAGTGCTAGTTAGGCAGTGGCATGCATACTACAGCAAAGACCATAGTTGGGCCAGTGTTGCCACCAACTTGCTGTCACGTACCACTGCAAACTGGCAGATTTGTAGTTAGAGCTCGGTTTCTTTCTCTCTCTCTCTCTCTCTCTCTCTCTCTCTCTCTCTCTCTCTCTCTCTCTCTCTCTCTCTCTCTCTCTCTCTCTCTCTCTCTCTCTCTCTCTCTCTCTCTCTCTCTCTCTCTCTCTCTCTCTCTCTCTCTCTCTCTTCGCTGAAAATTGCCTTCTACTAAAGCCTTTTCTATTTGTTGTCTTTACAAACTGTGCATTGCTCCTAGAACTCGATGTCACATTGTCTGAGAGCAATCAATTCTCGCTCCGTAGGTTATTCTCAAAATGTGAGGGTTGGCCCAATCTGATTTCATGTAAAATATTTTTGAAGATGATGATAAAACTCTCAAGTTGTATCATATCACCCCTTCTAGTGGACGGATTGATGTATGTAAGATTTTTATCTTTAACTTTTAATAGTTTCAAACAAAGGTTGGTGACGGATTGGGACAAGAGCAGAATTGTAATAAATAATTTAGAGCAGGAAGGAGAAGACGGTTGACATGAAATAGTAACATTGTGTGTGTTTTAGAGTCCTCAATGGAACAGCGATCATCGAAGCAGTTGAACTTTCGGTTAAAAAAACCCCCCACTCCCTTCCCTCCACCCCATCCATCCCCCAGCCCCATCGTCCCAAGGAGAGATGGGCTTGGCTCGTATTTGGTTTTGGTCCATTTTTGGGAAACAGCACAAATTATGAATAATGCATAAGAATGGATTGAGTCACTCACGGCTGTTTCTTCGGCCTTGCTGGAGGGGAGACCCGTTCTTCTCTGGGCATCAGCGTCTGTGGGCCCCTGTGGGGCCGATCACTTCCTGCAACAACGGCCAGATGTGATCAAGTACAAGCAGAGGTCACCCTCCATCTGTTGCAGGTTCCGGCGCTTTTGTTTTATTTATTTAATTTTCCAGAGATGTGTGTTATCACCAGGTGCACCATTTTTTTCTTCTTTTTCTTCCTTTTTTTTTCCGTTTGTTCCAGACAATAACTGTGTGAAATCCGCCGGTTGGTTTAATTGTAATTGAATGTAAATTCGCAGAGAGCACCCGCACCTCTCCCGGTCTCCCTCACCTCTCTCTAGCAGATGGTTAGAGCTGAGAGGATTTGCAAAGGCAACCCACAGAGAGGAACGATCCAGACGACCTTGAATGTCGGGCCTTGCGTTTCCCTAAAAACAAAAGCAACAAGAATAGAAAACAAATGTAATAAAAAAAACGTGTTTGTGAGTATGGTGCCACATATTCCTTTGGGAGGGTGGAACAAACATTAGAAAAAAATGCATTTAAAAAGCGCTGCGAGGAAATGTTGAGCACAGTTTGACCACGAAAAATGTCCCTTTCTCTTTCCCAGTTATATTTGGCATACCATGCGTAACATTTCAAGTACAAGTGGATCCTACCCAATGATGAAAAGCTGGAATAGAGCACAAAAACAATGCAGTTGTGTAGATAGGGAAGAAAACCAATGCTTATGAGTTGCTCAAGGCCTACGAGGTAAAACTGTTCAAACTCTCTGCCAACAGGGCACAGATTGAATGATGGATTGTGGCACTCGGTAACCCTGGACACACAAAACCACCAGATCAGCCTGAGCCTGGACAATGAACCAGCGTCGACTGTGGAACTAGGAGAGCGTTTGGACGCCGTGGACCATGTTTATTTTGGAGGTGAGTCTCTTTTGGGAGTTTTGTCACCACGTGCTGGGTTTTGAGTTGTGTTCAAGTGTTTTTTCACGAAGTAGTATTGTATCTAATCCACCATATGTAGACAATAATATAAAGTACAGAATCCTCTATCTTACAGAGCACACCCCATGCCCTGACATCCCCTTACCATATAAGTATGGATCCTCAGTTCATTTTTGATTTCCAAGGGGTGTTATCAACGGGAGCATAGCCTACCAAAGGCCGATGAATGCAATTGGAAAGAATTTGCAACCAAACCATTTCAAAAGCTTTTTGGGAGTGCGCCAACACATATATCGTATCATCAAAAGCTTTAGGCGTAGTTGTTGGTTCTTCTTTTAGAGGAAATAAATGGTCCAGTTTTCTTAATACTGTCACAACAGCTGATTCAACAGACCGTTGGACATCAGTGGCCGCCATCTTGGTTGTTTACAATAACACCTCAACGGAGCTCCTCTGTTCGGTCATCATATCAAATGATACGATATTTCATACTGATACCCGAACCTCGTATTAGATAAACGGTCGGCTGGACATCTGTCTGAGCGGTTAGGAGGGAGACCATCTGCAGATTCGTCTCGTTCACAGGCTACACACCTTTGAAAGAAGAACTTGAAAAATCTAATCTGTCCTTTATGTAAACTAGCTTGTTTAGGGAAATATGAATTTAACTATAGTGCAAACGATGTGTGATTAACACACTTGATTAAAATCTTGATTTGTTGACAAACATAATTGAAATATTTGGATGATAATTTGGATGAATGATATTGGGAATGCTGCACGTGAAAGCCGGCAACGAAGCTCTTTCCATTCATTTATTTATGTCTCTGCTTTTAAATCCAAACTGCTGCTAAGCAAAGATTTACTTATTATTGCTGCAGAGCTTCAGCTTCCATTGCCTTGCCTTGTAAATCTCAAATCTTCTGGTGGTGGCATTTTACTAAGCCTCTCTTAAAGCCGTCAACTTGCATAATACAGTCGTACCGGTTTTGATGTTGCTGCCTCTCTTTTCACCAGGACTATATCCCCTGCACATATGTTGAAATCGCCACACAACTGTCACTCCAATAAATATGGCCATACCATTTTATCAGTAAAATACCAGTTGTGTAGACGGGTTTTCATGCAGCTTAACACAATCTCCTCTTATAACTTTTACCACATTTTCCGAGGCCCGTTTTTCTTTGTTCAAAGTAATTCAGTTGAAGCTCTTACGACAGCTGCCGGATACATGAAAAACCTACCGTTGTGTTTCATTAGGTTGCCCTTCATCAACAAGCACCTCTTACTGTGAGAACCCTACCACGGCGTTTCAGGGCTGCATGCGGCTTATAGTCATCAACAGCCGGCCCACCAGCCTCCATGACGTCCAGAATGGCATCTTTGGGAACTACAACGGCCTTAGCTTTGACATGTGCGCCATTCATGACAGGTATGATAATTTGACAAAGGGTCGGGAAATGTTTTGTATCCAGGATGAGGTGGGATAGGGCTTTTTGGTGGCGGGTTGTAATGATCAAAAATTTACAGGCGACTTTCTGCAAGGCGTCTGTTTTTTCATGTTTTTAGCATCATAGAGAAGTACAGCAAAAGACTCTGAAGGAGGATCAGTTTTTTTATCTGTTTATCAACAACTGTTAGTGTCAATATGTGACACTGAAAATGGTGACCTCCTCACTGAATGATGCTGAGCTGATGCTAATTACCTGAAAACCCTTCATTTTCTCTGTGTTCTTGTGTATGTGACTTTGTCTCTTTGTATAAGTGTGTGTGTGTGTGTGTCTGTCTGTCTGTCTGTGTGTCTGTCTGTCTGTCTGTCTGTCTGTCTGTCTGTCTGTCTGTCTGTCTGTCTGTCTGTCTGTCTGTCTGTCTGTCTGTCTGTCTGTCTGTCTGTCTGTCTGTCTGTCTGTCTGTCTGTCTGTCTGTCTGTCTGTCTGTCTGTCTGTCTGTCTGTCTGTCTGTCTGTCTGTCTGTCTGTCTGTCGGTGTGTCTGTGGATGGTTCTATGAGTGTGTCCATGAGTCTTTGTGCGTGTGTCTATGTGGATTTTTGTGTGTGTAGTTTGCCTGTTTTTGTGTGTATGTGTTTTGGCTCTGTCTAAGATTGTGTGTGTGTGTGTGTGTGTGTGTGTGTGTGTGTGTGTGTGTGTGTGTGTGTGTGTGTGTGTGTGTGTGTGTGTGTGTGTGTGTGTGTGTGTGTGTGTGTGTGTGTGTGGGTGTGTGAAAGAGCTCGCATAGCACATGGAACAACCTCCAAATTCCCTCTGTCTCCCATTTTATGCAAGTGTTGGTGTTGGGCATGTGCAATGCTCATTAGCTAAATCTAGGCTGTGTTCCTCGGCTATTTCTTCATCCTTCTTCCTTTTCCCCCACCTTCAAAAGTCTGAAACCACCCGTTTCTCTGTGAGGGAGGGGCGGGCCTTACCCAGCCACTGGAGATAATGGCTTTTTGCTCCACTGCTCTTTCTACTGCGTTAGTGCTAAAGCTTCATTGTCCCCTTTATTATAGAGGGGAGAACTCTCCGTGCCGGGTGGCATAATTTCAGCGGTTAACAAAGGCCCCATTCCATGTCTAAAGAAAAGGAAACTCACAGAAATTATTAAACCTACACCTGAGACTGCCAGGCAGTCGAATGGCACCGCTGCATTTAACAGCGGAATGGAAGCCGTCCTGTGTTGATAAATGAAGGCTCACGTAGGAAATCCTAAGGCAGAGTAATGTAAATACATAACAAGGGGACTGAACTCATTTATGGAGGCTTGAATAGAAAGTCAGACTGCAATTTAAGAAATGTGCGCACTGTGCAAACAGCTCAAGAGAGGAGGAGGCATTTTAATTTGAATGATTGTTTGTCCTCACTCGGTTGAAAAGGAACATGATCCTTTCTTTCACCTCTCAAGGTTGCATTATCTTACCATTGACCCAACTTATTAGCGAAATTGAAAAAGGGGTTGCCAAACAAGTTTATGTTTGATGGGCTCTCCAGTGTCACCAGCCATTTCTATCTTTGCTGCTAATTAAATCAATCTAAACGCATGTGTCTAAATACTCGTATCAATATTCTATTAGCATACATTAGCAGGCAATGCAGGATGTTATTTCGGATGTGTAAACATTTGCCTTTCCTTCTACTTCTCTCCCACGTGTGTGATTACAATTCGCTAGGGGCCCATATATTCCACCATTAAACAGGAAGCATTGTTATTTTTCTGAAACGATTCATATGGGATTCAAGGATGCCAAACGACATTGCAGTTTAAAGAGCCATGTCCTTTACGATACTATTTCATGTTGAATTGTGCAATACAAATATAGTAACTAATTTTGAATCCGACTTTTATCTTTTTTCCGGCATTTTTGAATCTCGTACGTATATCGAATCACTAACCGTTGAGTGATTGTATATTTTCACTTTCTCTTCCATGTCTGCCAGATGTCTGCCGAACCTGTGCGAGCACGGAGGCCAGTGCTCCCAGACCTGGAGCTCTTTCCACTGTGACTGCTCGGGAACCGGGTACTCGGGGGCCACCTGCCACAACTGTACGTTGGACACCCTTTGGCACCTCCTTGCCTAACAAACACCCAGCTATGTAGAGACAGCGGGAGATGGGAAAACATGTTCTTGATGGTTTGGTGCCATTGAGGGGGCATTCCCTGGGGAAATTGAAATGTATTGTGTTTGCCCAACAAACAATCCTCCACAAAGGAAGGCGCAACAAACGCCTTTTTATCAAACAATATGGTGGTTTTAATTGGGTCTCCTTCTGATGTTGCACTATTCGTCTATAGTTAGACTAATGTACCTGGATAAACATGGGTTAAAGCAGTTACGTGGCTTGCACTGCTGCTGGCTTCCGTTTGTCATTGACATGCCAGCGATTCTTGATTATAATCGCTTGTACCCGCAATAATATGTCACATACTATATCACGGATACATACATAAAGCTATCGAAAAGAAGACTCCTAAAATACAGAGTTTCACTTCAATAGCTCAAAACGTAGCAGCTGGCGAGATGTCATGCTGCCTCCGTTGAGCCATGAAAATGAGATTGAGTGGAAAATATCCATCCATCACCAGCCTAATTCCAAGGCGTAGGGAGGAAAGAAACACAGTTATCTCTGCACGCCGGTTCTAGGTTATACCTGAGCCCAGCCAGCCGGAGAGACGAGCTGTGCAGGCAGTTCAACATGGAACGCAAAGAAGTTAATCTGTGCCAGGGGGGGATGTTAGACTCCTCTGGGACTCGTGAATCTGCCTCCTGAATGTAGTCGAGAAAGGCCCTTTCTCCTCATAATCACCCACGTCCTTGTCGTCGTTGTTCTTGCCCCTATTTATTTATGTTTTCTACGTGCGCTTCTGATTTACTATTAGGAAACGTTGCAGCAGTATCAAACCAACCCCCACACAAACCCCAACCCCCTCTACCGCCCCCACCCCCACACCCTCCGTGGGGACGTAACCTTTCTTCTTCCTTCATTTTTTTTTGTCTTTTTCTTTCTCTGTTATTTACCACCACTCGGAGCCATCGCGCTCTGTGAGCCGGCGTTTGTGTGTATGAAGTGCGCCCTGAAAAACTAATTCGCCCTGCCTTGCCACCAGCCCTCTACGAGTCGTCCTGCGAGGCCTACAAGCTGACAGGCAGCTCCTCGGGCTACTACTCCATTGATCCGGATGGCAGCGGACCCCTGGGGCCCGCGCGGGTCTACTGCAACATGACGGGTGAGCTCAGCGCATTCCCCCTCCATGTCAGAAGTGTAGGAGCATAAGAATGATATAGGTCGCTTTGGTGTTTTGATCATTGTTTATTGTTTAATCATTCACTCTTTTTCATTGTCGTTCGACCTTGTTGCGTTTGATTTCTCATTCCAGAAATGGCTAAATAAAGTTCTGTTTAGCCGAGGTGACGGTATATTTTACGATTATTTATGATTTTACATTGCTACAACTCTCTCTCTCGAGTCATCACGAAAAAGAGATCCCATGATGCATTCTGATGAACAAGCCCTGTAACGCTGCGTCCCCAGATTCGGAAGGAACTAATTAAGAGTAATGGGGAGTGTGTTATTGTGCAGTGTGTTATTGTGCAGTGTGTTATTGGGCAGTGTGTTATCGCGCAGTGTATTACCGTGCAATGTGTCATCGTTCAGTGTGTTAGTGTTCAGTGTGTTATTTTGCAGTGTCTTATTGTTCAGTGTGTTATTGTGCAGTGTGTTATTGTGCAGTGTGTTAGTGTGCACTGTTTTGTGCAGTGTGTTATTGTGCAGTGTGTTATTGGGCAGTGTGTTATTGTGCAGTGTCTTATTGTGCAGTGTGTTATCGCGCAGTGTATTACCGTGCAATGTGTCATAGTTCAGTGTGTTAGTGTTCAGTGTGTTATTTTGCAGTGGCTTATTGTGCAGTGTGTTATTGTGCAGTGTGTTATTGTGCAGTGTGTTAGTGTGCACTGTTTTGTGCAGTGTGTTATTGTGCAGTGTGTTATTGGGCAGTGTGTTATTGTGCAGTGTGTTGTTGTGCGGGTTGTTTGATACGCGTTCCTGGCTAATCCAGCATGCAGCCGTGATCGATGTGGGGCAGATCTCAAGGCCTGCTTCTCTGCTCTATGTTCGTCAGCGGGGGGAGGGGGGGCTGAGTGTAATCCCTCCACCTAGTCCTATCTCCCTCACACGTGCAGGGAAGGCAGCGTGTTGTGTTGTGTGCATGGTAATCCTGTGGTCAGGATGGGTTGTCATGACGTTGACGCCCAGAGATGACAGGTCAAGCTAGGAGGCAGAGACCTGGTGTCTCACAGTCGGCTGGAGTGATGGGTCTCCAGCGGGCCTCTTCTGTTCTGTCCCTCATCCATATTCTAGTATCTCCACACACACACACAGGTGTATGCACACTCACATACATACAGTTGCACACACACACACACACACATAACACACACACACACACACACACACACACACACACACACACACACACAACACAACACACACACACACACACACACACACACACACACACACACACACACACACACACACACACACACACACACACACACACACACACACACACACACCTTACCACCAAGAATAATCATTTTCCGGACACCATGTTTCTTTTAAAGCATGCATCCGTTAACGTAGGGCAGAATCTCTCTCGCACTCTGTCAGAGCCAACTTACTCATACACAGGTCCAGAAGGAATGAATATCTAATGATACCCAGCAGGGAGGGACAGACGAGGCATACGAACATAGAAGGGAGAGTGTGTGCCATGGCTGTGGCAGACACTCGAAAAGACATGTTCACACATGGTCCGGTGGGAGAAGTGCTTTGTTCGGTTACATTATTTCTTCTATCTTGCTTAACCCTTTGTCTAGATCTCCTGTGGTGAGCAAAAGTCAGAAGTGATAATCTTGAGGTTAATCTTTTTAGGGTGTGTGTGTGTGTGTGTGTGTGTGTGTGTGTGTGTGTGTGTGTGTGTGTGTGTGTGTGTGTGTGTGTGTGTGGTGTGTGTGTGTGTGTGTGTGTGTGTGTGTGTGTCTGCGTGTGTGTGTCTGCGTGTGTGTGTTTGTGATTTTGGGTCGAGAGCTGAATTCATCAGATGCACAGTCTAATGCAGTTCTAAGCAATTCAGTTCTTACGACAAAGCACCTCACACTTAATATGTGTGTGCGTGTTATGCTGTTTGTTCAGAGGACAAGGTGTGGACGGTGCTGGACCACAGCAGCAGTGCTCCAGTGAGGGTGCAGGGCTCCTCCCCCCAGAAGCCCTACATCATGAGGTTCAACTACAGCGCCTCGCCGGAGCAGCTGCGCGCCATAGTAACGGGCTCCGAGCAGTGTCAACAGGAAGTGGTGTACCGCTGCAGGAAGTCCCGTCTCTTCAACGCTTGGGGTCAGTCCAGGCAATTTTCCATCATCCCAACTTGTTTCCCTCTCAAGCTGTGTTTAAGTGTCTGTGTGTGTGTGTGTGTGTGTGTGTGTGTGTGTGTGTGTGTGTGTGTGTGTGTGTGTGTGTGTGTGTGTGGTGTGTGTGTGTGTGTGTGTGTGTGTGTGTGTGTGTGTGTGTGTGTGTGTGTGTGTGTGTGTGTGTGTGTGTGTGTGTGTGTGTGTGTGTGTGTGTGTGTGTGGATGTGTGGGGGGGGATTTTGATCGGAGCGTGTCAGTTATGAGCACATTTGCACACCTCACTATGCACAAAGATCTATTTTTTATGACCATCTATTATACATTGTTTGTCTATTGCTCAACTGTTACTCTTACCCCCTGTTGAGTGTGTTCTATAAAACAGTGTGTGCGTGGGGGTATATGTGGGTGTGTGTGAGATTGTGTAGCGTGTGGGCGTGGCTGAGTGTGTGTGTAGCAGCATGGGGAGCTGAATAATGTAACATCCAGCTCTGCATACCCATGCATGCACAACGGCACATACACACAAACAGACACAGCCACAGACACACACACACACATATGCACATGTGCACACATACACACACGCACACGCACACACACACACACAAACACACACACACACATACAAAGACACAAAGACACACACACACACATCTCCAGTCACAAGTATGATGCCTTGGGAGGCCATACTATAAGCTCATCATTGATGAAAAATGTATGTGGGCATAACTCTCTAAGATGACATCATGGCACAGAGGATAATAAACAACTTTATTACAAAACAGGATCATTAATGGAAGAAAGTGGGCCTCCTTTCAACCTCGGCAGATACAGACCAAACCATAATTGCTTTCATTCTTTACTTGGATGCTTCAGTTATTGCCACCGGATCAGTATTGTTTTCTTTTTTTTTCTATTTTAACACAATGTGCAGTAATTGGACCAGCATGACAGCAGATACTCCATGGGTAGCTGTGCTGAGATGCCAGTCTGGACGCACACACAAAAACACACTCACACCGAGATGCACACAAACACAATCACAGTCACACACACAGGAACACTCAAAGTCTCCTTCAAACACTTACACACACACACACACACACACACAAACACACACACACACACACACACACACACACACACACACACACACACACACACACACACACACACACACACACACACACACACACACACACACAGAAAACCCTCAAAGTTTCCCTCAAACATACACACACTCACACACTCACACAGGAACACTCACAGTCTCAAAAGCACACACACACAACACACACACTCACACAGGTACACACACACACACACACACACACACACACACACACACACACACACACACACACACACACACACACACACACACACACACACACACACACACACACACACACACAAAGGAACACCTAAACATGTGTACGCACGCACATACGCTAGAACATTCACAAGAATCCCTGCAATCATCCATGCTCATTTGAGACCGTCCACAGTCTGTGATTGTGAATGTTTTTGAAAACAAGACGTCAAACATGCTCCTTTGTCCCAATGGTGATCAAGTGATTTCTCTGAACAACAACACATTCACCAAGGTCCCGTTATCTTATCACGAAACCACGGTCACCTCCGAAATGAGGAGCCTCGTTCGCAGGGGAACAAGTCTGTTCCCTCTTCGATCTCCTGCCATCCACCGTTTACAACCCGTGTGTTCTCAGTGTTCTCTCGCATGTCCATCCGACAGCTCTCCCAAGTCTGTGCTTTGGCGCTGCTCAATTATTAAGCAGGAACATTTTTTCCCCAGACACCTCAATATGTAATCACTATCTCCCTCGAAAACCATACCAGACATTAATGAGGAGTTTTCCTTTATTTTTTCAAAGCCTTCTCATTAAAAGCTGTTGATTAGAGCAGCACTATCGGAGCACTTTAGCATAGCGTATCAACTGTCCTTCATGTCGTGATGAGGCTCATTTGTTAATTATTGTCTTGCTTGGAAATAAACATGCCAGAAGATTGCAAGCCCCCCCCCCCACCCCCGCCCCCTCCTCTAACAGACAGACACACACACACACACACACACACACACACACACACACACACACACACACACACACACACACACACCACACACACACACACACACACACACAACACACACACACACACACACACACACACACACACACACAAACAAACACTCAATCCCATCCTAGGGAAACCTCAGGTTTATCCAAACATATCTTTGTTATAGGCATCAAAAGGATTGCGTGCATTTAGCCTTGTTTGGTTTAGTCGACACTTATATCAAAATAAGTCCATTATTTAGTGTGCCCATAGTTCTACGGATGTAATGGGCTTAAAAAACACTGTGCTTTGGGCTGGTTAATCGCATTGCAGCAAATATTTGGAAGTTGGCAATAAAGAGGATTTACTAAGGCAGTGGACGAGACACAGAGCAAAACACAAAGGATGCATGACAGATTAAATTTATTGACAGAAATGAGATTTGAGAGGAATCTGTTTGTAGTCTGTCTCTGCTAGTTTATAAAACGGTTAAATTAACAGCCCATTCCTAAGTATATTTTGATACACTAAAGTGTTTGGGTAAGACAATATTGTTTAGTTCGATCAATTTTGTATTAATACAATTTTGGAGTTTAGATTTGTCGTGCCGAGATCAAAGTACACATCAGCTCATGTAGTCCACAGAACCGTCTCTTTGAATCTGATTGGATGTTGACATGGATTTCATCATATGACATACCGATTAATTTCATGTGCACACCGTTTTAGAGGTTGATTTTCCCATTAACAGGCTTCTGATTGTCAGCTTCATGACCTCAATGTCTGAGTGATGCATGATGTTCCATTACCTAGAGCCTTTCACATTTCTGTTTAGATGCTGCCTCATGTTAGATGCTGCCTTGTGCGAGTCGTAACACACATTCTGTGACACTGAGACGGTGAGACATGGTGAGAAGGCTAAATGTGGAGAGACTTTTGTGTGAAGAGAAAAGTAGTTAGGGTTCGTTTATTTTGTTTGCAGCTGTGGCTCATGTTTGAGTATGGTCTTCCAGTTTGACTGCAACGAGAACAACTTTAGAACACTATTCTTGCCTTTTTTATTATTGTTTAAGAAAACCACAAACAACGGACAGACGTAATGCCTTTAAGTATACACCTGCTGTCAGGGATAAGGCCTTAAGTAGACAAGCTACCCCCAGTTAGCAGTGGTTACCCCAACACAAAGGAGGAGCTACAATCATCATGATGGTCACTTTCTGAGAAAACAAACAGCGGCTGATGCTGGTAAATACGCACAGGCCCTTTCCATAGCCCTATTTGGTTCTCAGCCACTACTTGTGTCATGTGGCTGGATGAAGATAGAATACATTTGAGGAGTTTATGGATATTATACAATAAAATTGTGCATGTATTAGTCTGTATTATGCGTAGCGTGCTGGAATCTGACCTGTCATGGTCCTCGCCCACGTCTCCAACAAACACCAGAAACTGACTTTAGAATGTTGCCTGAAATTGACCGACACCGATTGGACAACAGACACCTCAATCCGACAACAACTACTGAGCACCAACGGATGTGGCGCACTGACCCGACGGATGCTGTGATTGTCGGGGCAGTGGATGAGGACCTTGACACGTCATACTGCGGTGCTATACCCAGAACACAAACGCATAATATGCATTTGGGTTCTTTGCAGAGCACTGGAATACGACATGATGATATCTCCAGTGCTATATATTATAAAGCATTGGAGAGCAGCTGCAATTCCAGTGGGCCGTGGGGGCCGCTTCCTCTGACTGTGTTTTGTGTTGGTGGCCGGTGGCAGACGGCACCCCGATGTCCTGGTGGCTGGACCAGGCTGGGGAGAGGAGGACCTACTGGGGGGGGTTCCTGCCTGGGGTCCAGCAGTGCTCCTGTGGCCTGCAGGAGAACTGCCAGGACATGAACTACTTCTGTAACTGTGACGCCGACGTCAACAAATGGTGGGTGTTTTCTTCTGTCTTGCTATTTTATTTTTGAAATCTACGAAGATATAGAGCACAGTGGACCAATGTCATAAGATCACATCAGGAATAAAAAATATATTTACAGACATAATATGTATCGAATGATGTCTGCAATGATGGCTGGCTGCATTATATATATATATATATATATATATATATATTATATATTATATATATATATATATATATATATATATATATATATATATATATATATAAATGATCTGAATTACCAATATTAAAGAGACTTCAGATTAATATCCTATTGTGCCAGGTCTATTCCCATTTTGTGCCTATTCACGTATTAAAACTGATCTAATCTCACTCAACGGAGCATCTTCAAAACCAATTAATTATCTTATTCAGTCCCTCGCTCCCCAACAAACACTGCCTTTTGCGACATGTATTCACTGTAACTAACATGGTCCAAAATAGCTTGATGGAATATAAAGTGTATGCAATGTTCCGACTGAACAAACAAACAAACAAGCAAACACAAAGTATGATTCATTAGGGGCAGACTTTTGCTTCGGCCATTTACATTTCAAGGGCGCTTTTGGGTTCCTCTGGGATTTTTTCTGCCCACAGCCCTCTGTGATTCCTGACCTTGGTGTCAACATAAGCACGCTCTACCGCACACACAAGCACACGCACACGCACACACACACACACACACACACAAACACACATACGTAGCTCTACAAACATTTATGTGCACACACTGACACACAAACACACACAAACCTACATCACCCACACATAGACACAGACCGACCGTACATACATACACATTATGAATGGCAGACTCATTAAGTGTGTACGCAAGCACACACACACACACACACACACACACACACACACACACACACACACACACACACACACACACACACACACACACACACACACACACACACACACACACACACACATATTATGCATCCACACAAACACAAACATACCATCAGACACACACACGCAGACACATACTATCGGACACACACACACACACACACACACACACACACACACACACACACACACACACACACACACACACCACACACACACACACACACACACACACACACACACACACATGCCATCGGACACTCACTCTCAAAACACACACATTACGCATGGATGACAAACACATCCACACAAAGGCACAGACACACACAACACACACCCTTTTCTAGCCCTCTCCTAATCCCCCACATCAGCTTTCTTGGAGGAAGATAGCTTCCCTTGGCTGGTATAAAGTCACAGCGATATTGATATTTATTATTGACCACTTCTTTTCCAATTTACTGCCCAGATTGTGTATTGCAGTATCCTCTGCCTCTAAATGTTGTGCCTGGGTTCCTCGAGTGCAGGATGGAGGCAGGAACTGAGCGTGTTTTCCCAGATGGTTTACCTACGAGTCTTCCTCCTTTGGTTTTCATTACAGGTCTAACGACACAGGAGTGCTCTCGTATAAGGAACACTTGCCAGTGAGCCAGATTGTGATCGGAGACACAAACCGAACAGGCTCCGAGGCGGTGTACCAAGTCGGAGCTCTGCGTTGTTATGGCGACAGTAGGTGAACTCTTAAGAAAAGGAAAAAGACGAAAAAATGTTTTTTTTCCTGTGACTTCTTCTCATTATTTTCCCCACTTTGGTTGTCATTACCAGCGGTGATGATTTGGTGCTGGTTGGTTAGCGTGAGTGTTTTGGACAAGTGTCAATGTTCTTCCTCGCTTCTCTCAGCTAATTTAAATATCAGCGCTGCCGACAGGATATCAGAAACCATCTACCATGGGGTTAATTTTCTTTTGCTTTCTCCTCCGCAGATGTGTACTTTTTTTCTTTATCCAAAGCATGTGACTTGTTAACATTTACATTCTGAAAATAAAAATCTGTATAGAACGGATTTGATTTGCATTACTGTCCATTCCCTAAGTATGAAAGGATCTTTCTCAAATTGATTGAGTAAAACATTGTTAATTCATAAAATCATCCATCACATTTTGGGAACAAAGCTAGCCTAGAAATCTAGACGCCCCCTAGCGGCAGCAAAAATAGAAACGAGCCATAGGAACTTGTTGAGTCTCGAACACCGATTGTGTTCACCAATCACAGCGCTCCATCTGTTTATTGAGTCGTTGGGTGGGCTTAATGCGATGACGACATACTTGCGATGGTGAAAAACATGACAAGATGGCTTCTTTGGCAAAGGAATCGTTTGAATCGGCGTTGGCATCAACTTTGAAAGAATTAAACTTGTCATTTTCTTTAAAAGTTGAGCAAGAAACGGCGCTGAACTCATTCATTTCGAAGAAGGATGTATTTGGTGTTCTGCTCTTTGCTCTGATTGGTCGTAGCGTTACCCTATTGCGTGCAGAGGCAGTTTGAAAAACAGCCTTCATCCCGCCCCCTGGATTAAGCCGAGGTCTACCGGTCGTTGCCAGACTATACATTTTAATGATATAGTCTGGCTTGTCAGGCTAGAACAAAGCAGAATTTTTGCTTGAAAGAAATGGGGTCCCTTTAACCTAGCGAAAGCGTCACTTAGCTTTCAATTCATCTTTCCTTCATTCTTTTTTTGATTCTCCCTTCAGTTGCCCTAATTTCTCATTTCTCATTCTCATCTGTTATCCCCCTCGCCACCTTTCACCTATTCTGCCCCCAATCGTCTTACTTGCCCTGTGGTGTTTCTGCAATTTACAGAGTCGACGTGGAACGCTGCCTCGTTCTACCAGGAGTCCTCGTACCTCCACTTCCCCACCCTCCAGGCAGAGCTGGGCTCCGACATCTCCTTCTACTTCAAGACCAGCGCCCCCTCGGGGGTCTTCCTGGAGAACCTGGGCCTCAAGGACTTCATCCGAGTGGAGCTCAGCTGTGAGTGCAATTACACTTCCAAAACCTGACCCGGGATTTCCATTATATCAAACCCAGCCTCATTTAAACAAGCGTAGCATAGACGGATTTCTGTGGGCTCCCCACAAAGACATGCATGGGAATCATTATTGCTAGCTTAGCCATTTATATAGAGTCATGCATTGCTAGCAAAGTGTTGGTGAAGCAAGCCATTTAAACAGATATTATGTGGAGCAGAACACCATGTTTGGATTGATGAGCTTGGCTGATTGGATGGGAGTTGCAGCTTGAAATACGGGAACCAGAAAGCTACTTAATGGGCAAGGTTGGTGCTCAGTAAAACATAGGAAATAAATTAGAGAGAAACAGTTAACGGCACACACATGGAGGACTTTAACGCACACACCAACTGCATATTAAATTCAATTTCATTTTATCCAAAGGGGTCAAAAGGACATTCATTCTTTGTACTCCCATTTTAAAAAGCTTTACAGAAACTGCAGTTTTTGTGTAATTCTTGCATCAGAAAAAAAGAGAAAACATAGTCTGGAGGTTTAATATGCATGTCAATGGCATGGCGGTGGATCCTGCAGAGAATAAAAGGAAACGTCCAGATTGCTTTTGAGTTAAACCTGCACCATGTAACTTTAGCCGTCAGCAGCCTCTAGTGGCTTGAGTTGAGCTCTGTTTTCATTAATGAGTGGGGGTGCACAAGCAGAAAGTTTCCCTGGATGGATTTACTCGCGGATGGATTTGTTATATTCTTAGAAAACCTTCTAGTGAAGAAACTAGTTTCACTGGAAAAGCAACATAGTGCAGATTTAACAATCCATCCTATATAGACATATACTTTCGCCTCCTCCAGCTCCGTCGGCGGTGGCCTTCTCCTTCGACGTGGGCAACGGGCCGGTGGTGCTGACGGTCAAGTCCCACGTGCCCCTGAACGACCGGCAGTGGCACTACGTGCGGGCGGAGCGCGGCGTGCAGGAGGCCTCGCTGCAGGTGGACCAGCTGCCCCTGCGCTTCCTGGAGGCGCCGGCCGACGCACACGTCCGCCTGCAGCTCAACAGCCAGCTGTTTGTGGGTGAGCACCCGCAAACTCCTCCGGTTCCGCCAAATTGCAGGGCTCTCAAATTTTGAACTGAGTTCAGAGTGAGACTAATGTATGATAGTAAGCATTATTGGCCCTTAACACAAATATTCAGTAACAACACTGCCTCAAAAGGCTATTGGCTAAAGCAACATACTTTTAAATGTTGCAAATGTGCAAAAACATAATTATATATTTATGTGGCATTCAGTCCAATGCTTAAAATACATCTGTGGCATTCAGTAGGCCAATGCTGTGGTAGTGTGTAAAGTATGACCAAGTGTTTCTTTCTGTACAATAAATAGAACTTTATCAATCCCCTGTACGAGAAATATGTTAATGTTTGTCCCTATAAAACGATAATGGTAAAAAAGAAAAAATACAAAACATGACGGTAACTAAGTAGCCTAGGTCAAACCGTCCAATCTGAAGGCTCTACTTAACCACTCCAAAAAAGCGAACAGAACTAAGTAGGGGAGGGCGTAGCCTAACTAGTTTGTGAACGACCAACCACCCAGACAGAAACGCAACGCAAATTTAATGTGAACATGTACTGTATAGGCTTTAATAAAATCCCGGACGATTTTGAAGCCACACGTTTTTTTAAAGTGTCTCAAAAAGAGGGCATGCCCGGGCGAAAGAGGACGTCTGGTTACCCTGCGTTAGGGAAACCCATTTGATTTCTAACTGTTCCACTGTTAAATAGCGGCCCAAATTGGTGGGCGCTATCCTGGAAATTTCTCTGCCTGAGAAATAGGTGGCGTGTGAGCGTATGTATGGGATGAATTGCGTGTGTCTCACACCGAATGCGTGAGACTTAAGAGCCCTGGAATTTACCGGTCTAAGATAAAAGATTAGATGGTGCTTGATTTAAGGTGGTGAGATTGAAGAGGTGTAATTTTGAGCGTCCTCGAGTAGCCATCCGTCGGTTATTAGAGTGAGACCTAATTATGTGAAAATATACATTTCGGATGACTGCACGCCTAATTCGGCATGAGACCGTTTCGACTTTTGGCCATCCACCGCTTCATTTCTGACTAGTCTCTAAAAATCGGATTTAAGATTAATATCTAAAGTCTGATGGCAGACGAGTTTAAATCTGGGGGAATTGGACGTTTCAGTTTCCTCTGCTTTATTTTCGTTTCTACCGATCACTGCTGGAGGCTGGGATCTGTAAGGGTGTTAATGGCAAACGGAAATTTGGCCCGCAGTAGTAAGCTGAAAAAAAAGCTTCTGGAAAGGTTTCAAATAAACACTGTGCAGACTGGTCACTGTAGAAATACACTTATTAACTAATGAACTATTGACTTTTCTTTGGTAGAATATCTCATAACGAAACAGGAAACAAGGCTTAACTCCCTCCCTTTCAGTTGTCCGTGTCATCACCCCCAAGAAGTTCTGCTATAACGGGACTGAACATGGGTTCCGAGATAAATGGTCCAGGGAATCTATCTGGCCAGTTCATCACATACTCCACCGCAGGTCCATGAATGTAACCCTTTGAAACATAAAGGAGATTATGAAGCGATAAGGAGCCAAGAGGCAGGGTGTCTATTTTATGGGGCTTGTTTATTTTCTAAAACGTGCTTTCTTTTGCTCTCTTTTCAGAATGCTCAAATCATAACGACAGCAGCAGTGTTGCATTTAAATAAGAGTGAAAACTACAAAAAAGTGAATATATTCAGTATTTCCACACTATGAGGAGTACTAGGAGCAACCTTAAAATGCACAACATTTATGTAAAGCTTATTGACAGGTGAGGTAGACATTATTGAATGTAAATGTCCACATTATTGAAACTATGAATAATTTACCGTATATTCTTAAGGGTCTCAGAACAGTATCCGGTGTTCTGTCTTTTTTTTTAACTAAATATTGGTCTTATTTTGGGAATTTAACCCAAGGACCTTCCCTCGACACACATGATGCTATGTGTTGCGGTTATATTTTTTCTCCCTGTCTAAGACATGGCAGGGTGGCTGTTTGTTTCTCACCCCACCCGTGGTTACTCGTAGACATGGGGTGGCTGTTTGTTTGTCACCCGACCCCTGGGCTTGTCTCAGACATGGGGTGGCCCCGTGATACCCAGCGGGTGATGATATGAATTATAATGATGTTAAAGCCCTGCTTTTTTTCCACATTCCTTTTCATTACACACTAACTTTCTTGTTATGCCAAAGAATTACACAGTTGAAGGGATTTCGATTTTTGCCATAAGCCTGCCAGAGATAGAATCTGCGGAAGCCATAAATTCAGATTTGTCATTCTTGGGCTTGGCTGTGCCTCTTGGCTATAACAGCTTAAAAGGTCAGCCCAATGCTTTACCCTAATAGATATTCTTCCATATTTGCATACTTAGCGCTTAATGAGACCTCACATAGTTGAGTGCTTCCAGAGTCGCCTTCCAGAGTCTTACTTGATTTAAATCAGGGCTTATCGTAAATCCTCATCAGTGCGGACGGGAGTTATGATTATAAAGCAGTTATAGATGCGGAGCGGCGCGCTGCCGGCCTCTAAAGATGACTAACGGCGGTCTCTTCCTGCAGGGGGAACGGCCTCCAGGCAGAGGGGCTTCCTAGGCTGCATCCGAACGCTCGCCATCAACGGCGTCCACTTTAACCTGGAGGAGAGGGCCCGGATGACGCCGGGCGTCAGCTCCGGCTGCCCCGGTTACTGCAGCGGCTCCAGCAGCCTGTGCCACAACAGGGGACGGTGCATCGAGAAGAGCAGCGGCTACGTCTGCGACTGCTCCCTGTCCGCCTACGGGGGCCCGTCCTGCAGAGAAGGTGGGCCCACTTCATCATACTCCAAAGGTTTTTTTTCCATGGTTTTCTTTTGTGAAGCCAAAGCACATGGGATTCCATTGTTTTAAGGGGCCAAAGAACACATTCGAGAGCAGGAAAGTAGCAGTAGCTGTGTTTTTATAATCACTTTGTCTAGAACTGAAGTCTATTTTGAACGCAGACATTTGAAACATTGCTTTGGCCAGTTCCAGCATGGCCGCATGCCTTGACTTTAACGTTTAGTTAATCCAGCAGTGCGATTGAGATTAAGAATCTATTTTGCTAGAGAGGCAGGTGCTCCACAAAGGCAATGTCTGCCACACTGCTTGAGGATAAGAATCTGTGGTATTTTCAGACTGAATTAACTGATGAAACCGATAATAGTGGCACTGAATAGCTGTTATCTAGAGTTTTGAATGCCATGTGTAGATGGGTTGTGTTGGTCTGACACAACACTCTAGATAAAATCTAGAGTGTTTTCCAAGCTGGATACTCAGTTAAGTTTAGTTTGAAGTTAAATCAATAGATAACAGGATCACCCATCAACTAATAAATAAGGTCATCAGATCTGTGTTTCAGCTACGCAGATATTACGAAATTGCTACATGTCCATTGCAGTTTTATTCGTCAGAAATAGGCTATTGCCTATTTGTGCTGATCATGTGTGCTGATCATGTACACTGGCTCCTCTGAGTCAGGAGAACCACTGCTGAACATAAAGCTCTGTGTATTCATTTCAACCCTTTAATTCTACCGCAGCATGTATTTTCCACTTCTTTTGTGTCAAAAATAAAAGGCAAGCTGCGTGACACAAACACAGATGGAACAATAACTGTATTACGGGGACGTCTCAAAGAGGACTCGCTTCTCGCGGAGAAAGCATTGGTACTACATTTATTCTGTATATTTGTATCTTTTGCATTAAACTGGAGCCGCATTCAGACCTGGTAGCTTGTATAAAGATAATAATTCCGATGGATGGCAGGCACACCTGGCATTTAACATGCATTTTAACCTTTGGTCCAATAACTACTTTAGCACAGGTACTATATAGCACCAATACTCAAAATGAAAGCAGCCGCTCCATTCAGGCAAGCTGGTCTACCCTCTTAAGTTATTAAGCACCATAGGAATTTCAATGTAAAAAAAAGAAGGAAAAAAAAGCATTTCATGTAACATGCCAACAATGGATTCACCCATCAGCTCACAGAATTTTTAATGTGAGTCACGTTGAGTGGAGGTTTCCATGACAACGGACCATTACGCATGCAAGGGAAGGGACTTTGGCGGTCACGGCGATCGTGGAGGGTGCACACACTAGGGCTGGGCGATATACCGGTAGTAAAATTTATACCGATATGTAGTTGAGACAATAGCGCCATACCGGTATATTATATACTATTTTGATGTTGCCTTGCGAGGGCTATTTTATAAGGCCGACCGCTGCTTTCTGAGCCTACAAGCCATGTTCAGCTGCTCAATCCCGCCCCTTATATGTACGTATTGTTCTCCCACCCACGTTACGCATCACAACAAACTTTGAACAAAATCATGGCGGACACGGTGGTAGAGAGTACGGAATCCATAAAGAGACATGGGGTAAAATGTAATGTTTATAACGTTTCTCGTGGCACGAGAAAGTATCTTGTGAGCACGAGAAAGTATCTCATGCGCATGAGAAAGTATTGTACGCATATCACTGGCAGTGTGTGTGTGTGTGTGTGTGTGTGTGTGTGTGTGTGTGTGTGTGTGTGTGTGTGTGTGTGTGTGTGTGTGTGTGTGTGTGTGTGTGTGTGTGTGTGTGTGTGTGTGTGTGTGGACAAGTGAGAAGAGCGAGCGGTAGCGTGCGTGTCAGTTTAGTGAAGTAATGAACGAGTCCATTTGTGTGTAAAAAAAGTACCCAGCCTGTCAAGAATCGGTGGCCACTTCTTTCCGACCATTTCCGAGCTATAAGCGGACCCACTGCCGGTCAAAGTGAAGGTTGTTGCCCCCGAGAGAGCATCGGCCCTGGAGGGAACGTCTCCCCTGTGCTCCTTGGTCTGGGAGCTAACAGCTGGAAAGGTGTAACACTAACCATCTCATATTGGAGGCAGAGCGCAAGAGAGTATACCTGCTCCAATGGTGCGAGATAAAAATAAAGCACTTTCATTTGAATGACTTTGGCTTGTGTGTGATTTATCGCCGGCACGGGCACACACAAGCTAAAATCATTCAAATTAATGTGCTTTTTTTTATTGTTAAAAATATTGAGATATGCGTTTTGGTCCATATCGCCCAGCCCTAACACACATGCCTTCACCTGCACCTCGTTGGCGTCACATGACCAATCCCCTTCAAGCGTGGACAACATTGCATACAGTTGTCTGTCGAGACAGGAAGGCTAAACACTAGAAATGATCATTTGGTCATTTATTTTACCACCCACACACCGTCGTTGATCTGCTTGTCCTCACAGCCCCCCGCAGAGATCTACAGAGGTGACGCGTCAGATCGACATGTTAAGAACAGCATCGGAATCGAAACATTCACGTTGGTTCGACGCTTGGCGCCTGACGGCAGCAGCGTCTTAGGTTCAGTTTCCGATTTCTCACAGGATTGGAGGAACTGTCGAGAAGGTGTCGCCTGCTGCCTAAACGCGTTGACATGCCTATCTTCTTAAGGAGAGAACATGTTCTGATACTGTAGTCTAAAGATAGCCCGGGGCCACGGAGCTGCTGCTGAGAGGGTGAACAGAAGGGGAAACATGAGATTCTGATTCACGCTCCGATCTTCACTATTCAGTATTTCTTTGCATTTGTGTTTCATGCTTATTTTACAACTTCCATATTTGTGAAGGAGTTGTGCCATTATCAAATCATCTCATACACGTATGTGTGGGGTCAGCATCGGTAGCATACAACTCATCAACATAGATCTTCCTTCATGCTATAACCACACAGCCACAAGATCTACTGATTAGATGTTTTTAGCTTATTTTTTTGAACGAATATCGTGTTCAGTTCAAGGCTGTACTCAGTGAAGGATCTATAAAGGCAGACAGATAGGTTATACGTATTGCAGATGGTGTCTGCCTTTGCTTGGCCAAAGGTGATGTACAACCAATAATTACTGGTCTATGGGCCTCACTGTTTATTGACATGCCCATAGGCCCTTTGATAGTAGATACGGGATGATCCAGGCCATATGATTTCAGTGATCCAGAGGTTTTTATCATACTGTCTCATCTCTTGAATCTCAAAGAACCCTCATGACCCTAAAGGGGACCTGCTTAAGCCATGTTAGGAAATGTTTGTGTGTGTGTGTGTGTGTGTGTGTGTGTGTGTGTGTGTGTGTGTGTGTGTGTGTGTGTGTGTGTGTGTGTGTGTGTGTGTGTGTGTGTGTGTGTGTGTGTGTGTGTGTGTGTGTGCTGTGCTGTGTGTGTGTGTGAGATAACTATTAGTTTTGTATTGTATTAGTGTACGTCCTGGCACTTAATGTATGCACTTATGGTATGCTGTACGTCCTTGCACTACACAAAATTGGTACATAGCATCGTGTAGCATCTTGTCCTAGCTATCTTTGTTGTGTATGGGAAATGGGTTGTTCTGACAAATGTACTTTTTAATTCGTAATTGTAATTAGCTTTGGGTAAAAGCGTCTGATAAAGGCCCTAAATGTCAATGTTAAGTCTTCAACGTCCATCTTCCTTCAACATGTGCAAATACCTTTTTATATAGATCCTACTTGTTGTATTTATTTTAAATAATATATTGGATAAATATTTGCTCAGTTCAGCTGACGGCTGTTCTGAACATCCTTTGTTTCCACAATGAGGAAAACGATCTATGAAGACAGAATGATTAGCAACTAGCCTACATATCACGTATGCCCTTGCTTGGCAAAAAGAGACATATGACCATTGCAATAAAGCCCCCTCCCCATACAATCGAGTGAGCCTCTCTGACAATCGGCGCTGCCACAGGGCCGTCGACGATACGGGATCCGGTTTGATCCAGAACATTTGATTTCTGCGATCCAGAAGTTTTCAACGCTCTGATCGCTCTGTCTGAGAGCAGACAAGTTCACATCTCAAAGAACCCTCAGGGACATCTCCCTCAGCCAGGTTAAGAACTGTGCTCTTTCACCATAATTAATTCCTCCATGAATTGATTCTAAGAAGAAGCCGCCCAAATGAGTTTGTAAAGATTTCAGTACAATTTTTTGAAATAATCAATTCACCATGGAGGCTGACTAAGAAAATACTTTTTTCATATTTGTTTTCATTTTATCTGTCTTCATATTATTTCTAGAGAGCATTGATCTCGACTCGGCATCAATGCGCCACTTTGTCGCCTGTGTCATGCTTGCACAATGCATTTCCCAGCGTGAAATAACCCTCCTACTCTCCCACCGCAATGACACATTTCCAGGTAAAACAGGCTATCAAGATGTGATTAACTTTGGCTTCCCGATTGGGAAGAGAAAGTCATCGATCTTCCGGGTTTGGATTTGCGATAGCAGTAGTACTTAGAGGATGTCCCGCCGGTGTAATCAATATCTTCCGTGGTTTGATTATTGGTAAAGCCCTGTATGTGTGTGTGTGTGTGTGTGTGTGTGTGTGTGTGTGTGTGTGTGTGTGTGTGTGTGTGTGTGTGTGTGTGTGTGTGTGTGTGTGTGTGTGTGTGTGTGTGTGTGTGTGTGTGTGTGTGTGTGTGTGTGTGTATCACCATGACAGAAAAAAGTCAAGAAAACGGATCCAGGGCTGTCCACTGTCTTCTTACAAATCAGACTTTAAAGTTTTTAAATGAACACCACGTTGACAGGCCACTGTAGAAATACTTACAAATTCCCTGATAAAAGCTTCATCCACACACATAATTTTGTTTCTTTTCGAATATTACAAATCAGGAAACAAAGTCCGCCCCTTTCATAATCTGCCATGGTTATATGACCACAACTCCCTGGAAGACAAGATAATATATCTCAATGTGACCTTTCTGGATAAATAAATGTCAAATAAATAAGATAAATGTGCCATCTACCCCCCAGAACCTCTGTAGTCATGGGTTTGTGAAGCGGGTTGAAGGTCTTAAGACAAAAGATCAAAAGGGCCAAAACACAAAAATGCAAGAATGTGTTGCCTTATATTGTTCTGTTATACCTCTGGACATCATAGCAATATAAGTCACTTGACAACAGCAGAAAATCACTAGACAACAGCAAGCATTTAACAATTTACGATTGGTTCATTCAGTTCAAAACCTAGAAGATTCTCCCTAATGCTGATATCCAGACCTGTAGCCATTATGTAAACAAATAATACACAGGTGCACTGGCGTACCACATCGTGAAGGGTTTTCACGCTATTATGCATCTGTCAGAGCCGTAGTCTCCAAATGCTCTTCATTTCTATAGTTTGTTGACCTTCAACTCTGTTGTTTTGTTGACCTTTAACACTATCGAAGTACAGCACAATACAGGAAGTAGTGTACAGCCCCTTTAAGGCTCTGAATTAAATCTTACTCTAACACATGTCAGCTCTCATACTAGAGATAGTTTCAACAGCTGAAAATGCCCTAAGATATTGTATCGAAATTTCACAAAAACGGGAAGTTTGATCTGTGCTACACAAGATAAAAGTTCTGTTAATGTTGGTCACCTAGCAACCATATGTGCCATGCATCGAACACCGGCCATGCTCTCAGCTCAACACTGCTTCCCATATGGCAGGGAGGATTAATGACCCCTTGTGAATTAACCACCAGCCAGACCTGTGTTTACGGTATGCTGTGACTGAACCATTGTGAAAAGGGGTCTGTTGGGTACAGTAAGGGAAAAGTCCATTTGTGGAATGAGGTTTACTAGGCTCAAAAATCAACTGACTTCTTCTCCCCCCCCCCCCCTCTTCTCTCCTCTCCCCCTGTCCTTTCTCCCCCCCCCCCTCCTCTCTCCTCCCCCTGCGTTGCGGTTCTCCAGAGGTGTCGGTGTCCTTTGACAGCGAGTCCTCAGTCACCTACACCTTCCAGGAGCCCTTCTCGGTCATGCAGAACCGGAGCTCGCAGGCCTCCAGCGTGTCCAGGGAGAGCAGCCGAGCCAGGGAGAACGTGGCCTTCAGCTTCCTCACCTCCCAGCGGCCCGCCATGCTGCTGAGCGTCAGCACCTTCAGCCAGCAGTACATCGCCGTCATCCTGGCCACCAATGGTACCTTCCACCACCACCACCTCCAGCCTGTCATCTGTAGCCATAGTTTTAGGGCTGCGTGTTGTATGATGTGACATGTGTGTGATATCGCTCGTCCGTGACGTGGAGATACAGGGTCGACTTGCATTGATAACGTGATATAACGGTGATTATTGTGCAAGGTGAGAGATCGATGGAATGTCGATTCCGTTTTCGCCCACTGTGATGTATGACGCATTAAAGGGGATTTGTTCAGAGTTAAATCGAATGGCAGGAAATCACAGCCTTGTAAACAGTGTGTGTTTGTGTCCCCATGCGTGTGTGTGATTCTTGTGCCTGTGTGTGTGTTTCGTGTGTGTGTATATGTGTGTCCTTGTGTGTGTGTGTGCATATCCTTGTGTGTGTGTGTGTGTGTGTGTGTGTGTGTGTGTGTGTGTGTGTGTGTGTGTGTGTGTGTGTGTGTGTGTGTGTGTGTGTGTGTGTGTGTGTGTGTGTGTGTGTGTGTGTGTGTGGTGGGTCGTTTGCATGCATGTGTGTGTGTGTATGTGTGTGTGTGTGTGTGTGTGTGTGTGTGTGTGTGTGTGTGTGTGTGTGTGTGTGTGTGTGTGTGTGTATGTGCCCCTATGTGCGTGTGCATGGCCGTGGTGGTGCAGGGTCTCTGCAGGTGTGGTACCGGCTCCACGCGGACAGAAGGCCGGACGTTTTCTGCGCCAGCCACCAGAACCTGGCTGACGGGTACCTGCATCGGGTCCGAATCCACCGAGAGGGAAGAGACGTTTACGTGCACGTGAGTCCTTCATGTATACGCACCCTGTGTGTGTGAACCACAGATTGGAAGTATGAAAGCTGCATCTTAACATATTTTGCAGCAGCAGATTGGGGCTAGATGAGGGGCTGGACATAGAGTCTATGACCCCCAGCAACAAGGTTCTGGTTTCAAATCCCAATTGCCACAGGGCTTCCTATAGGTACCCTCCAACAAGATACCCTTGAACTTAACGGCATGCCTCTCAAATTCATAGGAAGTTGCTTTGGGTGAAATTGGCTGTAAATAGTCAAGGGGAAATAGTAAACAGGTGCTTCCTGTGGGTGTGGTTGAGCGTGTTTAGAAGTGGTAGGGTGTTGAAGTGGGCATGATCGGGGAGATTGGAGGCATCGATTGAAAGCACTTTGAGCATCCACAGAGGATTAAAGAGGACTATATACTAACCCTTTTCCCCATTTTTTTTAACCATCCCATTTGAGTTGAGAAAGATGAAAAGACTTGAGAAATATCGCTTGCATGTTAAAGGCCGAGGATAACAGAGAAGAGAGACATCTTAATGAATCATGGCTTTATATCCTTCAGACAGGACAGGCACAGGCAATGGAAAAACATGTTAATAAGCAAAGAGCTCTGGGCAGCCAACCGTGATGCAAGGGGAGAGAAGAAGGCGGAAAAAAAGCTCTTCACAGCCTTTTAACAGTTTGTTTTCACCCTCTCACTCATCCAGATTGACAAGGACACAGACCTCAGGTACAGTCTGTCATCCGACGCAGAGTTAATCTCAATCAAATCACTGACTTTGGGGAAAGTCACAGGTGAGGACCTGCGGGGAATGAACACACATTTTTTTTTACTGATTGTGTTCTGAAATGAGAAAAAAATGTCTTAGAAATGCTCTCAAGGTTGTATTCTTCCATTGTTTATTACTTTCAACAACAAAATTAAACCAAATGTAATGGTGGAAAATGAAACAAGACCGGCATATATTTATGATATTTTCTGAGACAGTTCTGCTGTTTGTGTATGAGCCCGGAAAGGCAGCCTGCAAGTAATTATAATACAGCACACCTTGAATGTTTAAAGGACAAATATACATTCACAAATATACCGACATGTAAGAAATAAACGGTGAAGCTGCTCAGTGCACAGTGTTTGTTGAAACTAAAACAGAGTTGGTGGTCTTTTTTAAAAATTCCTTGCGGTTGCTATGAGCTAATCAGCCTCGACCACTTTGCTAGCTCCCCCAATAGTGGATTGTTGTGCGCTTCACGTTATTACTTTATGTATTAATCACAAGCTAAATGAAACTCTTAAGTGAATCACGCCTCATTTGTTGAACACAGACGCTCACAATAGCTCAGGGAATGAGCAAATCTATGCTAATTTACGACATAATTTGCATTTCAAAGCAATAGTTTTCCCATTTGCATGGGCAGGTGAATCGTGATTGGAGAATGGTAAACATCTGGATAAATATAGTTTGTCCTCTGAACAGTTGAGAGAAAAAAAACACAAGAATCCTATAAACGCTTTCAGTAAAACACAAAGTGCCTTTTACAAAAAAAAAACTGTACAAACAATTGTAAAGCAAACTATAAAGCAAACTAACAAAAAAACAAATATCAATAATATGCTGGCGTTCCTACTTCCATTGACTGCTCCATTAACTGAAAACAAAGAGGGCGGAAGCACAGCTAAATCGGGGTAAAGCATTGTGGGGCTATTATCTGGAATCCATCGCGATAGCCATCCCAAGGTGAAGCTGCTCTCTATATTAAAGTGCTGCGCTCATTTGACTTCGCCAGAATAACAACACCAAACAAGCTCTTATTTTATATGTGATATGTACAAGCCAGCGATCAAAGCAAAGGCTTTTTTACCTCCTTGGTCTGGGTTATGTCTCCCAGGGATTCATTAGATTCAAATGAACGTCTGCGCCCGAGAAAGACTCACTCTCGCAAACATAGTGGCCATAATCTATCCAAGTTTTGCGAGACATGCTACCCCTTAATAATTACCTCCATAGGGAAAATGATGGAAATAATGGATTTCATTCCCAATTTTATTATGTATTCTCTTAAATCACGCAGCACACATTTTGTTTTACCCTAAAGAATCCTCCATCAGGGGAACGGAAGCAAACTAATGCTCCTAATTAACAGATAAAGTTTGGAGGTGGGAAATGATGCTTGTACTTTAACACACATGTGTACACCATTCATTTCATATTTGGAAATAGCATGCTCAAGTGCAAAGGTCAATATCTCAATACAGCATCATGCTCTAAATCACTGATAGAAATCATCCACTCATACAAATTTTGCTGGCTTCCTGAGCCACAAGAATTAAATCTACAATCTTATTATGTTTGCATGAATGTTGTTGATGCATATTATTAAAATACACTTGGTATACACTTTCTGGGCAGACCAGAAATAAAATATCCTGACATATTACGGATTACTGTCAGCGCAGAACCAACTAATTGTATTTTAATGTTTTGCATCGCATTCATCACAAGCTAAATCAATAAGAGCAAGACAAAGACATGCCAAACCTTTCTGTGTTCATTCTCATCGTTACGATCCAGGGCTTGACATCAGCGATGCAGCCGTGAGACAGGCGGGTTTGAAAGGTTTCATTGGCTGCCTCTCCTCAGTGCAGTTCAATCACATCGCGCCACTGAAGGCAGCACTCCTCAACCGAGGAAGCTCATTGGTCAGTGTGCGTGGCCAGCTGGTCGAATCAAACTGCGGTGTGCTTGCCGACTCCAAAGTTTCAGGTAAAACGATCTAATGCTACAATGGACAGATTAGGATTTATCAACAGGAATGTGTTGAGTCCCAAATAACAGGTTATCGATATGGATATGAAAACGACCACTTGTATCAAGATATATGGCATTAAAACACTGACCTGACAATGCTACTCATTTAACATACAAGTCATTGGAGACACTTCTGATTTGGATGCCTGTCCAATATAAGGTTGATAAACTAGCAAGAGTTAATTAAAATGTCTTTCCAAGTCAGACATTCAATAAAATTCTTACTCTCTGACTCTACCCTCTATCACCAATCAACCTCCAAAGCATCCCTAGCGTCACACGTTTGTCTGTTGTTATTACTGGGCTGTGATCTGCAACATTGCCAAAACAAAACAAAATAATTGATGAATGAATCCATTTCTAACGACGTCGTCCCCTCCCTGTTTCCCAACATCGCCACGCCACATTTCTCAGAGACGGTCGACAGAGGCAAGGAACCATTGAGGAATGCCTCTCAAAGTAACTCGGCAGTAATTGGAGGTGAGTTTTCAGATCGGCGGGTTGTTAAAGCGCTCAATTGCCAAAATCAGTCTCCTGTGAAATAAGCTCTGGCTATCACTGCCTCTCTCACTCTCTCTCCCTCTTTCCCTCTCCATTTCTCTCTCTTTCTATCTTATGTGCTCTCTCTCTCACGCTTTCTCTTTCTCTCTCTTGCTGACATTTTCTTCCAAATATTGTGTGTCTGTCAAGTCAGGATAATGCGGTACTATTCAGGAGTTTGTGTGTGCATGCGTGTGTGTGTGTGGGGGGGGGGGGGGGGGGGGTAGGGGGTCAGGCCAAGCAATTACACATGAAGAGGATGTTATTTGCACTGTGAAGCAAAGAACGATGCTGTAAATTGACTCAGAGTCACATTTGACGGTTTCAAGGTAATGGGTGGATGTTGGGGTCGGGGGTGGGTGCGGAATAGAACACGCTCAACTTTCTCAAAAAATGTTTTATGAAAGTGTCAGTGAACCCCTTTGTTTCAGCTCCAATGCGAACACTATCAGATACAAGAAGATGTGTTTTGCACATTGAGGTTCTGGAAAAGAGGTGGGCAAGTTATCGCCATGGTTACAACCCACAACAGCTTTGCGATACTTTTTGTAGTGTATGAGAATTCTGTGTACGAGAGTTATAATGAGCTAAGTTATGTATAAAATGTGCCACCACATACTGTGGCATATCAGTGGAGCTTAACCCTCTCTCGGACACGTCCATCAGCATCAACTGCTGCACCAGGAGCTACAGACATCCACACACACTTTGCCGCATGCCACCCTTTGACATCTAGGAGTGCACTAAAAGGCACTTAGGGCCCTATTCTAACGGTCTGAAACGCAAGTCGCGCCAAGCGCAAGTAGCTTTGTGGGCGGTTCTACGGCGATGTCGCTCGTTCACCGGCGTGAAAAATTACTCTTAAATCTAAAAAGGGTTGGTCTGAAGTAGCCTAATTACCCATAGCTGTGGTTTGGGCGTAACGCAATGCAATTCATTATAAACATCGTTTCTTATCAGTGTTGTATGAATTATCGTTATCGACTTGTGCTCCTAATATGCATGTGTCCCCCCGTTAATATACATTGCCATGGAATGTATTATGCGTTACGTGCTTAGTTTGCGTGTGTTTAAACCACGCACAACCGTTAATCTATTGAATCGTGTCCCAGAGCACGGTTGCACCTTTTTCGTCTTCCACAGAACGGAATGTCAAACCATTCATTTTGAGTTAAGCGCCCGTGGTCAACTCGCTCGTTGAAACGGGGATCTGTGTGTGTGCCACGGAATATCAGAGTCATTAACTTGCATTGGCGCAAATTCCGTGCGCATATTACGTAAATCGGCGTGTTTTCATGATGATCCCACGGATTTTGAGTTAAGCGTCCGTAGTCATGTCACGGATTGCTGTGAGACCAGGCTCGTTTAAACAGATGGAAGCACACGCGCACCCGCATTCATTCATTCTTTTTAACACTCACTCGCGGTAAAACATTTTTTTCTCACGATCAAATACAATCAATCCTAAAAGTTATGGGCATGTACACGATGTCTGTGTCAAGAAAATATGTGTTTGCTGTGCGGTGTTTACAGATGCATTGATTTAAAAGTACAACTTATTACCACTGTACCAGCTGTTCTTTCCCAAATAATTTACCAGGCATGTGTGGTTAGGTAGATGAGAGAAGAAAAGGTTATGCGCGAAGTGCACAAGCAACATTATGCATGCGCCCTTAAAATAGCATCTGAACAATGCGCCACTGACTTTAAACCAGGTATTTTCTGGTTTGTGCCGCAAGTGGTTTATAAAATGTCAAAATAGCACCAAGGAACGTTTGCGCCAGAACACGCCCCTCCTTTCGCCGAGCCGCCCCTTGGGGCGCAAGATCATTTCCTAATTTACCGACGCGTGGCGCAGGAGGAAAAAGAACGCTCTGCGCCAGTTGCAAACTAGCAACGACACATGCGCCAGTGATTAAATCAATTGCGCCAGATGCAAGATAGACATCTATGAAAATAATGCCCCCCCTGCATTTGGAGCAGAGTGGAACATTCACAAACTGTTGACAGAGAGTAGCAGAAACATACAATTTGACCCCTGTTTTCTCCAAAATTTTTCATTGATTGCTATGCTTTGGATAATACAAGACATATAACCAGGTTTAAAAGGAGTTCACCGCCCCTTGAAGGAGGAAACATATGCCATTGTTCCCTTTCATTAGTTCCATTCAATAGCTCCTCCATTCTCAAGGTCTTTCTGTGTTTAATAAAGCTCAGTGTTGTAGAATATATGTTGTGGTGCAAAAGGGATTTTGTGTTTGCCATCTCACCACAAGTATAATTTCCGTTCTGACACGGCAACCAGAGACCCAATATGAGACCAACGAGGCGGCACCATCAGAACACTGGCTGGATTGTTCCACAGAAGTCTCAGTATTATCATCAATACAAACAATACAAGTTGTGTGTTCAAAGTAAACAACATTGTTCCAATAAAGAAGAGCATGTATTTATTAATCAGCGGAGTAAGCAAGCTGGGGAGATTCGGGGGTGATCCCAGGCCAAAACAATAAACAGACAAGACGCCAAATTAGTTGCTTTGGCCAAATGCCCTGCTCAAAGACAAAGGTATACAGACTCTGACACCTGAGCAGAAAAGGAGACAAAGGCTTCAAATTAAAATGCAATGCACACTCCAGCACCCTCCTTCCCTACAGGCTCAACATTGGTCTGTAGTAACTTAACCAAGATCCCATGCAGACATTAAGCTGAATGGTATAAGGATATTTAAGTAAGGTAAAATAAAGCAATGTTATTAATCTGACCATGCAATTCTCCAAAACAATGTATGTTAAAACCAACCAGATGTATAAACCAATTTGTTGCTTAAAATCTGCCGTTCCCATAAAGGTCTGTCATTTTAGATATCACCGTTTGCATTACCGTAAGGGCGGCCTTTCATGTACTAAGTTATCCATCCCAGCGCCAGTCCAGTCGTTTGCAACTGGCAAAGACCTCCAGCTGTGCACATCATCTTTCCACTTATTCCATTCACAGCGTGCTTTCCTGATAACGTGTGCACAAAGATAAACAGCCTTGTTTGTCGGACCTAGGGGGGTGGGCGAGGGAAAAGTGTGTCACGTCATGAGGGGACAGCGAAAATCGAGCGGTGAACTATACCGATACTTATTTTGCACCCTGCTGTACCGTGATGTAGTCCAGTGAGCTTTAGTTACGGTCAGGAAGTTCTGGTCTTGGGCCGGTGGTCAGGGGAAGCATACGGAGACGAGAGCAAGGGCGATCGGTCGGCCGCCGTCCTCCTTTCTCCAAAGCCACACGAACGACTCGATGATTAAAGATCTCTGAAGCATGACAAAACACACTGCTGGGGAACAGACTCCTACCCCCTCATTGCGGCTCCTCCTGAGATCGCGGGGTCCGCGCCCCCTTATGTTCCTCAGCGGCGGCCGTACGCTCACGTCGCCGCTCGCTGATTTACTTTGAACTTCATTTCCCCAGCGTCGATCAATAAAGGTGTTATCTCAAGCCGTATGGAGGAGGCGTCCCTGTATGACTTGGTTGGTTGCGGCCGACGAGAGATGAGAGTGCGGATATGCGAGTGCACAGTTCAGATTGAAGGGAGGATTAAGTATAATATCGACATTATTGTGTGGGAGATAAAAGGGTTATGTGTGTGGGCAATAAGTGCTGCGTCAAGGCTCTGTTTGCTGCTCAGGTACCAAACCGTGTTTCCTGCCAAATTACGCTTTTTGCATCCAGCACGCATCCACAAGACCCACGTCACTGCTTCAGAGACCTCTGCACGACCCCTTTTCTTGGTCGCCCACCCACGTGTACACAAAGACTCGCTTTCCTCCCAGTTGTTTGGCAATTAGTTTGTCCTTCTGGGCTGAGGTGTGTGTCAAGTAGTCGCCGATAGGTCGAGCTAGGGGAACAAGCTCAGTGTTTTGTTTTCGACACAAGCCACACATGAATGCGCACAGTGAAAGCAAATCACGGTATTTTCAGTTGGTTAAGTTACATCCAAACGGCTTCTGAGCAGTACATCTGAATAATTTGACATCCTTTTCACACGGATATATTGCTTTTTCAACCAAATACAAACGCAGGGTAACCCCTGTGTTTAAGACCTGTGTACGTTATTTTTTCCATTAGAAGTGGCTAGTGGATTGAGCTGAAGCTACAGATACAGCTCTATACGATTTTCCCACGGTGGGGAATTGGGGCAAAAGTGGACCAGAATAAAACCCATGCACCGAGGGCAATTCCCTGGGTGGATTGACTCATGGATGGGCGCGTTTTTATAGTTGAGAAACGTTCTAGTCGAGAACTTTTTTAATGGAGTTGAAAGCAACCACAGTAGTGATACAGCGCAGGTTTAAACATTGCCACGTCCATATGTATATACATTACATCCATACATATCTCACGCTGTGACTCCCCCCCACTCCAAGGTGTGGTGACTGCGGCGGTCTTCGTGGCGCTGTGCGCGCTGGCGGTGCTCAGCCGCTTCCTGTACCAGCAGCGGGCGGAGCGGAGGAGCCTCCAGGAGAAGGAGAACCGCCAGGCCCTGGAGACGGCCTACCGCACCGAGCTGCACCTCCACGGCGCCGGAGTCAGGGACAACATGAAGGAGTACTACATATGACGGGGGGGGGGACTCACGCCAGCGGGCACCGCCATCAAGCGCTCTGCCTCCGGGACCCCCCCCCCTCTTTCAGACTCACCGTTCAGCTCTCTTCCTCCTCTGGAAATGACCCGACTTTGAAACCCCACGGAGGGAAACACGTCCGCAGACTTTCTCAGCAGGAAGAAATTAGACGGACTGACCGTTTTTGACGGTATAACGTGAGGGGGAGGAACAGAATGAGGGGGGGGGGGGGGGGGGGGGTGGTGCAGGGGGGACATCTCCGATGTCCAGTGCCGTCGCCCCCCACCCTACCAACAACTGCTTTGTGACGTAGATTCTCAGTAGAACAGATAATTTAGCCGGTGACATCGGTGTGCGTGTGTGTGTGTGTGTGGTACGCGCCTGCCCAGCCAAAGCCGGTGCTGCCAACAGGCGACAGGAGGCATCTGCAGGTGAGGATTTGGGCCGCGGGCGACGCAGACGTGTGGATCGGTGTCCTTCAGGTTCACCAGAAGTCCTCGGGGCCAGGTGATTGAAACCTATGAACGCTGCCAAAGGTTTGTGTGGCATTTCAGAGGCAAAACACATCAGCTGGGGTTGGCTGGGACGTGGCAGCAGCGGTCCAGGATGAGGCATTCAGTCTAAAAACGACACGCCACCCAAATGGCCTTTGGAAGATGGAGCCCAACAAATACACAGCATTTAGAAGATTCTGCACCGCAGAGATGTCCACATCCAAATCACACTCGGGCCAATCAATTTCAATTCTTGTCATTCTTTTCAGAAGGAGCGGATTCAAGCCACACAGGGAAATGTGTGTGTTGAATAGATGCATTTACGCATTGAGGAAGGAGTACCAGGTCGATGGAAGCGACTTACCCTTTTTTTTTTTCGATTGCTTTTCTGTCGGCTGCTCCTGTCCTGAAAGACTGTTGGCAGGCCCGACCCATAGCAAGTGAAGAATAGGATAATCTAGCAACGTGTACAGTAGCACCTGCTGTCTGACCTCTCGCACACAACAAAGATGTTTTTTCCCCCTTGTTTTTTTTTCCTTAAAGAAAAAATGTGATTTTGTTAAATTAGCTTGCATATGATATACTATGATTTTATATATTTTACTTCATTTATGTCTGTTTCACTCAGTCCTGTTTTAGATGCTACTGGGTTGTTATAATACGCTCTATGGATTTGTTTCCTCTATGAATGGAGGACGTGGGGTGGATTGGAAACATAAAAGTATACTTTTTCATCAGAAAATTGGAGAGTCTGTTTTGAGTTTCGTTTTGTCTTATTGTCTTTCTCTTTTATTCCCCAAGGTAGATATGGATGGACAGCCATGTAGCAGAAATAAGCAAGATGAATTCACAGTCAATTTGAGTCGATTACAGCGCAAAGTCCAGTGAGACTGGACTGTCACAAATTTGTGACAGTATGGATTCCCTGTTGCTCTTTGTTTCTAATCAAATGCATATGCCGTGGTTTGTAACTGCTTGATGGCAATTTGAAGATCATTTAAGCAGAAGATGAAAAAATACTTTTGTGAGCTGCATAGGCTTTCCAACAAGCGTATTTTCTTTCTTTTCTTTTATCAAGTGTTTAACAAACACTTACGGTAGGAAATAACAAGAGTAGTGTCTGAAAACTTGTTTTTTTTCCAATTAAAGTGTCCTTGACAGCAAGTTATAAACAACCTGGAAGACTCAGACCTTTTTTGTACTCATGTTGATATTGTGTTTATTTAAAGGACTGGTTTTGTATGGATATAATTGTATAAGTATACTATTATTATATGTTTAATAAAATAAGAATTGCCTTTTGAAAGAAGAAGTTTCGCTCTTTATATTTCTCCTGTCTCTCAGTCTCAGTTGCACTGTAATTTTGTATTTGTATTCCCACATTCCCGCATAATAAATGTGACAAAAATCTAGCGGTAAACCAAAATAATTTGTCATGCCATAACCATTCTGTGTGGGAGAGTACAAGTGTAAATTGAAATGTTAATGGTGAATATAGAACAAAATTGATTCTGGTCTCATTAATTGCTGCTAGCAGGGTGTTAAATTGCTTTGAGCCTGAGCAGGAGGTTTTGAAAATGGTATTTTATCTATAAATGAATTCCTCTTACAGAAGCATTTGATGCCACCTCAACGTATAACCATTCATCCAATCACTTGTCTAATTTAAAGATAAACTATTCCTGCGGTTTAATGATTAATGGCACGCTTGAAATGCAACCAAATATTGTCTTCACCCATTTAATAAATTCAGCTAATTCCTGGTCTAGTCCATTGATTTCAACAATTCATTTATTATGAAAATTTCCATACAAAGTTTTCATAAACAAAATAACAATATGGAAATTGGTGAAAACTATGAAAAGTTTGGAACTGACTGGATTGACATA
This sequence comes from Melanogrammus aeglefinus, assembly GCA_900291075.1. Lineage (NCBI taxonomy): Eukaryota > Metazoa > Chordata > Actinopteri > Gadiformes > Gadidae > Melanogrammus > Melanogrammus aeglefinus. Next base: position 206,940 of record OLKM01000378.1, on the reverse strand, counting down.
AATGAGAGTCAGCAAAATACATTTAGAGAATATGCGATAGAGGAAGGTAGACATTACAGGAAATTAACTTCTGAAAGGTTTTGTTCCAATTATCATTAACAACTATGCATATCTCCCAACGCCTTCAGCCTCAGAAGCATATATGCTTAGAACAAAGAAATGCTGCTCATCGTAAACAATCTGTCATCAGTACCATCGCGGCATGATACATTTTTGAATTGGTTCGGAAAAAGTTTAATCTATACTGGCTTTGGCTTTTTAACAATAAAATAAAAAAAGCTATTGTGCATCCACCCTTCATAATAACTTCTTGAAGTGTATAATGTCTCTCATCAAGGATCTGTGCCTTGGTGCGTAGTTCAGGATGCACATCAAGAATAGCCCGAAAAAGGAGAAGCAGTCCTCACTTGGCGCTTTGCACTCACCTTGTCTTTCTTGGAGTACGTTGACTGATCTGTTTCTGTTGCCGTCGAGAGTCTGATGCTTTCGTTAAGAAGATCATTTTTTCATGGGAGACTGTGTGAAATGAAGGCTTAAGAAATGTTGAGGGCTTTAGAAATGGATAGGACAAAAACGTTGAATTTTCTTTGTATTGATGGACATCTAAATTGGCTTTGCTGATTGTTTTCTTTTTAAATACAGATTTCTTAAAGGATGTTATGTCCTGCCTCTGTTTCCAGAGTATTGCTTTTGTTTTGAGCAGTTTGGTTTGAGTGGTGAAGAAGCTAACAAAAGAGATTATAGGATAGCCAAGCATACACTATTGACCAGCATGTTCATATGAACAAGTTAGATGGGCCTGTTTTACTTTGTGAAACAGGCCTGCCGCATTTTGATCAATTTGCAGCTTGAACTACTACATACTTTTCAAACCACACTAATGGAAGATAAGTGTTGCTGGAGAAGGAATAATAAAGGAATGGAAGTACCAAGCAGTGTAAGGATTATCTCATATACATAAAGAAGGGGATTTTGCAACCTGGATTGTTAGAGAGGTAAAACGATCAACACTTTCTTATTATGAAAATAGTGCTGACATGAGCATACTATCTTTAGGAAAGGATAGGCTGTAATTGCAAGAGCAAGTCAAAGTAATTTCCAAGCAAGGTCAATTTAATATTATTTTGGATATTCCATAGGCTTATTAAAATAAAAAGTGCACAATGTGCACAATGCCATGTGTAATGACTTTTTTCATCCGTAATTTTGAGGTTTTTTTGTAAAAAAAACATTTGAGGCCCTTTAAACATATATTTTAAATGAATTTTTACTTATGTATTACCCTTCAAGCGTTTTCTTGAAAGACAATGACAATATAGTTATCCAATGGTATGTGTTTTTCCTAAAGATTCCCATCCTCCAGATAGTTGTCAATCATCTTCAACCTGTCATATAATCGCCAATAAATCTCATGGTGGGAATCAAGATGTTGGATAGATGTCAAATATATCCTTTACTCATCTCCACAGTTGCCATATATAACGATACTAAAGCAGATGATGGAGTTTGAGAATGGTCTATTCAGATCAGTAGGTGAGCTGTAAGTAAGTGACAAAAGTACAACAAAATTATTAGTTTTATTCGTCGTTGAAGAAACCTTTCCAAAACCATTAAGTCAAAAGTCGAATGGAATCATGTACATGGGAAGATACAACATACAAAGTAAAACAATGGAAAAACGACATGGAGAATTGTGTATGGGCTATGGACGTGGCTTAACAATCACATGTGTGGATATTGTCTGTGTCCTCAGAGTGAAAACAAAAAGTATTAGATAAGTATAATGGTGTGTTTATGGCTTGTGGTCCCGACAGCCTATTCAAAGAATTAAATGAGACACTTCACGGTTTGTACCAGCCAACGTCAAGGCCTATGAATAACCCTTTAATTTCTCCATTGATTACCCAGAGACACTGACGGCCTCTCTAGCAGTCCTTCTTGTACAAAGCAAGCAAAACCTGATATCTGTCAATGGAAGTTAGACTGCTAAACCGACCAATGAGATTTTGGACAATGTCTGTCAAGCGTAACTGACTCTTAGAAGAGAAGAAAACAACATTGTTGGAATACAGCAGATCTATTGTTAGCACCCTGACACTTTCCATCTTTGTTTGCGTGTTGCTTGCAGGAATGTGCTTTGTATCGGATTTGACATCTGCGTGGCGACGAGCGTTCCTGCCCAGGGATTCTCTTTGTGCAGTAAATTCCTGCAATGTCCCCAAAATAGACGTCACAGTCCTCTCCTGCACCCGAGGTGTAAGAATTCATTGCTATCAAAAGGTGTCTCTATTGTTAATTTATTTGCTGTTCAAGTGTGCATTTTTGTTCTCAGGTGACATTCTTAACAATTGTATCTTTAAAGTGGTTCTCCAGGGGTCCAACTACACCTTCTGCTTAAATCGCAAACCCACTTATGCGGCTCTCGTATTAATCGCATTTCTGTGAGAAAAAGTTTCTTTTAAAGATACCTGAACAGAAAATGGTCAGTGTTAAGCATCTCTTTAACGTTATATCACGTCGCCTTGCATTTGAATGCGATAAAGATATCAGAGCTGGATTATGATAAATTCTATATTTAAAGGCTCTTATTATAAGAAAGCTGTTTTCCAAGTGCAATGCTGGGTTTTCGTTTTGGGTTGGTGTTTTCTGACCTCATTCTACTTTTGTTTAATTTTATTTGGCCCTATATTTAACAGCAGTTGTGGCTGCATGGAAGGTGCTGTGTGTGCAAGAGGAGCCGGCCACCTGTGCTGTCGCCAAACAGATGTTTTATTTTGAAAAAAATGATATGATGGGCAAATTATTCCAGAGGATGCAGGCTTGGATATGGCTTGATTTGAAAGCAGATAGGAAAGAAAAAGCACTTCACTTCATTTCAGTGAGGCATGCCAAAATTAAGGAAGAACACAGTGCGTAATTCATCCTTTTATTTTTGGTTGGTTTTAGCTTATTTTTGTGTATCTTTTCACCTGTCTTTTATCGTCTTAATTGTTTATTTTTACTTAACGTTTGCTCTGTTTTGCAGAATAACATTCAAGCAATATTTATTACCTGACCTGTCCAACTAAGCTTCTTTTCTGAAGTGGGTAATCAGTAACTGCAAATTCCCAGTTATTACAAACTCCCACTGTTGGCTTCTGCAGCACAAAATATGAAATGTCCTGCTGTCCATCATGTCAGCTAGTATTCATACAAGAATGCCTCTAATCATGTTGTTCTGCATCATTCATCACAAAGAGGCAGTGGTCAACAGACAGCTCCAACAAAACAATGGGGTATTTCTGCAATCATTTCAAAGACGTTTCTTCTGTTAAGCTTTTTTTGTGCGTGCCTTATCAGAAGATAAAAGTAAAAAACAACTCTGCACATGTTTGGTCTGAGAGACACAATCAGAGGTGACCCACTGCCGTCTTCTATAGGAGTGCAACTGGAGGGAATCTATGTATGTATATATATTTTTTTTTTTTCTTGTGGATCTGTGTGTTAGCACGAAAGGGCAATGGGATCAATTTTAAGCCAGATTGAAATCACGGCAGGGCCCGTAAAGGGCCGGAAGGGGGATGATTGTGTAAAACTGACATATATGTTGCAGCTGCAACATTCTCAGTCTCAGTTACAAGGTTTGGTCTGGGTCTTTTGGATGCCAACAGTGCATGCAATTCAAGCATGCATTATCGTATCAAGGGATATATACAGTAGACACAATGAAAACGCAATGCGTGCAGCTGTTGCCCCACAGCCCCAGAGACCTGTGTTCAAAGTGGAGTCTGGTTCTCCTAGCTAGGTTCCAGCTCCCAGAGGTAAAGAGGCCAGGGGATAAATGGTTGGGTAAATGGTGTGATCAACTGGTTGCTTTGGGTATTGCTTTTAAACCCATATTTCCATTCAAAGACTTCAGTATATTAGTGCTTGTAGCTAGGATAGATATTTTATGTTACATAATTTCTTGGAAAGTTATTTAGAGATAAATGATGCAAAGAGATATTGTAAAAGAGAGAGGTATATACACACACAAAACACAGACACTCCCACACACACACACACACGCACGCACGCACAAACACACACCACACCGACGCACACAAAAAAACACACACACACATACACATACACACACAAACACACACGCATACAGATGGAGACAGACAGACGGACAGAAGAAATCTGTGTGTGTTCGAAATTGTTCAAGCGTGCGATAAAAATGTCAAACCTTGACATTTCACTGGGGGGGACAGAGAGAGAGAGAGAAAGAGAGAGAGAGCGAGAGCAAGAACGAAAGAAAGAATGAAAGAAAGACTGAAAGAAAGAAAGAAAGCTAACTGCTAGGTTTAGGGCATGAACCGTGTTAGTGCAGTCAGGGAGCAGTGAAATTAAAAAAGGAGTGCTGGCAGGAAAAGATGAATGAACTTCATCAAACTAAGGTTTCAGTGAGTAGGTTTTGCCCATATTACCCATTAGCGAGGACACCATCACTTGTAAGTTAACAGTGTTTGAACTATAGAAATCAAAATAGTGGTTGGCTGGTTCCTGGTGCCAAACTAATCATTTACCCACATTATGAGTCGTAATGTTGTAAACTTCCAAGGGCGCTAAAGTTAATTGTATATGTGAGTGTCAACGGCACAGTACCAGTGATGGATTAGGGAGGGATGTATAATACAATAATACGTCAAAACAAAGACCTGGATTTTTCTTCTGAAAATGGGAACAATGCAATTTGTTTTAATGTAGCCTGCTGGAAGGTGGTATTTCTAGCTTTCCTCCTGCACATAACACAGGTTATTATTCACTGCACTGAGTACGTCCAGCACTCGGGGTCCAAACACATAGTTTTCTTTTATTCAGGACAAAGGCTTTTATCCAAATCAATTCATGATTAATAAAGACCCACGTTATTAAGCAACAGGTATGGGTTTAGGAACCCTGCTCAGGAATGACAATAATTGGTCTGGGGCCATCGGGGATCGAACCGTAAAATTCTTGGTCTACCCTAGCGGCTAAAGTATATCCGCCCCTTAATTGGACTGGGTGTTTGTTTGGTGTTGTGTGTGCACTTTGCTATTTGCATTGTGTCCAATCCAAATATTATAGTGTACACTTGTGTGAAAACTTTAATTAAATTGAATTAAACCATTGCCATATAAATACAGTTGGAGACAAGATGTAATAATATTACATAATTGACTTTCTATATTTACTAGGTGCATTCTCATTTGTCATCAAAAAACAATACTCAATTCCTTGTTTTTTTTATGTTCACATAATCCCCTCGTACAAAGGAGGACAATATTTAAAACACAACTTTACATCACCTCCCACGGTGAAGTATGCCTGATGCGTGACCTTTACCTCCAACTCTTGACCTTTGAAAGAATCAGCACAATATTAAGCAGCGACATTCCTACTGTTAAAAAAAAGTGAATCCTCCGCCAACCACAAATTCCTTTACCAGAGTTGTAATATTTTTCATATTCATAAACGGGCAGCAATCCTCCTCACCCAAGGCTTACCCTGAGGCATGCCTGGGATATTCCATGAGTGGTGCCAAACATTTTACCCAAACGTACATATGTTTGGCTGCCAAAGGATCCGTGGCATGATGCTAGCCCACAACATATGTTGTCAGAAATAATTGGTGAGGTGTTTTGTAAAAAAATAAAATAGAATGATGAAACTGTACCACAGTGCATCTGTCAACAACACAGGCAGCCATAAGTAGATGTTTAAATGGTTCACCTCTCTGCGGTGTGACGGTGTTGTTCCCTCCTTTGTGTTGACATGTTTGACTCACACCTCCAGTGCAGATGTTAACTTGTTAACCCGTCAGCACTCAGCAACAGCTGTTTAATACCCATTGAAATTAGTTGAATACATTGAAAGTTGGATAATATATAACACGTTGTCTCCTGTCCATTGGGTTTATTTAGGTATACAATACAATTAGGCCTTAACACATGACAATGATAAAAAAAAAGTGTAAACATTCATTCTAGCAGGAATGGGTTGGTTGTGTTGGTTTACTTTCCTTCTTGGAAGTGTTGTTTTGCTGAGTGTTATAACAAGATGTGTAATCCATGTGTGTCTGTGTGTGTTTTGCGTGTGAGTGTGTGTGAATGTGTGTATGTATGTGTGTGTGTGTGTGTGTGTGTGTGTGTGTGTGTGTGTGTGTGTGTGTGTGTGTTGTGTGTGTGTGTGTGTGTGTGTGTGTGTGTGTGTGTGTGTTGTGTGTGTGTGTGTGTGTGTGTGTGTGTGTGTGTGTGTGTGTGTGCATACTGTAATTTGATGTGTTTCTGATCCCAAGCCAAAGAAGCGTGTCAATATGAAAGGAATTACAGAGGCGCACCCAGGGTTTCTATCTTTTTCACCCCAATTCCACTCACAATTTAAAGTACCTTGTCTCTACATTTCGCTCATCAAGTAGCTTGAGCTCCTGTCTTAAAAAGATAAACTAGAAAGGCAAAAAAAAAAGACAATACAAGAAGTTGAGGGAGGCATCAAAGCAACAACTGTTGTTAGTGCAGCACTACATTTAACCTCTTATTTTAAGTTAGAAATATTTTGATCATGATTAATTACAAAACACAGTGAACAAAACAAAATACTTAAAATGAGAGGTGAACCCCCTGTTTGCCTATTACAAGAACCTAGAAAAAAATCATAGCGATACTGCTGTTGACCTTGGGTGTTAATCTATGCATAATTAGTGGTTGCAATCACAAATACAGCCCGCCGCCCCGACGGTATAAGCTTTAAAATCTCATTGGCATTCATGTATTTCTACCTTTTCATAATCTGCCTAATATGTTGCCGGTGGAGCCCATAATAAACCATTGAACAGGATAATTGTTCTTGTAATTACATGTAAAGAGCTTACTTCCACACAATTAAAACAACTAGGGCGACTTACTGACACTCAGAGTGGACTATGCGTGACCAAAAAAAAGGACAAATACAAAACAAACAGCCACATTGACCGTGTAAGGATAGGTGACAGCTTACAATTGTTGAAGTGCACTTTTGTTCATTATGAAAATAATACAATAAAGCGTGTTCAGATTAATTCAAGTCACGCTGCGATGGTTGTCAGCGTTTGACAGCTGACGGGCCTGACACGAGGCACTAACAAAAGCATGAATTCTTAGTTTCCAACTGCAAACCCTGTTAGTGATCTAAAAGTAATTAAGCAATATTGACAAAACAATTAGGGTTATAGTATATGGCGTAATTATTTATCATCTAATAACACGACGATGCGACTAATTAAATGCATTGCTGATGGCACGTAGCTACTGCTGGGCACACCGATGGGCTCTAGCGTGGAATAATTAAGCCTATTGCTCTCTCTCTCTCTCTCTCTCTCTCTCTCTCTCTCTCTCTCTCTCTCTCTCTCTCCTCTCTCTCTCTCTCTCTCTCTCTCTCTTTGCCTCTCTCTCTCTCTCTCTGTCTCTCTCTCTCTCGCCCTCGCTCTCGCTCTCTCTCTCTTTCTCCCTCTCTGTCTCTGTCTCTCTGTCTCTCTGTCTCTCTCTCTCTCTCTCTCTCTCTCTCTCTCTCTCTCTCTCTCTCTCTCTCTCTCTCTCTCTCTCTCTCTCTCTCTCTCTCTCTCTCTCTCTCTCTCTCTCTCTCTCTCTCTCTCTCTCTACGCTCCTCTCTCTCTCTCTCTCTCTCTCTCTCTCTCTCTCTCTCTCTCTCTCTCTCTCTCTCTCTCTCTCTCTCTCTCTCTCTCTCTCTCTCTCTCTCTCTCTCTCTCTCTCTCTCTCTCTCTCTCTTTCTCTCTCTCTCTCTCTCCCTCTCTCTCATCGGGTTAGGATTGATCACCAAGACAAACCGAGGAGAGCACTCTCCATCCACATCAGGCTGATGTATTCACTTCCACCCGCCTTCACTATGCATGGCCCCGCCTCCTCCGATGGGCTGCCTGTATCAAGCCTAAGACCTTCAACACTTCACTCGCCGGCCCCCCCCCTTTCACACACACACACACAACACACCACACACACACACACACACACACACACACACACACACACACACACACACACACACACACACACACACACACACACACACACACACACACACACACACACACACGCACCCCGCCATCAATCCTTCAGTGTCTGTAACAATCAATACTAACCATACCAATCAATACTTTTCCCTTTTCAATTCTTAATGAACAGCACTCTAAAAACTGCTATCAAAAGTATTCATGAGGACGTTTTTCACCGTGCCGTGCAACACGTCCCCACGGGCTGACGTGATAGTCTTCACATTTCATAAACTGAAAGCTTGTGACAATTATCTGGAATGAGGGCGATAAAAGCTGTAAAGATGTAAGAAGTAAACCCACCTGCTTTCAAACTGGGGGAAGGTAGGGGTCTGTATGGCTGTTGGTTCTCTGGCAAACATTTGTTTGCTTTGGAGCATACTTTCTGCTGTACTTTCACTTTTACATCTATTTTTGTTAGTATTCATTTGAAATCGATTAAACTGTTTTATATTGTTTCTTTAATATTTTTGGTTAGTTGTAGATATATCATTTGTAGTTGTTTATTTTAATGTATTGGTCGCTTAGATACGGCTAGAATAATGTAGTGTTAATGAGGTTATTTAAGTTTGTGCTTTGATGACATTATATGTTGGAAATTCATGCATGTTATTTTGAACACAGAACTTATTTAAAGATATTTCATCAAGTTCAAATTGCCGACTGGTGATTAAAAAGGTTAATTAATAACGTGAGAGGGAAAACAACGCTAACAAGCTCCTGTAGGATGAGAGGGTGATGCGGGACCTGTGGCCTGTGTATGGCTACCCTTTGGCATTGCTTTAGAAACTGACTCGGTTCAGCCGATTCGTCTCACTTTCTCTCTTTTACAGGATGAAGGGTCAGTCAATGGACACATGCAGAAGAAAAGGAGATAAAAAGTCTAACATCGCACCCGGACTGATTCCAATTTATTTCATTTTTTGTCAATAGTTTTTGTTGCTTCTGTTTTTATTGGTTTGATGTTTGCATGATGCAGACAATAAAGTAAGCTTAATATGATTTGTATGCGTAAATAAACACTTGAATATATGGGAACATTAATTAATATTAGTTAATGCAGAATTGCGCTTTACATTTAACTGATGGTCTATTACCATTAACTAATGGTGTTCATGCTTAAGAATGGTTTTCATGTCAACTAAGGTATTGATATTCATTATTTAATAGGGTAAGGGTTAACTCTAACCCTACCACCCATGCTACCGGCATTCAATAATGCGTATTCCTTCATTAACCAATGTTAATTAATGGTTCATAATGAATAACAAATGTATCCTTATTGTTAATTGCTAACCAAAAAGGAAATACAGTATATATGTAAATGATCCATTGTTTGAATAGCACATCTTAACATTGAGTGCTCTCTCTTGCTGCATCAGTCTGTAAGGTAAGTAAGAGGGTATTTATCCCAGAAATACACCAACATCCCAACATGTTTTAGAGCTGACCAATGGATAAGCATCTGCTGCTGCCAGACTCTACCTGCTGCCGCAAATGGTCTTGACCTTTATTAGGGAGGCGTACATGTCTACTCACACGGTCCGAATCAGAAAAAAACATGTCAGACACAGACAGGAGGACCTCAGACGGTACACAAATGAGCGTGTCTCTATTTTTGATCCGGGCGTAGTAGATTGTATCCCACGTGTCTGATCTATCTCTCAATGCCGATTTGGAAATCTTCCTAATTTGCAAGAGGAAATCAATAAGGTGGGACAAACAAGTCTCATTTGTGTTGTTTTGCTGAGAAAAGAGCTGTGCAGTGCTAGAGGATTGATTTTTGTTTGTGTGTGTGTGTGTGTGTGTGTGTGTGTGTGTGTGTGTGTGTGTGTGTGTGTGTGTGTGTGTGTGTGTGTGTGTGTGTGTGTGTGTGTGTGTGTGTGTGTGTGTGTGTGTGTGTGCGCGCGCACACGTGTGTGTGTGTGTGCGTGCGTGTGTGTGTGTGTGTGTGTGTGTGTGTGTGTGTGTGTGTGTGTGTGTGTGTGTGTGTGTGTGTGTGTGTGTGTGTGTGTTCCTCTTTATGCTTAACCGCTGTTATTGTGAGGCATGTGGGATGCACTCTTAGGAATGCGACAACCATTTGTCAACTCTTCCTCATCCATTTGTTGTGTGAAACCCTATTATTCAGTCCTCAGTTCTCCGGAGTTCAGGTGATTAGGGGTAAGCTTTCATTCGTAGACGCTCTCTGTTGGTAGTGGAGGGGAACAGGCAGATGGAGCTAAAATTAGCCTTTGTGTTAAACGTGATCCATTTCCCTCTCTTAAGGCTTAATGGCCAACAAACCCTTTTTTTTTCCTTTCACCCCATTTCCCTGTCTTCATCCCACCTCTAACAGTTACTTGTTTGGGTTTAAGTGACCCGATAGAATAGACAACCGAAACATAGGTTATAGTTGTAAATAGTGGCACAAAAGACAAAGGCAAGAAGCTGATTAAAAAGTTGGACCGAAGTGTTTACACTGTGCTAACTTTTAAATGACAATGAAGTAAAATACATTGTCTTGAGAAAAGAAACATTGTTTTATGCTTCATGCTGATTTAGAAGTTGGACAGAGTGTGTACACTGTTATAACTTTTAAAATGATGATAAAGTATTAGACAGTGTTTTGAAAGAAGAAGTTTCTCTTGTACACTTTTTCAAATCATTAATTTGATTTAGAGCACAAATTGCACCTGTCTACTGAAAAACGGAATGTATAATTAAGCAATTTATATTTGACAGACTATGAAGACTATAAAAATTGGTTGAATATCAAGCAGTCTCCCTCTCATTCCCACTCTCGCTCTCTATCTCACTCTCCATCTCACCCTCTCTACGAATATATATTATTTGTTATTGTTTGTTTGAGTAAGGTTACTTTTCTGACAAACAAATTCGACTTTGTCCTCTTTTAAACTCTCTTCCAGACCACATGGCATTGATCCATGAATTGTTCTCATTGAAATAAAGCTGAGGAGTAAAGAACGTTCAGAGAAGTTGGATGTAAATACTAGTTTCTACCAAAGCGGGGATCAAAGGAAACGTATTAAGCGTGACAGTGAATGGCTGATTCATGTTTTTTGCCCGATGGAATTTTACTTGGACCGAGACCCAAGCAAAATTCCAAAATGATCCTATTCATTGCATAGACAGGGTTCCATCTGGGTCAGTATTCTGTCTGCGTGTCTGCGTTTCTATGGGTTCCTTGGGCTAGTCTGGTTTCTCTTGTATTGTGATGAGGTTTATGAACACATCTGCTCACATTACATCCTTGGTCTACAGGGACAAGCTCAGTAAATCCCCTACCTGAGGCCTTCCGGTACTCAAGCAGTTCAGAGGTCAAGAAAAGCGCTCCCAAACATTCAGCCTTGTCTTTCATGTTATCTACAACCATTCACAGAAAAAACAAAACAAAAAAAAAAACCAATCAAAAGAAACAGAGCGAGATGTATTTGACTTTCGAACCCCAATAGGGAGGGTGGGGGGGGGGGGGGTTGAGGAGCACAGCCGTAATTGCTAACCGAATTAGACTGAATGAATCATCCAATTAAAAACAATGACATGGTTGATTAACAATGCAAGCCAAAGTGAAAGCCAGTGGCTTACTGAGAACTGTTTCACTTTGTCAGAAAGCTTAAGCAAGTGGAAAAATAAAGGAAAAGCATTCTTCTGTCGAGCGGTGACCTCAAGCTTCGGCCCCCGTCCCGATTAAGATAAAGCTCGGACGACCCTTTGTAATCCGTTTACACAGGAACGGGCTCCACATTAAGCCTGTACCTCGACACCAAAGTCTGCCGAACTTTCAATGTACCCTTGCGTTGGGTCGTTGCTAGACTTCCAAAGTGCTGCCTCCCCGGTTTTATTCCACAGTGTTCTGCTACTAACCGAAAAAAGAAAACAGCTTTGTTGGTGAAATCCCCCTGGAAGTAGTTGTTTTCTGCAATTCCCCTGATTTGAATCGTTGTAAAGAAAAAACAAACAAGGCAGTGTTGCCTCTGTGGTGAAAGGAGTTTTTAGGTAGCAGACATGCTAAAATAGTCCACTCGATTTAGGCAGTTACCCTGGAGACAGTCTGTTCCCCAAGCATTTTTTAAACCATTTGCACAACATTTTTTTCATTATTCCTGTTAAACAATATGTTTTTCAAATACATTTTCCTCATTGTCATGATCCATAGGTGTTTGCATACATTCACATAAAATGTCCAACATTTAACAGTGTTTTCATCAGGTAAAATATAAAATGATATCATCTGGTGCACAAGTTCACAGGATCTCAGCTGTGATCTTCCTCCTCTGTGTAACGAAAAGGCTCCACATAAAATGTAGATTCGAGAGAAAAGCACTACATTTGAAATCAACATCCATCCATGTTGAAGATACCATGAAATAGTATTTTGCACCTATCTTACTTCTGTTGTACGCTGCGTTTCCACATTAATAGGGAAGCAGTGAGGTACAAAACAGGAAATGGTGGATCTGATATTTCAGGATTGAACTAGATTGTGGGAATGTGACAGAACCTGCCAGCCATATGTGCGTTAAATGAACAGGAGTGGAAACTGAGAAGGTCTCTTATTGTTCTTGCTTGGCAACATGGCCATCAGTGTCACCTCCTCCCTGTTTTAGGATTGTTCAGCTGATCTCAATATTATTTATGCACATTACCTGGGTCACTTTGGCTTTTTGTGCTGGTCTTGCCTCCGCATTCCTGGGATTTTAAGTGTTGTGAGAGCAGACTCAAAATGTTTGCGTCTTGCACTTTTCCGCTTCTAGTGCTTTAGCGCAGCTGATTTTTGAAGTCTTAATTTGTTATGTCAATTGCAAAGACGCCAATTGCTGCACCTTTATGAATGGCCCAATCATTCCATCATCTTATATATTGTAAGGTTGGATTGGTCCCTTGAACGGTTCAACGTTGATGTCTGTAAACTGTGCTACGTCAATTTTTTAAACATAATTTCATGGTGTTATTTCAAGCTGTCTGTATGCTGAACATTACTCTCTCAGACGTTGGCATTTTTAGTAAATTGCCCATTTTAAAAGTAGTTCACAATGTAACATTGGTGCCTAGAGGCACTACATCTATCAACATGGTATGGTGAAAACACTGAACTCACTGAGGACAAGCTCTCTGTTTGTGGATTTCCTGTTAACCGGTGTGTGTGTGTGTGTGTGTGTGTGTGTGTGTGTGTGTGTGTGTGTGTGTGTGTGTGTGTGTGTGTGTGTGTGTGTGTGTGTGTGTGTGTGTGTGTGTGTTGTGGGTGAATGTGTGTGTGTGTGTGTGTGTGTGTGTGTGTGTGTGTGTGTGTGTGTGTTAAGTGTGTTAGGTGTGTGTGTGTGCGTTGCGGGTGTGCGTGTGTGTGTGTGTGGTGTGTGTGTGTGTGTGTGTGTGTGTGTGTGTGTGTGTGTGTGTGTGTGTGTGTGTGTGTGTGTGTGTGTGTGTGTGTGCTTGCATGCATGCGTGTGATTGTGTTTGTATGCGTGTGCATGCATGTGTTTGTGTGTGTCTGTCTATCAGTCTGTCTGTGGCTGTGTTTGTCTGCTTGCATAGTGGTTTGTGGGCTTGCTTGTTTGTTTTGCGTGTGTTTCTTTGCACAGTAAAAGGCTTTCTGTCTGGGGCTGCCAGAGAGAAAGTGTTACCTACCAGTCCTTGGCTGGTAGGTAACCCCCACCCCCACATTAAAAGGGCTTTCTGTCTGGGGCTGCCAGAGAGAAAATTTTACCTACCAGGGCTCGGCTGGTAGGTAACCCTCGCTATCAGTCTGTCTGTGGCTGTGTTTGTCTGCTTGCTTTGTGGTTGTTTGTGGGCTTGCTTGTTTGTTTTGCGTTTGTTTCTTTGCACAGTAAAAGGCTTTCTATCTGGGGCTGACAGAGAGAAAGTGTTACCTAACAGGCCTTGGTCTTGACTGGTAGGTAAAGGGTCTAAAAGAACAAACATGTATTCTTTGGAGGATACGCTGCCTCAGAAGCATGCCATTGACTATGAAGATTGTTCAGTACGCTGACCACTGGAACGTACTGTTGTGGCCAAACAAAAACCATCTCTCTCTCTCTCTCTCTCTCTCTCTCTCTCTCTCTCTCTCTCTCTCTCTCTCTCTCTCTCTCTCTCTCTCTCTCTCTCTCTCTCGCTCTCCTCTCTCTATCAAGGCATCAGGCATATAAAGCTGTCAGGGCCACTCAACAACCATCTCTCTCTCTCTCTCTCTCTCTCTCTCTCTCTCTCTCTCTCTCTCTCTCTCTCTCTATCGCAGCTGTCAGAGGCATATAAAGGCAGGCAGGGAAACTCACAGAGCAATTTGGGGTGCCTCCTTTCAGAGGAAGGGTATCTAATGGCTACTCAGGAAGCCACTGGATTTGTTGCCAGGCTAATGTCGCTTATGGGGTATGAAAAGCAAATGTTTTGTCAAAGTGGCTAAATTGGCCACGTGGCTTAGAAGTTGCAAGTGGCTGAAATAAGGTAATGCCCCATGAATGGATTAATCCCATTACTATGTAAATGAATATACATAAACATGTATGAATTGTTTTTACTACATATTTGTAGTGTAGTGTGTAAATACATCACAACTACTAAAACGACTGAAAATAATAAAGAGCAGAATAACAATCATCGTCCTCTTCATAATCATCAACACAATCCTAACACCTTATCCTCACCTGAACTCCGAAGCCAATACATCTAGTACATAACCACACTCCATTTCCTGCGTCAAAACTTTGGATGTCCGCTCCCCTTCGCCGCTTGTGCGCGGTGCCCAGATGCAGGGAGGAGGAGCTCCACTGGCCATTCCTCCATCTGCTCAAGGCTGAACTACACTGTGTTACTGTAGCTCTTTTCAAATCTGCTGGCAGGAGATTGATCTAAAAGCACCAGTGTATCCAAAGCTTTGGCGCCAGTATCTTTGCTAGCACAGGGTCCACAACACGCTGGCTGTATGTGCTCTGCCTGTCTCTCCATCAGGGTTCACGATCCATTCTCCTGGTCCCACATGATGCACCATGGAATGACCTGCACTTCTCTCTCTCTCTCAAGGCACTAATTACCTTATATATATATATATATATACCAATACTTTGGTGATAGATTAGAGACTTATAAGGCTTTGAATGAGCCTACTGTCAGCCAGTAATGGTTGTGTCAGTCACGACAGCCGCTAAAAGAATTCTCAATCCAAACGTCTGGCAGCAAAAAGGAAAGGCATGGCTCAGAGCAAAGCCTTTTCTTCCTCTCTCCCTTTGAAATCAAAGTGTTCTTATGTGTTGCAGACAGGACGAGAGACGGGGACGGGGAGGGGTTTACAGAGAGTCCCATGCTCAAATCGATTAGGCCGAAATGACACGCTGGGCTGTTCTTTCGCCAGCTGCTGGATTATACTGGTTGGGTCTGTTTACATTGCTTTTTCTTCGATAAGGAAACGAAAATAAGAACGGGCTACACACTTCTGCTTTACCCCATCCTAAGTTTATTGGATGGATTAATGAAATATCTTTGCGCAATCTGTGTGTAATGATTGAGCCCCCCGTTATTCTTTTTGTAGCAGTCTAAGTGAGCGCACCTGAAAGGGCTTGGTTTTGAGTGCATTAGGAGGAGGGGTAAATGGACATGAAAGGAGCTGCAGGGATCATAGGGGAAATCGTTGTTTTGCGATTCCTGTGGTTTTTAGTTTTCTCAGCCCACATTTATTTCTCCCTCTGAACTATAGGTGAACTGTATTTTAAGATGCAGTTTAGTGGAAAATGTTACCAACATTAATATTGAGTGTTTTGATATCTTTAAAATGAGACGAATGCTGTCTTAGATGCTTATTAAAGCAAGCAAATTAAGCACATAACTGCGCGTTCTGATAATTTGGCATTGGCGTTTAGAAATCACAAAAAATATATTAAGAATAGAATCAATAGCTTTATCAACAAATTAGATAATCAGCAGTTGCAGCCCTAATCATAATTAGGAAATCATAAGTATACATCAAATTACATCGCTTTGTAAATACCAAGACCTGCTGTACCTTGAACTGGATAGCCCTTTACCCTTCAAGGGAGGCTTCTTTTATGACATCGTAAGTGGAGCTTGTCAGGTTCAAAAATAGATCTCGTCGTGAAGGCAGAAAGACTGAACAACTGCAAGGCCTAAAGTCCTGCAACAATTATACCATATGCAAGCTAGCGCTGTAATTGAAAGCACCATTA
The DNA here is from genome assembly GCA_900291075.1 of Melanogrammus aeglefinus. NCBI lineage: Eukaryota > Metazoa > Chordata > Actinopteri > Gadiformes > Gadidae > Melanogrammus > Melanogrammus aeglefinus. The sequence goes on along the minus strand of OLKM01000378.1, from coordinate 190,719 downwards.
TAACATTAGATTACATTACAAAAAACAGCAAACCATTCCAAATAGAGGCTGTAGCAACATAAAGCAATCTTGAGGCCGGTACATTAGATTATCCCCATGACTAGATGAAGCTGCATGGTGAAACCACCATGAAATTAGATTTCAGTGGGCCAGGTCTGGTGAAATTGACTGGCTTTTGACATCCAGGGTTCCAGTCAGTCAGAGTACCTCTCCTACTTCTCATCTGGCTTTCAATGTGTGTCATATCTCGTCTCTTCTCTGGGGGTCTTTTAAGCCTCTAAATAGCCTTCAAAGGCCAACAAAGACTTAACAAAGTCTACTTTGGATCGGTGCGCATCCATCACCTGAGGAAGACCTTTTCATTTCATTGTGTGAAGCAAGCAATTTTTCCTTTCTTTTTTAGTGCCCGGGAATCCAGTTCAGTGATTAACTGCAGTGACAGAACTGTGATGCTGGCACTTTTGTTGCCATGAGATATTCATAGTGCTACCCTTTGAAGAAACATAAAGAATGTCCCATACTGATCCTTTCCATCCTATACAATCCTTTACATGTCACATAAAAAGCCATGGATCTACGGATAGGCCTTTAGGCACATGCCTGGGGCCTCTTTGCCACCAAGCGGCTCAGATTGGTATTTTAAGGGTTCACTGCCAAAATTAAATTCTGCTTAAAACATATATTGAAAAAAAGCTTTTAGATGCAGAGAAGAACCCAACAAATAGCTAGCTGATATCTAGCTAAATTAACGATCATAATAATCATTTGGCAGTTTAATTACTTTTTGTTTATTTAGCAAATATCAAAATGTCCCTGTGGGGGGGTCCAATAAATAAACTCTGCATGGTGTAACCTATCCATTTAATATGGCTCTGTAAGATAATAAACAACTGTTAACTGTTGTGCTATTGAAACTTCATGGTCTGAGTGTAGCCAAAGAGAATAGATTATTTTTCCAGTAGCACCGGTCCCCTGTTGAAGATTACTCCATTCAACTTTCATTACAATATGTGGACATGCTGTACTTACAGAATAGCTCAATAAGGCCGGTCACCCACCAGCAGATTAATGAATATGAGCTATAGGAGCCTTAAGTAGTAATGTTCCTATAGTAAACATGCTATAGATACCCACTGTGCAAAGCAACATACACCCAACAGAAAAGTAGAATTTATTAAGGCCATTAGCTCTCCGTTGACCTCATAAGGATTCAATACAAGGAGTCAAGGGATGGGCTTTTCAAGGTTAGGCCCGAGGCATAATGTGGTCTATCTAGCTAACAGTATTCTTGTGTGTTTATCAGCTGAGTTAGTAACACCACAACCAAATCTGCTCTCTCCCAACCACTGTTGGCCGTATTATCGTCATGGCTGAGCGATGCCCTGAGCATTATGGGCTTTCCTCTTTGTTCCTCTGCCTGGCTGGTGTCGACCTCCCCTGGCACATCTAGACTCCTGCTCCACAATGTCATCAACACACCTGCCATCCATCTACTCATCGACGCTGCTGTACATCAACCCCAGGGCTTCATCCACTTATCAGATCAGCGCCTGGACTCAGTCGCCACAATGAATTCTGGCCGACGGTTCCTAGTGATCATGGACTTTATCTAATCCTATGGTTCCACTCGTCCTCATGCCTTCTCATTGCGTACTTGACCTGCACCACGCCTCTCAGCCGCGCCACGTTACTAAATCAACTCCAGTTGGTGGATCCCTAACCCGTAGGGATCCCCTTACAATAAGCAAACCTTTTCCGGGGGGGTTAACATGCCCTGCCTCAGCCACTGATTCTGACCTTGGGTCCTTTATCGCTTACACCTGACAAATATTAAAGCCTTTTATCACACTGATAGTCTCTCTGACAAGGACAGATCAAATAATCAATAATCGAGTTCGAACATGGTGATACTAGAACAAGGGTCACGATATGAATGCAACTTAAAAGCAAAGCATTTTCTCTGTCTGTATACGATACGACTGGTGGGGGTATCGATAAGCAGAAATTACTCGCCAACCTCTACTAAAGCGTATAAATGAAAATGTGTATGCAGCTGCAGGCTTTGCCAAAAAAAGCAAATTAAAGTAATGGTATTGAGCCCTGTTTATTATGTCAGGAGCGATTCATTTACTACCTCCTTAATATCAGCCCTGGTATCAGCAGCTTGGCACGAAGAACGGGACAAAGGGAAAAAGGCGCGTCTAAAAGCAATGCGTAAACAAAATCAGCCAATTTCATGCACTTTGGCAGGAGTCGAATCAGATTTCACACCGTCTGACTGGTAGCTTTGGGCTCTCATGAAGAATCTCATAAGAGAATGTTAGACAAAACTTAGAACATTTTTGTGTGACTTCCATTAGTGCTCCACGATGCAGAAATGCAATCAGCGTCGGATGCATTATGCTTTGTTTTGACAACTGAGGCTCATTGTCAACCTGTAAATCGAACAGTGTTTACATGTTTCCTTTCTCTCGCCTGTAAGTCTTATCTCCTGCAGTTCTCACTGCGCTTTGCCGCCAATCTAATGGGAATACAGATTTTGTGTAACAAGTAGATTCTGAGCCAACCATTTATGTAACATCCAAGGCAACGAGAGAGGAATCCATTGCACCGTCGGGGCCCTTTTCTCACGCCACTGTATTATTGAGAATTGCCCGCCTGATGCCGTAACTGAAAGTCAAGGTCTCTCTCTCTCTCTCTCTCTCTCTCTCTCTCTCTCTCTCTCTCTCTCTCTCTCTCTCTCTCTCTCTCTCTCTCTCTCTCTCTCTCTCTTCTCTCTCTCTCTCTCTCTCTCTCTCTCTCTCTCTCTCCTCTCTCTCTCTCTCCTCTCCTCTCTCTCTCCTCTCCCTCCTCTCTCCTCTCTCTCTCTCCCTCCCTCCCTCTCTCCTCTCTCTCTCTCTCTCTCTCCTCTCTCTCTCTCTCTCTCTCTCTCTCTTCTCTCTCTCTCTCTCCTCTTCTCTCTCTCTCTCTCTCTCTCTCTCTCTCTCTCTCTCTCTCTCTCTCTCTCTCTCTCTCTCTCTCTCTCCTCAATTCAGCGAGGCTCCCAAGGTCGCATGCTCAACTTTGGGAAGCAATACAATCAATTGCTGATTGGGAGAATTCCTCAAGGTGAGTGTCCATCAGTACATCCTCGAGACAGGGAGGACTGTCCATCTATCCGCTGAGGACGGACCGATTCAATCTCTGCCGACACTTGAGAGGTATCAAACAGGATGGGCCGGCGGGAATTGCGGCGTCGATGAGGAGTAGCCTCGGAAGAAGTGAATGTGCACTCTGAGGGTTAGAGGGAAAGGAAGGTGAAGTATCGAGGAGGATCTTATAATCGCCTCTATGGCAACCAGCAAGCGGGGAGCTTGAGGAACGAGCATCCCGATTGTGTCCTGGAGTCATTCAGTTAGGAGGAGGTGGTGGCAGCGGTGGTGGCAGCGGCAGCGGCGGTGGCGGTGGTGGTGGCGGTGGTGTTGGTGGCGGTGGGGGGGGTAGGTGAGGGTCCTGATTGGACGAGCAGATCGATAAGAGCCCCCACGCGCCAGCCAAGGCGAGAGCGAGGGAGGTTTTTCCCTGGGCTTTGTCCCACATGGGGACGCTGAGATCGATGCGGTAATGCAGGCCTGCCGGAGCTGGTGTGTTGTACTACATCATGCTCAGCACTGCAACCACACGCAATCAACTCGTGGGGGTTTGCATGAACACTGGAATTGATTTTTTTTCTCCACTGCATATCTCTTTTTGCCTAACCTGTTTCTTTGTTTTCATTGCCAAGAGTTAAACAATGGAAGCTGTAATGATATGCAATTATGTAAACCTGTTTATGTGACCAAATAGTGTTCTATCCTTTTTTTGGGGGGGGGGGGGGTTGAAATAAAGTAAACATGTAATATATTGACTATATTATTGCAATCTGTTCTCAAACACATGCGAGTATGTGCCTATGTTTTTTTGTGGATGATGATTATTAGCCTTCAACCGGCTGGAGCTTATCGCTGCAGTGACTTCCACTGGAGCGCTCATGGGACTATCTTAATCCTGTGTCAACCAACGTGTCGGGGGGCTCTGCTGTCCATTCACTGCTTCCTGGGGCGCCAGCTCTGAAGTTGTATTAATTAAACATTGCTAACACACTATTATCATCCCGGCGCCTCTCCCATGCCCGATGTGATACTGAGGGTGGTCTGCTGTTATCACTGTTGTGTCCTGCACGCGAGCGGACACAAAGTTGTTTATTAAGTGCTGCAGTCATGCTAACAAACTCTGCATGGCTATTGTATCGTTCTAGCTCAGCGATGGAAAAAGTTTATTGGATTCCAAATTGTATTTGAAATATCCAGCCATCACAAATGTTTTTGAAATTTGCTCGATGAGAGAGATCAAATATGACGATGTTTATGATGTAAAGTGGGAACAATAGTATGAAGGATAGTTTCATGCAATCCATAAAAGATGTTCTCCATGAATAGTTTGCTCTAAAATTAACACCAAAACAAATGTAACTAAATATCTATCTTGT
>OLKM01000378.1:169631-181202 GCA_900291075.1 Melanogrammus aeglefinus | reverse complement strand
AGGGGGAGGGGGGAGGGAGAAGGAGCGAAGGGAGGCTGGCCCAATAAAGGAGAGGGAGGGAGGGGAGGGTGGGCAAATTAAAGAGGGGATACAAGAGAGAGTGTGTGTCGGTGGGTGACCGGGTGGGTGTAGCGGTGTGTGAGTCATAGACATTAGATCCAACATCCCCATCTCCAATATGGATTTCCACCTGCAATCTCACAACACAGCCAGGTTCACTAGTTTCTATCCTGTTTCCATGCTACAAATTATGACAGCCACGAAATCCACAGATTGCGTCATAGACATACTACCAGCCAGACTTGTAAAGCAGTGTTTTGCGGCCGTTGGCCCTAATCTTTTTGCTATTTTTGAACAGCTCCTTAACCCCTGGGACGGTCCCACCATGCTTTAAGAACGCTACAGTTCAGCCGCTTATATAAAAACCTGAAATTGATCCCAATATACGGCTAAAAAACGTAAACCGATTTCCAAACTTTTTTTTTTTGCCAAAGGTTTTAGAGAAGGGATTTTTAATATCAGTTACTGTTGTTTTTTGATCGAAATTACACCCCGGAGAAATTTCTATTGGGTTTCCACAAGCCCCACAGCACCCAAACAGCCCTTTTTACAGTAACCAACAGTAACCTACTGAAGGCTGCAGATGGTGGAAACCACCTATTTTAATTCTGCTCGATTTAAGTGTGGCTTTCCACAGGGTTGATCACAACCTCTTGATTGGCCATCTGAGAGACTGGGCAGGCGTCTCTGGATCAGCCCTGGATGCATCCACACGTTGGAACAAACTGCCGGCTGATATCAGATCTGCCGAGTCAGAAATACACGTGCCTTCAGCTATTGATGCAAGTATTTGTGCATGCACTTTACTTTACTGTTTTATTGCTTTTAGTATTATTTAGTCTTTTAGTCATTTTGTTTTCTTTGTTTTGTATTGCGTCCCTTATTTAGACCACATGTGGTTTTTTCTGTGTGGGTACTGTAAAATTGTCTACAGCACTTAGGTTCCGTACTACAGACACTTCAAGGACGTAGGTGGAAGAGGATGAGATGAAGAAAATAGAGCAACTAGTAAAATAGATTCATTTTCCTATCATTATCATTCTTATTCATGTTACAGCGTGCAATAATACATAGCATTAGTATTGGTAATATGAGTCAGTCATATAGTAGTAAGGCTGGTTTTGCTGTTAACTAATAGGAATAATAATATTCAAAGTAATATTCCTATTAATAGGAATTCCAAAAAGAACACAAGAAAAGGGGAAATAAGCAGTACATCGTCTGCCATGATAATATTGCACCCATTACGTGTTGAAAACCCTCATTGTGGATGATGAGGGACACATTGTGCATGAGATGATGACTTGAGTGTTGGTGCAAATTATTGCATGTGCTGGATCCAACGAGCCAAGGAGGGCAGGATTAAACAGCAACCATTCTGTTATCTCTGGGGTTAGGTGATGTCTGGCTATAGCTAGGCTCCAGAGCTCCTCTTATTGGCACACTAAGGTACTACAAAATGAGCGCAGAATTAATTGTGTGTTGTGTGTCTTACTTTTCTCTAACGATGTACCACACACACACACACACACACACACACACACACACACACACACACACACACACACAACAAACGCATACACACAAACACTCACAAACACACACACACAAACACACACGCAGACACACACACACACACACATACACACGCATACACTCACAACCATTAATAGCTTTAATCATCTCTCCGCCTCTCTTTTCCGTAACTTTCGTTCAAGCCTTCTCCCCTGTAGCAGGTAAGCACCAGGTTGTTCTTTAATTTGGTTCGTCAGCTGCTCTTGTTGTAAGTCTGGGAAATATCGCCGAACAAAGAGAGAAACCACAAGATAATGAGCAAGGTCTCTCTTTGTGTACCGTGCCAGCCTGTCTCACCCACACAGGCACTGTGTGTGGTGACCGTGTTGAGTGGAAAGAGGGGAGCAGTGAGACACCAGTTTCTTGCTCTGCTGCCTTACAGCTGATCCGGGCTGCATCGGAATCCAGGTTATGTTAAGTGAATGACTCTGCGAACACCTGCCGCTGAGCTCCGGAAAATCAAAAAGGATTTGATAGGTCGGGGCGAGCCTGATGAGTTTTTAATAGGGAGAGCCCCAGCGAAGCATAGGTCGGAACCGTACGCTCTGTAACAGCAAGCCGCTGCAATGGGGCCATGGACAGTGACTGGTGCATCAGTAGATTGGAGCATGTATCCAGGGAAAAACCCACAGGCGGGCTACTTTCTGTGTCTTCTTTACAAAAAAAAAATGATAAGCTATTCGGGGGCAGTGGGCAGCCCAATCCGAGGGGGGAATCATTTGGGAAATTGCTACACTACAGCCGAGGCGAAGCAGAGCCAGGGGCTCTGCTCTCCAGTCGCAAATCCCCCCCCCCACCCCCGTCACACACACACACACATACGACACAAACACACACACGCACACGCACACACACACCACACACACACACACACACACACACACACACACACACACACACACACACACACACACACACACACACACACACACACACACAAACACACACACCCCTGTGTCTGTTTCTTTAAAATAAAAACTTTTAACAAACACAGCCAATTTTTATATTTAAATACAGATGGGTCCGTCGGCTTTTTTCAGATTGCAGTCAGCGTCGTAGCAAATCCCATCGTCGCAGCCCAGATTTCCGGCTGCGTCTGTCTGGCACCGGATGAGACGGGAGCACTGGCAGGCCCTAAATGGTGCCCATCAGACCCCCCACTGTCTTTGTGTGTGTGTATGTGTATGTGTGCGTTTGCGTGTGCGCGTGTGCGTGTGCGTGTGTGTGTGTGTGTGTGTGTGTGTGTGTGTGTGTGTGTGTGTGTGTGTGTGTGTGTGTGTGTGTGTGTGTGTGTGTGTGTACATACTAGTTGTCTTTATGTGTGACAGCAAATTCAAAACATGCACGCTGTCATTCCTTGCTCATCCTCCAATCCCCACCCCCCCATCCCCGAGGAATCGTTTGAATCCTCAAAGGGGGAGCTTTGATTGTGAACTGTTGTGCAACTTGGAATTGTGTTGATCATCCATAGTAATGTAAGCATCGGGTGTCTCCTTCCAAACTTACTGTCCTTAGAGTCGACGCAGCCTTCGTCTTCCCTGACCGTTCTTAGATGCCGCAACATGTGTAAATGGTACATATATTAACAGCAATTAGAGAGCTGTTGCCGTCTTCGCCATTTTGGGTTTAAAGGCTCAGTCAGTGCAATTAGCCTCAATCACATGATCCACTTAAAACACAAAACAGATGAAGGTTGTTGAGGGCCACTGTGTTGCTTCCTGCTGGGCTCAATCAGTCATCATTTAATTTGTTATATTTAGCCATTGATTGTATAGTATGGTGCGGACCTGGATAACACTAAGTCCATAGTACTGCTACTACCAGCGTGTTTCACATTTAGTACTTTCAGAAGTAGAACATTAGTGGATTGTTTCTTATCTCTTGCAAATTATATTTTAAACTAACTCCCTGTTCTGGTCAATATTCAAAACACAATTAGGATAATACATAAAGCAATAAGAGCAAATTAGCATAGATGATTATAGGGACTTACTCATTATGACCAACATAAAAGTAACCCAGTTGTTGTTGCACTACTTATTAATAAAGAGAACAACGATAAAACAATAAAAGTATGGTTTAGATTCTAAGTGATATTACAGAGCCTGTTCTGTCTAAGTGCTAATTAATTAGCATTGTACTTTTTAGCTTCCATTTCAACTGACATTCTGACACTAGCATATGCCACGCATGCTGACATACTTACAAACAGTTAGTGACATAGAGTGCCTGAAGTAGGCCTAATTGGGGCATTATTCCATAATGTATATTCAAATGTTTAATGATGCATATAGAATCTACATACATGGAAAAAATGATGAGCGGTGACGACTGATTGTGTACCCACAGACATTGCAGATTGTTAGATTGAATTAATTATCTCTCACCAAGCTGTTGTTTCTTTTATTTCAACTCTCTTTGTGTTGTAGCGAGGGGGGAGACAGTTTGAAATGCGCATGATGCAAGAATATGCTTCTTTGTGACACAATATCTGCTTTTTTTTTACATTTTTATTTTGTTTATCTTAGACCAGGTCGTTTGTGCAGGCACGGTTTACATTATTTTCACAATTATTTTGGAATAAGTTTCTTGCTGAAGAATGCATGGACAGTATAGTCACCAGGTTTGTATGCGTGAGTATAGTTGTAAGAGTAGGAATGGAAAATAGAATAACAAATACCTTTTTTGGCTTGTTATTTTTCCGGATTTCTGCTTGTAATCTTTGTATTTGTATTTTGTGTGGCATAGCAAATATCAGAATTTATATTTAGTTTTTCACATGTGGGCTGGACCACAGAACTGAACCACAGAAAATAGCCCTCCCTCCTTGCACTAAAAGCATATGCCGTCAAATTTGCTACTTTGCTGGAAAACCATTACAGGCCTATACCAGGGGACAGGTCACCATTCCTATGGACAGTGGTTTTTGCTCACCTGCTCCCTCTGAAAGCCGGTCTGATGGGTCTGAGGATGCTGAAGGTGGTTGAGCTGGACGAAGGTTTGCTCCTCGCAAACCTCATCCTTTATCATCAAGAATGTCTTTATCAAGACCTTGCCAAAACAGGCAGCACCGTGAATAATAAACACTTGGTTACAGAATAAACATAATCAAAATAATTGATATAAAAAAACAATACATACCTCCATACATCAAATCTCTATATGTATGTATAACGTCCAGATAACATAGTGTGTTAATGTTTTGACCCCTTGTCATACATATGTATTGCAACCCAATACTGGCTTGCAGGGGGGTTGGTAGTTATCAAGATCGCCATCGGCCAACACATTTGGCCTCTTGCTACTCAGCATTAACACGTTCTGTGTGTTTGCATGGGTTTTGTCCTACTCGTTGTAGTTTTTGGTTCAACTGCATTTGAACAGGGGTCTCCAGAGCTGACCACTAACTGCTCCTCCGAGGCATCAAGTTTGATCTTGTAGGAAGTTCTAATTGACATAAATACTCGGATGACATCGTTACATTTCCAACATCACATTAGGTTTCCATGGGGGCCACCCTCACCTGATTTGAACCTGGGCTTACATATAAAACCACTTGCTCCACTGTGCAACAAGACACCGCCTAGGATCTGGCTTGAGGTTATAATAGACATAACTTTTCAAAGGTGGCAGTTCAAAGAGTATATCATTTTGTTTCCATGGAGATCGCCCCCTCACACACCAAGGTTTCCAGAGTTGATATCCAACCGTTCTGTTCAGTGGTGTTGTCAATACTTGCTCCCTATGATTAATGAAGAATAAAATGATTGATTTATGCGTTTGGTCAATCGCGAATAAGAACATGAACTGTCATTTGATTTATTGTTTATTTGTTCTCCATAAGAGCAATGCTTGCTTCCTCGCCTTATTCTAGAATGTGAAAGGTTAACATGATATACTGTAATCAATATTGTGTGTGTAGCAAAAATGCTGGGGGACCATCAAACATGGCGTTGTATTTCACAATATAATGTTATTGTATAATATAAGGACCCTACCAAATTCTACCACTTAAAATACATATTATGGTTGCTTTATGATTTCCCATATGTATAGATGGGAAAGAAGTTTCTATAGGTCTACCTAACATCAAACGACTCATCTAAGCCCAAATTATGCTTTCTCCAAAGTTTTACTTCAATCTTAGAGAAGTATTTTCCAGCAACCTTAACAATTATGCAGCTGCTTGCTTTTGGAATTGCTCTGAAAACCTCTGTTGAGAGTGTCCCATGACAGGTCGAATCCCTATTTAGAATTTGTGCAAAATAATACTTCGGTAGCAGTCATTTACTGCTACAGAAGTCTTGATTTGAACACAAATGGGCTCTATGCACAACTCCACTATCTTCCTGGACTTAGTGCAGCTCCTTCATTTCCTGTCTTACATTATTGGATAAACTGATTAATCCAGGTGTGTCTGACCATTGTGACTACTCAGACACACCTGGATTAATCAGTTTGTCCAGTAATGTAAGACAGGAAATGAAGGAGCTGCACTAAATCCAGGAAGTAGTGGAGTTGTGCATAGAGCCCATTGCAAATAGGAACCATACTAAATCACACTACTGGGCTACAAATGTAACTGTCATTATTAAAAAGATTCTGTAATTTAATTAATATTTTCATACTATAAGACAAGCCTAAAGGAAATTCATTTTTGTTTATATTAGTAATTCAGTAATTGTGTTCATTATTCAGGTTTCAAATTTTATTTAAATAGTTAGTTGAATGACGTCACTTGTAAGGTGGATGTTCTAGAAGATTACTCTGTCAGCTAGATGCGGCATGGGAGAAGGTGAACAGCTTGCGATATGCATCGCCGAGAAGAATCTAGTTTCAAAGTCCCTGTAAATAGCATGCAGCCAACGAGGTATGTTTTTTGTTGTTTCCCTGTATTTTGTTTTGCTTGTTGGCTCTTTGTGTGCCGTGTAAATTATGATTTTATGTTAAGCTAATGCCGTGATTTCTGTTGTACTGTGTGTGTGTTCATCGATAGTTTTTATGGTGAAGTTGGAGTAAAAGGCTGCAATAAAACCGTCAAAGGAAACCACTGGTGTCTGCCGACTGCTTTTAGAGGGATTTCTAACAAATATAGTATTTCCCTTGTTATTTTGATTTGATACTATATACTAAATAATATACATCACTATACACTAAATATCTATACCTCATTATGGAGAAAACAATCAAATACAGTAATTACTTTGTTTGTGTATTACTCAGAGTTGTTTTAGTGTTGTTTACTAAATATAAAGTTTCCTGAAAAAATTAGCATCTTCAATGATCTGCCGTGAATATGAAAATGATATATTTTTGTCTTTACGCTGCCTCTCCCTTTGCCTTCCATGCTAACTGTCTGCTGTGTGAATGGATTAACCAGGCTCTGGGACAGCTTCTGTTTCTACTAATTATGCCAAACAGACATCTCTCTAATAGCTGTTAGCACCCGGTTCAATGTCGCTCATAGCAAAGCACCAAGGAAGCTGGTCCACATTTAACACATCCAGTAAATTAACATTGAAAAGCTGATCATGGGCGATTTAAAAAGAAACCACGGCAGTACCGCAAAAAAAGACTCAAAGCGGCTGACCACATCCATTATGACGGACACTTGGGTATTGAGAGACAGCGGTGACGTCCTGCTCCTTTAGGGCTGTGAGGCAAGCAACTGGTGCCTTTGAGTGTCTTTAACGTGCAGTGCCTGAACGACAGCATCAATTTATGATGGTCTGTGATGTGACTAAACGATGGCGTAATGGGCTTTACGGCCACGCAGAGTGTAAAAGCCCTATCATCAACGAGGTTGGGGAAGCATTCCGGCTGAGACAATGCCTTTTCCCAGTAATTAATGTAATAGCATCAGTGACAGGGAAACATCTGGCAGCGGCAGCAGCAGCAGCAGTGGAAGGGGTTTGCAAACAGTATGCCTGGCATCTGTACCCTCTGACAACCACCAGTCAGTCTCTCTGATGTTTAGATTTTTTGTCTGTTAAGGAACTGATGGCAATTAAAAAGCGATTGTGTTTGAGATAGCCGGGTGTTGTTTACAGAGCGGTGGATCAATGTGTCAGAACTCCCCTGCAGCTCCTTCCCATAGAGCGAGCCCCGAACAGGGGGCTTTGATCGTTGACTTTGAAGACTTTAATTCCGTTAAACGCGAAGGGGCGTAATGAAGGACTCGGGCATAGTGAATGACTATCGATTCTGCCCACATTGGTTACCGGCAAACATTTTACAAGCGACAAGAGTCAGACATTTTTAATTCTTCTCACTATCCGCTCTTAAAGGTACTCTGTGTAACAGTTAGAAATCCCTGCTCACGACTGAACTCTTTGGCAGGAGGTGAACTGCACCACCCTCTCTCTGTAGTTGGATTGCACGATGGTGTTGATATCGGAGCCGGTCCATTTATTTTACACATTAAGACTAACTGCCTAAAGCTTGCTCTTCTGTATGTGCACGTAGACATCACTTACTTCCATTTTCCCTGCATAAACGCCCCAGTTCAAATATAATAGCAATTGTCCCACAACGCAAAAAAGAGAGTTTGATGCAAGGTTAGATAATAGCCTCTTGTTATATTGGCAATGAGAAGCTATGTATGCATGTACAATCCTACACACAGTCCACTTTATCAGTTATCATCAACAGATGGGTGATAACATATTGCTTTGACTTTGTCTGTTTTGTTGTCATCTACATGATATTGATGTTTGTTTTGTTATGGTATTTGTTCTACTGTTAACATCCTCTAGTGTTAGGCCCCTGCATCATGACTTGATGTGGCCTGCATGTCTTTCATGCTGAGAGATAGAAGGAACCCGCTGACAAGCATTCCTGCCGGAGAGTTTGAATCATTGCTACGGTAAAGGGAAGAGTGCAAACACATTCTTGTTTTGGTCACAATGTATCTGCGTCAGGTTGAACTAAGACAGAGATCTGTGTCGTACCGTACCAACGCTCCCAGCACATATTCTATCCCTCTCTCTCTCTCTCTCTCTCTCTCTCTCTCTCTCTCTCTCTCTCTCTCCTCTCTCTCTCTCTCTCTCCTCTCGCTCCCCTCTCTCTCTCTCTCCTCTCTCTTCTCTCTTCTCTCTCTCTCTCTCTCTCTCTCTCTCTCTCTCTCTCTCTCTCTCTCTCTCTCTCTCTCTCTTACTCGAGAGACACTAAGATAAGATTCACCGACCGGGAATGTGATAACGCATAGCTAGTTTCCAACTGGCACCTGTTACATGAGCCATTATCACTATGGCACCTAACCAGGTTTCGAATATGTTGTTCTACCAAAGCAATTAGCAACCTCATGCTGACCCCCTTACCCACCCAAGCCCCCCATGCAGGGGCAACAAAAGATAACATAATGGAATAGGTCTATGTAGATCAGGGTGTGTTTGTGTGTGTGCATGTGTTTGTGTGTGCGCTTGCGTGTGTGTCTGTGAGTGATGTTGGGGGAGTGAAGCCAAAACAGAAAAAAAATAAATTAAATAGGCAGTGCGGATTCTGCTCATTAAACTGACAGTTCTGCATCTCCTCTTACTGACAACAATGGGAAAGTCTAAGACATAATGTCCTTCATGATGTTCTCAGAACATTCCCTCATTTATCTCTCAAGTCATGGTGCTCCAACTCATGTGTGACTGCCTTTCCCTCCTACTCTAACCTGCCTTTGATCTGGCATGCCAACATCACAACGATAAGGCTGGTCTTTTGAAAAACATGTCAGAGAAAACCGGATTTGGGGGGCGGAGGAAACTGCTGCGGAAGCTCTAGTGGGAAGTGTTTTCCTACGCATTAGATGACGTGGGACTGTATCATCGGCTCTCTGTGTGCGCGACTACAGGGCCTTTAGGGATCTCTCAGGCTCTCTTCCGTGAGGGTTACCGCATGGGTCTAGAGAACAAACTGTACACATATGGTAGTATAGTTGTCATTTTCATATAAATATATGTGCATTCCCTCTTTATAACATCACAATAGAAGAAGGATTCTTTCAGTGCCCTTTTTTTTCTTCCCTGATATTCTTTTTGTATTCTCCTTCACTGTTTGACTCGCGGTCTTCCTAAGACATGCGTCCTCCAGGCTAATGAGCTTCCAGAGTAATATTCAAATGGGAAGGAAAAGTTGTTGATGGGTCTGCAACGCATTCTATTAATACACAACCGAATAACGTTTGTAATTGCTGTGGTGACTCGCCTGCATTTCCTGGCATCTCCCATGATGTTGTGCAGCTGTTCGTTTTTCCCCCCATATGGCTGTGTCTCTCTCCATCTCTCTCCCTTCCTCTCTATGCTTCTCTCTCTCTCCCCCCTCCATCTCTATGTCTCTCTCTCTCCCCCCCTCTCTCTGATCTGTTGGTGATGTTGAAAATTTATCTTTGTTTTTTGAAAAGAGGGCATGATGTGTGCCTCAGTAGTGTAATGGTTATATTGAGAAATTCTTGGGAACAAAATGTGTTAATATTGTTTTTTAATATTTTAATTAAATTAGTTCTTTAGTGTGTCTTATGTATTGTATGCATGTTTAATGTGATAATTTTGTAAGTAAGCTCTCTCTCTCTCTCTTCCCCCCCCCCCCCTCTCTCTCTCTCTCTCTCTCTCTCTCTCTCTCTCTCTCTCTCTCTCTCTCTCTCTCCTCTCTCTCTCTCTCTCTCTCTCTCTCTCTCTCTCTCTCTCTCTCTCTCTCTCTCTCATGACAGGGGACAGTGGGATGCACAGAAGGTCACTTCTTCATGTCTTGCCGACTCCACCATTACAAAGCTAAGCTAACAATGATGAAACACAAATAATAATAATAATAATAATAATAATAATAATAATAATAATAGATAATATTAAATAAATACACTTATCTGATGACTTCTTACAGAGATGTGATTTGGCTCACCCCAAATGTGCAAACAGAGAAATAATAAATGCGTGTGTGTCCATGCACACACAGATACTGTTTGCACATACACTCGCAGCAACTCGCTTGCCTCCTCCCTCTCCTTACTATGGCGTGAAATGCAGCCAACTCAACAGCTGGGAGTATATTTGCAGGCTGCAGGGAGGCGTCTGCCAGGTCTTTTCTCGCAGGGAGCTAGACTAAGCGAAGAAATACGTTTTAGGGCATGATTTAATGAGTTTTATTATTAGTCATTAGTTCACATGCACATGGAAAAGAGGGTTTAAAGCTACTGTTGAGCATCAATCAAACTCCTGCCTAGTCAGCCCTACAGAGCCGTCCCAGGTAGAGAGCCTTGGAGCAAGGAGGGAAGGCGTGGCCGGACTACGGGAAGGGGATTGGGGTTGGGGGTGGGGGGGGTGTTGTGGTTTACATTGACAACAGCGGTTTGCACTGTTCCACGACTGAAGTATAATTCTGCATTCTGTCGTATGGATCTAATAGACTGCCATAGCCTTCAGTTGTCAGTAGCCTCTTTATACTCACGTATACTATCGCATTGAACGGCCACCAAAGAGAATCTCATTCTCGCAACGCCTATTTGCCTTTTTTTCTCTTTTCAAAAAAATCGAACTAGCGAACAAACAACTCAGCAATTGTAACTCAGGAGGCTATGATAGCCTACTTAATAAACTGTGCATAACACTGCTGTTCCAGTTTTCTTGCACAGTACAGATTCTCTCTTTTAATCACCATGTCCATGGGTGGAACCACAGGATTGACTAAACAATGCATTCATCTCATCCAACAGTGAACTGTGCACGCCCGATTCGCATCCGCATGATGACTGAGTGTGTCAAGGCTCAGTGTGTGTCTGTCTGTGCAGACTGCAGAGGCACATAGTTCAGCCCGCTAAGCTGTGTTTTCTATTCACATTTCTTAAATTAAGCTGCCGGCGTTTGCATCGTAGCTTTCATCCCATGACAGGGTCATACACAAACTCCAAAGCAACCACCAGCTGTCCACAGGTCTGTTTCCTAAAGCACACTCACT
>OLKM01000378.1:162131-167131 GCA_900291075.1 Melanogrammus aeglefinus | reverse complement strand
TGGCATGGAGAACTCTTTAGCTCCAGCTCACACCCCAACGCCTGGCCAGGCAGCCACGGGGGCTGCTTCCTGGACTTTGATTACCGCCAGTATAACCCTTGTGCAAAAACTGGTGAAAGTTTGATTAATCAAGTTAAATCATATTATATCTTTTTATGTTTTTATTTTTTAATCAAATAAAATTGTGTTAACGCGTTATTATCGCACTCATTTTAACAGGCCTTAACGCGTTAACACAATTTTATTTGATTAAAAAATAAAAACATAAAAAGATATAATATAATTTAACTCCTTGTCTATATATTTTATATATATGTATATTGTATATATATATTATACTGTATATATAATATATAATATATATATAAACAAGGAGTCTCATTAATCAGACTTTAGGATGATAAACTGGATTGGGAGTTTGACTTTCTTTCACTTCATATTGGTTTCAACTAATCATGTTGCCGGGGGTGGAGCTCTGTAAGCGCGTAATAACAGCAAGCTCAAAATCGGCCAGCACTGGAAAGTTAAACTCAGCCTGTGGGATGCCAAACCAACACTTCCTGTCAGGATACCAATATGAAGCGTGTGTTATTATTAGTCACAGCATCTGTAAAGGTTTGAAATCAACACCTTGTTTGATCTGCTACTGTAAGAAATACACTAATTTAAATCCTCTTCTGAGGGCTCCATCTCGCCCAATGTATTTTCTCAGGGTCTCTTTGAAATCCCACAGAACAAGACTTTAGTTTGATATAGGCCTATTCCATTATCAGTGTTGGGGAGTAGCGGAATACATGTAGGCCTACCGGCGTTACGTATTCAGAATACAAATTATAGCTAACTGTATTCCGTTACAGTTAAAATTTAAAAAGTTGGTATTTAGAATACAGTTACATTGTTGAAATCAATGGATTACATGACGATACTTTTGTTTCAGCAGTTTATTCGTGCTTTCACACCAACAGAATTTAGTGCGCACTTAACGAGTTTGGTCAACTTGGTTCGGCGTTGGTGCGAATGCAACCACCTCACTTCGATGTGAGCCAAATCAGCCGACGAGACCTCCCTGAACAGCTGGTCTCGGTTTGCTTCCAAAAGAACCCTGGTACGGTTCGCCTGTGATGTGAAAGCGAAGGCACCTCTGTCCGATCCAGTTCTACAAAGCATAGGCCTACGCCTCTTTAGACGTAACACCCGCTCAGCCGCGCGCATTATGGGAATTATTGTTTGATTAGCGGTAACTTGGACTAGCAGCAAACTGTCGGACCGTCTGGGAATTTGGACAGACACCCACATAAAATGTATGCTGGAAAACACGCATAAGAATGCAGATGATTGAACGATCTTCCTCTCTCTCTCTCCCTCTCTCTCCCTCTCTCTCTCCCTCTCTCTCTCCCTCTCTCTCTCCCTCTCCTCTCCCTCTCCTCCTCTCCTTCTCTCTCCCTCTCTCTCTCCCTCTCTCTCTCCCTCTCTCTCTCCCTCTCTCTCTCTCTGAGCAACACCTATGCACTTGATGATTTCTTTTTAGATGTAATAGCAAATATCTTTCGCATGAACATACCCTTAAAGTCTTAGTTCGACTACAACAACTACAACTACTTTCAAGGAGGGGCCTAACACATTCAGCCAGGTGAAAGAAGAACACACCAGAATAGGCCTGTTTAGTAAGCAGAATTTGATGCCGCATTCCTACACTTATAAAATGCAATTCAATGTGGAAGTAAGCCAAATATTACGAATACAATACTCAGATTGAGTGATGAAACGGAATACGTTACATCATACATTTTTGGGCAAGTATTCTGTAACCTGTAAATGGATAACATTTTAAAAAGTAACCTTCCCAAACACTGTTTATATTTTTCAAACACATTTCTCAAGCCGAGGTTTGATCCATGAGCCGCCCTTGCGTGCTCGTATCAGATGTGCCAGATAGCAGATCTGCTAGATATAATACACTGGTGTCACACCACTATTTTCAGAACCAAAGCCTAGACCTATACAGAGAGCAAAAGGTGTGTTGGCAGCAGAGGGAGGGTAAAGTGTGGGTGAAATGGGGCATCCCACCCCTACCGCCATTTATTTACACTTTCCACCAATACATTGGTTCTTGCATGATTTGACTTTGCAAAGTCCCCACCATTCAAAATGGTAATGAAGGAATTTTGGAGAGAAATTATGCGCACTCCGTTCTCTAGGGTGAACGACTGTCCGTTGTGTTGCACAGAATAACCAAGTAGTTTCTGTCCAGGGTTAATTCTTGGTACTTTAGGCTCTCCACCCCAGCCTCAAATGTCTGCTTTCGGTGAGGTTAATGTACACTTGTCTGCAGTCAATGTAACCTATTTGTCCAACCCACCATTCACTGCTATTCATGGAGCAAAAAAGATATGGGACTTGAAAATTGCTCGGGATGCGTAATTAAAATTTGTGGCCTATTTTTTAAATGACATAAATGACTGTACTCAAAATGCCCTGTGAAAGCTCTGCAGGTGGTTATCTGACCATTACCACTTTCAAAGCCCTCCCATTTCCTGATTTGGTATCATAAAGATCATCAATTTGTGTCAAATTATAGCTTAGTCAGCCGTCTTTAGTGGTCATTGAGATGCAGCCACTACACTTGCTCTAGGAATACTGAGGAAAGGGCTTTGTACGAAAGAGGAAGTTATTCCAGCTAGGGGAAAACTCTAATCTGTAGGCCAGGTTTGCGTTGAGATGTATGGGCTGTAGTGTAAACTGGCATCAAGATTTAAACAAAAGTAGCATTGATTTAGCTTGGACCAGACTACCAAACCCCCATGCGTGTGAAGCTATTTCATATTTTATGACTATGTACTATTATTTACCGCATCAATGTTTCTAGTCTGTTAGAGTCTGGAAGTTGATATTAAAAAGGGAGGATTGGCGTTGATGACTTTCTAAGATCCACCAGATCAAGAGGTAGCCATGACTGCCTGTTTGTGAAGTCCATGCCGGAGCGACTAACGTTATCTAACAACCTTTAAAAGGCTCGCAAATATGGATAGTTTCCGATGCCGGTTTCAGAATATCTCAAGCAATGGCACTGCCCATAACATGAAATGGATTGACTCACAATGGCTGGCTATAAATCAACGGTGATGTCACAGATGCTTCATCCATATTCTCTACAACCTATGAACCAGATCCACCCATTACTGGGATCTGATTGGATTAAGTTGATCCGACCGGCTGCTGCAAAGATTTTCCCCTCCCGCCCACGCCCCACACACCCTGACTACAGTCTTTTCAAGACCTTAAATGAGCAAACTAAATGTGGGCCTGGCTGTACGAGGGGAACATCACTGGTAACGGCTAGAAGTCCAAATATTACCGGTGATGCCCTTCACCTTGAACAAGGTGTAGCACCTCCCTTGTGTAAAGCCATCCGCCGCGTGCAGAGCTGAGTTCAGCTGTCAACCTCAGTTTTCCTCTAGCGTGTACGAGCATGAACCTGCTTGGCCGGGGACATTAGCTTGGATGGGATGTCAACGCGATGGGAGGTGCTGTCTACTACCGTAACACCATGAAGCAGAGCATTATTGCTCAAATTAATGTCAGTCCGACTTCCCCGTGCTGTTGACAGTTTATTTTCCATCCAATGTTGTTTTCTTCCCCGATGGTGCTGTGTTGGTGGTGATAACACGATGGTTGCCACAGTCCTTCAGCTACATACATTCTGCCCCAGACACACAGACACATACAAACTACAGACACAACATACAAAGACACAGACAGACAAACATTACAGTTGTAGAAAAACACATTACACACAGACGGCACACTACACACTTGGGCACACACACACTACAGACACAGACCAATACGCACAAACACACTCACACACATAGACATGCTGATTTAATTGTAAATCCTATATTGGAGAGAGAAATGAAAAAGAAGAATTAGAATTCTTGAATTCTAATTTCGGTTGACAATGCAGCTTGGTGAGTGTAGAGCACACATGAGCCTTGAAAGGGGGATATGTCCCTAGGTGGTCACAAGTTCTTAACTCCGCCCTCTTTCTATGTTAAACACCCATTCTTGTTTTTTTTATGTAATAAAAACATAATTGCCACTGAGTATTTGTTTGGCCTACATAGTTCCTGTGTTAGATGAAGAACACTGTGGTGGGTCTTAGAGCTGTCGCCAGATGTCCAGTGAAGATGAAGTAATTAAATCCTCCCCTGGTAAAAAAAAAAAAAAGGCAGTGATTAAGAATTTAAAATTGCTGCCCTACCTGACTGCTAATATCCCCCCTAGCTAGGGATTTTGATTGTGTCTCTTAATTGACAATAACTTTCTAGTCTAGTGTGCCGGAGGGTGCGGTTCCCGCTCTTGAATGATGTTGAGGGGCTGTTATAAAGCACTGAGAAGTTCATTACGGGGCCGTTGTTCTGTGGCAGCACTTACATGTATCTTTGTCGTAAGCGCTGTCCGCCACCATTAAGAAACCCTCGGCCTCATTTGAATAAGTTATCAGTTATCGCAACCGAATGAGATAACGGAACAACGCCAACGGTTCTCCGACCACACATAAGTCTTATATATGTATCTTGAATAATCCAAAGGGACCCAATTTGATGAAAACGGCTTTAAAGGGAATGCCATTTTATCTAAACGTTTCTTTATTATTGGGTTTATATTTGTCATGTATTTTGATGGGACGGTTGTTGACTAGGATCAACTCATTACGGTTTATCCATCAGGCGGGATTAAAGAGCAAACACCAACAACAACAACAACAACAACAACAACAACAACAACATGTTGCTTCTTCAAGCTTGGCTGCTCTCAGCGGAAAATGAGAATAATGGCCAGAGAGCCGGGGTTTGTCGCTCACATGTCTCGGCTGATGTGCCCTCCCTCATTTAGTTCATAGTCATAAGCGCTTCGCCTGCGACTCCAGGGCTTCATATAATAGCGACGGAAAAGATAATAGTGTTGTTTTTCTGCCAGCTAGCATTAGCTGTTTGCAA
>OLKM01000378.1:142131-157131 GCA_900291075.1 Melanogrammus aeglefinus | reverse complement strand
GGTTGAGGATGGGTTTATGCAGTTGTAGGTAATTAATTCTGTGTGTGTGTGTGTGTGTGTGTGTGTGTGTGTGTGTGTGTGTGTGTGTGTGTGTGTGTGTGTGTGTGTGTGTGTGTGTGTGTGTGTGTGTGTGTGTGTGTGTATATGTGCGTGCGTGCGTGCGTGTGGTGTGTTGTGTGTGTGTATGTGCATCTTGCGTCCGTGCGTGCGTGTGTGCATAGTGTAGTGTAGTGAAAAGTTGAAAATATGACTTTATAGGTTTTTTAAAAAACCTTCACTCGGCTATCGATCTGCGAGTGTAAGAGTCTGCGCTCGCAGCCCTGAGTTCTGTCTGGGTTGAGGGGTCATCCAGAGACCATGTGGACGGTGGGCTAGGAGTTTAACAGAGTCTGACAAAACCTCCCTCGGGAATATTCTGGCCCAGCCAAGAGAAACGACACAAACTGGTCGCATTGTTCAGGATCCATTAACCACAGGGACCACAGCACATTGACAGGGACAGGCTGGAGTCGGGTTCCAGGAAGTATATTTGAGTAACATCCAATTAACGGGAAACCTGTCTGGAATGCTTCCAGTGTCTTCACGCGTCTTGGATGTACCCATGCCGTTGGTTTGACATCAGAAAAATGATTAATGAGACTCATGATGTCATGTTGGCAAATCCTCAAAGGGAGCTCAAAATCCCCTCTTGAGCACTTTAAAAGTTAACTTTTAAGTAATTAACTTAAAAGTATGAAAATTAATTTTACATGGATAACATTTCTAGAGAAATAGAAATGGAAATTATGACATTATATTGTTACTAGAGTTTCCAACCCATAGCAATAATGTGGAAACCGTTGTCGATAATGTAACAAATTTCTGCACATTTTGCCTACAATGTTACAACGTATAACATTTATATGATGTGACGTAGGGCCTAAGTTCACAAGAGGCGGGATAAGTGTGGACACTGTCAGGATACGTGTGGCACTGTAGTTTGTTTGGATTTCACCGTAGAATAAAAAAGAAGGCAGAAAAGGCGGAACTCATCGCGATCATCTCAAATGTTGCTAAAATTATGCATCATATATTCCGTTGCACCCGCAAAATCTGAAGCATCGCTCGATGAATGATGAATGAGCATGAGTTAGAGACAAATAGAAGAAACGACGAAGAAGAAGGCATCGCAAATGACTGCGTTACCGGAGAAAGAGAGCCTATTTTTTTGCTTCATTTCAAATATATCTGACACGTGGACAAATGTAGTTCATTTCGATGTTTAACTGAGGAAACAGAGAGTGAAAGGATGGGACCCTATAATGACTGTTGCCAGTAATAATAATAAAAAAAAACATTTTCTATACATGTGCAGCTGTGACAGCTGTGTGTGCAGCTTTATTGTAATTTATTGTATGATGTGTACTTTTATTATAAGACCTATCTTTTAGCATTCACCACAAATGACTCAATGACTTAAAAGTAATAATAATGACTTAAAAGCAGCGCAACAGGTTGATTGTCATTTAGGGGCCACTCAATGACATGCAGAAGCATCATCAACACGCCCACTAAAGTGCTGTGAGAAACAACGACTTTCTACTCATTCACATTAAGGTAATTTACATTTCCTACAGTGAAAATACTACCTCCAGGGTAGTATTATTCAGGAGATTTTCAGGGTACAAATGTCAGGATATGTTGTTCACACATACGGCCCATCAGGAGAATATAATATCAGGACTTACACGTGTGTCTGAAAGCAGCTAGTGTGTGAGCATTTGATTACATTATAAAATGAGTCAATTTATAGGTAACAGGGGTAATTGTTCAATGGACAGTGTAGTATACTATGCATGCAAATCAATTATTAAATAGTTTTTACTGTTTTTCAGGGCTGAAAAGTGAATTTACATTTAAAAATACATGGCAACTACTAGAGGTTAGTTGAAAATAATAATCATCATTGAGATTGAACATCTCTTCAGGTGCCAAGACAGGCAGCAGTAGCTTACAGTCACACATAGCATGCACACAAAACATAAGAAAAATAAAACAAATAAAACAGTCCGCAGGGGGGAGGGGGGGATATCAATATCACAAGACATTTCGGGAGGCTCAAGGAGGAGAGTAATATTACATTTGAGCAACAAAGTGTAGTCTTGTGGTGGACTCTATAGACATAATTCACCATACTGTGTTATTGTCATTTTTTTGTTCTGTGTTATAGGGATGCTGTCTCTTTAAGATCACGTGACTTGTGTGTTGATATGCCGGCACTAAGTTTGAATTCATGACGCAATTCCTACAGTCTATAGACAGAACGTCTACCTGGGAGAGTTTGTCGATGGCAACGCCGTTAAAAGAGACGGAAGGGGGGAGTGGGGGCCGTTGTTCTTGCTGTTATCTTTCAATGCACGCGTGTGTGCGTGCGTGTGTGTGTGGTGTGTGTGTATGTGGTGGCCTGCACTGCCTTTGTCTTGAAACGTCTGCGTCAGCGCACGCTTGTGTGTATGTGCGTGCATGCGTCCATGCGTGTGTATGTCCCTTTAAACAGCCAATGAAAACTCTAACCAAAAATAACAGGAATAGGCGACATTCAACAAATGGCCAATAGAAAGTGCTAGAAACACTTAAACAGAATGAATACATGTAACATTACACCCATATTTCCACCCCTCCAAATATTGTACTGTTCATAGTGGGTGAGAAGGTAGAGAAACTTCAACTGAAACTGCTCCAAGTAATAGTAATAGTTTCAAGTAGAAACAACAGTTTGAATTGAATTGATGTTGACCGAATTTCTATATTTCAAATATTAAATTATATATCATGTTATGGTATTTAAATAGTATATAAATGTGATTGAATTCTGACTTGATGGCTATAAGTCAAAAAGTTGATAAAATATAATGCTTTTTAAACTATTTGTCAAAACCCATTATTTAAACCCATTATTCTAACAATACTACAGTGCACAGCGTGGGTGGTAGACAAACTGTAACTTCTCCAGGCCTGAAACAAAGGGAAATGGGGAAATTATTTCTTCTGAAAGGGAAAATTATTTATTCTGAAAGCAGCAATCCATAACTAATGCAAGGCTGTGGTTTCCTCTCCCCTCATATCCTACTAACCCTATGTCCACCTGATTATTATGAGGCTGTTAGCCATATGGATTATATAATAAGGATGGGATTCCTTTTCAGCCAGTTTGACACAAAAACAGCAACTATTGGAGAATTTGAAAGGAAACATAGACAGTTAATGTAAGTCATGGCTTTCAATCAAGACAAGACAGAATGGCCTTCCATGCATTTCTTAAGTATTTGTGTTAATATAACCTTTTTCTATTCAATTAGCCTACATTGATGGAATGACTGACAGAGTTTAACCCTAATCTTTGGCTTTATGATTGAAAGCCTCACTCTCATTGGAGCAGGTAAAGAGTAGAATAGTATTGTTGTGTTTTCTTAATGTCCTCAATTTTTGTTTTCTTTTGGCCGAGGCATTGTGTTGATTTTTTTGTGTGCTTTTGTTTTTGCCCCGGGGCTGTTATATCTATGAAGGGTTAGGACT
This sequence comes from Melanogrammus aeglefinus, assembly GCA_900291075.1. Taxonomy (NCBI): domain Eukaryota; kingdom Metazoa; phylum Chordata; class Actinopteri; order Gadiformes; family Gadidae; genus Melanogrammus; species Melanogrammus aeglefinus. Next base: position 153,576 of record OLKM01000378.1, on the reverse strand, counting down.
CTCCATCTAGGTCATCTCTTGGATATGATTTCCTTGTGTCCCTGAAACGTTATATTCTCCCTCCATGGCAAAATAACAAGGCAGCCTGGTGACCGGAAGGTCATTCGCAATTTCCCAGGTGTCATTTCATCTCTCTTATTTTTAACACAATCAGCCGTTCATGCCTGCAACATACAATATCATGCTTGAAGCCTGGAATAGCAATTTCAGGGGAAGTATTTGTATCTATTTTTACCTGCGTGCCATTCCTGTAATTCTTCTAACTAATGATAAGACTTAATAAACATAACTAATCCCACTCTGCTCCTTTTCCCAATCTATGATTAGAGGAAACCTGTTTATCACACACACACACACACACACACACACACACACACACACACACACACACACACACACACACACACACACACACACACACACACACACACACACACACACACACACACACACACACACACACACACACACACACACACACAAACACACACCCACACAAATACACCCACACGCAGAGCCCTGTTGCTCCTGAAAGAGTGAAGAGACATTTCGGGAAGAAGAGAGAAGGCGCGAGATATACACAATAATACACAAATATTTGTGGTGGAGGTGATTATTTTATTAACATTTCCTAATGCAGGTGTTCATTTCCCAATGTTAGGGTCCACCAGGCTAGACAGACCTATTGCTAAAGCTATAGAGGATCAGACATGTGTTTTGGGGGAGTGGCTTTTGAGAGAGGCATGAACATGAGCAAGAGGTGGGAGTTTTCGGATGGATTTTTCTCACCATTTGAAGTTTCTCCAAATACCCCAGCTTTAACGCACTATTAAGTCCTAGTCTTTTCCACAGCAAGCTGGAGACAAGGCTGTTTCATGCTTGTGTGTGTGGTGTGTGTGTGTGTGCGTGCGTGCGTGTGTGCTGTGTGTGTGCGTGCGTGTGTGCGTGCGTGCGTGCGTGCGTGCGTGCGTGCGTGCGTGCGTGCGTGCGTGCGTGGGTGGGTGGGTGGGTGTGTGTGTGTGTGTGTGTGTGTGTGTGTGTGTGTGTGTGTGTGTGTGTGTGTGTGTTTGTGCCTGTGTCTGTGTCTGTATTTGTGTACACCCCAGAGGCACATATAAACACATTTTATATCAAACAACCCAAAACAACTCTACGTACATTGTGGCTGTGTGGCTGCAGTGGCATGTACATGTGTGTGTGTGTGTGTGTGTGTGTCTGTGTGTGTGTGTGTGTGTGTGTGTGTGTGTGTGTGTGTGTGTGTGTGTGTGTGTGTGTGTGTGTGTGTGTGTGTGTGTGTGTGTGTGTGTGTGTGCTTGTGTGTGTGTGTGTGTGTGTTGGTTTGTGTGCTTGTGTGCCTGTGTGCAGAGTGTGTGTGGAGGGGATGGGAAACGCTAACTTTATGAATTGAATAATATATTTCCACGAGTATAATGGGCCGGTAGTAACGACAGACCTGAGGATGAAAGGAGAGGAGGGCTCACTAAGATGAAGCCGACCTCCATTCTCTCAGATCTCTCCTCATATTACTTTCACTCCCTCATCCCCATCCCACCCCACCCTACCCCCAAGCACACCCTCCACCCGCCAACGCACCCCCTTCTTGCTCTGCTCCCTGAAGTTTCCAATGGCCAACGCGTTTCCGACACCGCCTTTCAACTGGGGCTCAACGCGCAGAAGAATGAGCGACGGCGACAGGCGGCCTGTAAACGTAATCCGTCTTTTCCAAACAACACTGGGAAAACAATGTCACAAGTTCCCAGCCAACCCAGGTGCTCAGCCAGCGTGCCCCAGGGGGACTGAGGCTGCGCTGGCGTCCCTTGATGTTGTTGTCATGTTGAGCCGCGAGGGGGAAATATAAGTGTCCACTTTCTACCGTGCAGAATCCAGGCTTTTTTGGTTATTAATGCCGAACCAATAGCTTGGAGTCATCTGTCCAACTTAATCAACATTTCTCCTTTCTCAATCTGCAGGTCTGTCTTCACCACCTGCCCATTTTTTTTGTCGAGATATCTTAGTTTATTCAAATGGTTTTCATATATTTGGAATAGGATGCTCTACGTTTTCTTGTTAGGACAGTGTCCTTTGGATGAAGTGTAACCGTAACTATTTCATTTCACCGCGATCTTTGCCGTGTCTAAATGCTCCATCAGTCGATAGGAAATCAGATCTCCTGTAGCATACAAAGCAATTGAAAGTTACATCCAATGCAAGTTTGAATGTGACAGAATATTCCTGTCAGGCCAATATTTTATTTCTCCTTGTCCATCCACTCGTGACAAAGAGGTTCGCTCTCCAATCAGCATTTTGCATGGATCCTTTAGGAAGTTCGTTATTTTTATTCATGGGAATATAATCGTAATGACCAAGTGTCCTGGCTGCCACTGTGACTTTGACATGAATCCCGAACATTTCATCAAAGCAGACGCGATATTGGCTGTTCAGGAGATTACTGTACACCCAGTTTCCCGCTGCCTCCTCTTCCCCTCGCCAACCAATGGCATGCCGCTCATTAAAAAGGCTTGATTAGTTATGCCTGGTGGGCCATTTTCACAGAGTGTGCGCATGAGAGGAGGAGAGAGAGAGAGAGAGCGAGAGTTGGAAATAAAAGAGAAACAAGGACCTTATCAAAGTGTGAAGACATTCAGCTTGCCCTGAGCGATCAATAGTACTGTTCTGGCACTGCGTTGACACTGCATTCACTTTTGCGTTTTTCTAGCCAGCCCCATTCTAAGCATTCACTGTTGGCCCATCAGGATCATTAATCAATTTGTAATTGAAAGTTATGCAAATTATAGAACACTTAAATGCATTTTGCATGGCACATACACCAAAAAATGTATTGCCTGTTGTAACTGCCTAGCTTCACACATGTGCACACCTCATGTCAGTCATTTCTACTTTGCAGTTTGTTTAGCAATTAGAATAGCTGCCAGCGAATCCATCCTTTGCTCAATCCTGTTGAAAAAACATGCTTGCTACCAGTAACACCACATACCATGGAAAATAGATATTCCTTACAGCCTATATCAGGGTTTTTTTAAAAATCTTTATGTGATGCATTGGACTTACTCTAGCTCAACAACAAAAAAATAAGCCTTGAGAGAATGAAACCCTAAGAATAAAGGCCTAATACCGGTTCCTCACAATCCAGGACAATGGACATTACTGCCTCCGCTCACTGTTTCTTAAACACCCGGTCAGTATCACTCACTAGCTCGCTTGTTTTCTTACCCCACGCCCAACCCATCACCGCCAGTTATATCCTTGTGCATAACGGTGCATACTTTAGGAAAAGTGCCTAATATGGGGAATGTATGTAATGAAGCCATGGGGGATTAGCATGGGGCTAATGAACTCTCAGCACTCTGGCCGGGGACTTCTCTGAGCACTAAAAACGCCTCCCTAAGCTTCCGGGCGCCGTCCGCGGCGTCTCGTTCATGGCGAGGTGATGGCGAGGTCAGCGCATGAACGAGACGTGCATGCGTACGTGGAGGCAGTGGTGTCCCCGGGCGAGGGACGCCCTGGTCAGCTCAAAAATGAAATACCTTCTTTCTTTATTGCAAATTCTTTCAGTATCCTTGTTGTTGTTGTTGTTGTTTTTCGCAAACACTATTGTTGTCAGCTGCCAACAACACCCTTCCCCCCACCTTACCTCCGCAGAAAACGCGAAAAAAGGCCTCTCTCTCTCTCCCCCTCCCCCTCTCCCCCCCCCTCTCTCTCTCTCTCTCCCCCCCCCCTCCCCCCCTCCCCTCTTCTCTCCCTCCCCTCTCTCTCTCTCTCTCTCTTCTCTCTCTCTCTCTCTCTCTCTCTCTCTCTCTCTCTCTCTCTCCCTCTCTCTCTCTCTCTCTCTCTCTCTCTCTCTCTCTCTCTCTCTCTCTCTCTCTCTCCTCTCTCTCTCTCTCTCTCTCTCTCTCTCTCTCTCTCTCTCTCTCTCTCCCCCCCCTCTCTCTCTCTCTCTCTCTCTCTCTCTCTCTCTCTCCTCTCTCTCTCTCTCTCTCTCTCTCTCTCTCTCTCTCTCTCTCTCTCTCTCTCTCTCTCGTTGCCGTCCCTCCTCTACATAAGTGCAAATCAAACGTACAGGCCGGCGATCTTAAAATAACATATTAAAATTCACAGAGCCCACCGGCTTGCAAGACGACCATTCAAACGCGTGTTTCTGTTGAAATGGACCAGTAACTAGCCCAATGGTCCAACAGTCAATTTAGTGAATACAGATTTTCAGGTGTATTGTGGTATACGTGTTCCTCGTGCGCGATAGAAGTTGTCCCCGCAGTCCCACTGTGAAATGACACGGAAGATGAATGATGGGACGGGAGTCAAAGTGATTTCTTTTCAGGTCCTGCAGCAGGGTGCGGAGAGACACATGCTGATGAATAATAGATCACAGTTGTTATTTATTTTTCTTCTTCTTTTCATTTTTTCTTTGAAAAATTCACGTGACATCAATTCAACCAGAGCAGAAGCATCGATACAATATTCAACAAAAGAGGGGGGAGCAACAAGCTACACAGTCAACAGTCCATAAGAGATCTCTATATGTTCCCTGTGTGTCCACTGACACATTGTAATATTCACACAGACTTCATTACAGACGACAACAACAACCCAACTGTCAAAGAGATGTTAGGGTCTTGCCGCTGAAATGTCTTGGCTGAAAGTACGCTAATCAACAGAGCTCAACATGGCTCTGTGTTTCTTGCTCTTATCAGGTAGTTTACGCCAGACTCATGAAGGTGATTATGACTTATGAAGGGCACAAAATCTGCAGAAAAAATCTGCAAAATCTACAAATTTTGAGTCTTGAATAGAAATACCATACATATACTGTATATAGAACAAAAGAGAGAGAGATCCCGCTGACCCCTGTCACGAGAGAGAGAGAGAGAGAGAGAGAGAGAGAGAGAGAGAGAGAGAGAGAGAGAGAGAGAGAGAGAGAGAGAGAGAGAGAGAGAGAGAGAGAGAGAGAGAGAGAGAGAGAGAGAGAGAGAGAGAGAGAGAGAGAGAGAATTTTATCTCTTTTAGAGGTAATGTTGTGACAATCGGTGAATCACGTACTATGAGACAGAGGTGAATAGCACTTACATTAGTAGAAACACTGAGAAACGGCAGTGAAATGAAAACCCTGCAAACAGCCTGCCATCCCCTGCCCATCAAATAAAGTTTTGAAAATTCCCAAATCCATACTTTGCCCGCCGAGCGCACAGAATTTGCAAGCACAAGTGGGCATTCTTATTAACATTTTCCACTAAATCGTCGCCAGCTAAAGTTTTGGTCTGTGCCTGGAACTTCTCTAAAAAAGGGAGCCAAGATACTGGAGTGGTTTTTCACTGTCCTTGTCCATTCAGCCCAGAATGCCCTCAATCCAGATCCCCACTTGGCCTGCTTCTATGTTATTGCTTAAAAAGAGACCAACAGCTTTACGGGACCACCAAGCCTCTGTGATCAAATCATACTTGCATTCTATTTAAAGTGTATACAGGATGAAGGCCCAAAGAAACTGAATCCAGACATCATTGTGCGACGACAGACATGTCAATAGCATCCAAAAGGCTTTTGCCACGTTCAGAAAGCAGGCGCACCACAAGGCTGGTTGCCATGTCGAGTGCTGTTTTAAAGGCATCTCTTGGCCCCACACTTATCGCTGTCTCACATTAAATGTGCAGCACATACTGGCCCGTCCAGAGAGTCCGGAAATTGCCTGGCCCTTAGCACTGCAGAGAAAACTGTAAAAAAAAAGACCTTCCGGAGACCTCAAACTCTATCTGCACAGAATGATAACATTGTGGCTGCGATAGCACATGCAAGAAGGTTAGCAATCTCAAATGTGTGCCATCTACGTGGGATGTCTGGGTGTTTCGTTTCTTTTGCACTACATCTCGTGGCACAGTTGCGTGAGCAAATTGCAGCCAGGCATTTGCATATGATTATTTGCCGAGAATATCATATCAGCACAGTGTCAGCCACAGTGCTGCAGGGTGGAATTAATTTGGCTTCCAGTTTTTTGCCTTGGCCTCAGCGCGGAGAGACACTCACCAGCAACCGCTTCGGCGCTGGCTTTGGGCGAGATTAACGGCACTTCTGGGAAGTCGATGAAAGCAGTGCAACGTGCCTGCCGCGCGACAGGCCATTCTGCTGGCTGCGTGTGTGTGTGTGTGTGTGCATAGCCCGCAAAAAACGCCAAACAGGAAAGGACTCGACGACGGCACTCTAATACTCTGCGGCACGCGATAGCCTCTGCTCCTGCAGCTCTGAATCTGTAAACCCCCTATTTTTTTGCTCTTCCCCGCCCGCGGTTCCACCTTGCCTCTGTGCCAGAAGACAGGAATCGGAACAGTCTGGGTTGATCCCTGGGCTGGTAGGCTCAAGCAGATGTCCCTCGCTCTGTAGGGGGTCGATGAGGCGAATCTAGCTAACAAGGAGACACCTCCAGGGTGAGCACAGGCTTTGTTCGGCTGGCAAATGTAGCCCAGGCTCCCTCTAAACCCGACTCTGACATTTGCTAACCTAATTAAAGTGGGCCACAGCAATCAGCACTCCTGTGGCTTATGAATACAACCTTCGGAGCAGATAATCTGCCACAGAATTCATCCTTTCGCATTAAAAACAAAACAAAACACTGCTTAAATTATTGACCTGTGTCATCATCCGATTTATTTCCGTCTTTTGAAAGGCAATTGCAGATCGCTCCTCGATTTCAGAAAATGCTTTGCCGTGTTAAGCCTTCATTCTCTCGTTATTGGGTCGCTATACCTACTGAATAATTACTGTCTGTTGGATATTGTTTGCTGTTTTGAAACTATCCCAGAATTTGAAGTAGGCCTATATATTTTTTGTGCTGCTTTAGTAGATTCAAGAGCCCGAACCCTACTTATGGCACACACACACGAACAGGCACGCAAGCAAACGCACACACACACACACATACACACACACACACACAGACACACACACACACACACACACACACACACACACACACACACACACACACACACACACACACACACACACACACACACACACACACACACACACACACACACACACACACACACACACACACACACGTGTAAACACATATCTGCATGCACGCACACATACACTTACAAACTCTAAGCAAAATATCTTCCTGTATTCCTACTCTGCAGTTACAATATCCTCTCATCTCTGAATACAATTTTCCATTCCCCTGGTGAATAAGCCTTACATAATATATCTTCACAGGTCTTAGCGAAGCTAGGCTGCCTGGTAAGTTTTCTTCTTGTTTTGTTATTTTTCTTCTGGTTTTCATTACTTTGAAAGAGGGATGTTGTATTCCGTGTCCTCCAATTTATTCTCCAGCTCTTTCCAACCGCAAAAGTACAGGAAATTGTTTCAAGACATCTATATTTTCAGACCCTTAAAAAGATTTCAGTCCGTTTTTTTTATCGAATAAATACAAATAACACACACACAAAAAAAAAATATAAATAAAAATTAACAAAAGTGCTTTTGCCACGCTGTAATGGAAGGAGGAGTGCACTTTGGCCATAGATCACTTATCGGCAACATGAATTCCACAGAGACGTACTCCAGTCTCTACCAGTGCCAGGTAAGCCTTTGACGTTGTCGGTGAGACGCAGGCTCGGGGAAGAGCCCGGGTCTGTGAATGCGCATGAGAAAACGGCTAACCCATTTGGAGACAAATGAAGCCCCTGGTAGCTGTCACAGCTAACCCCTCCAGAGTTGCCCCGAGTGCACGCTTGGCGCTTCCTCGACAAGACGCAGCACCGGATACGACTGAATGCAGAAAAACGCACACTCGACTGCATATCCCCGCCTGGCCGCCTAGCGCGACACAATAATGCTCTTCAAGTTTGTTCGGGGTTATTGAAAGCCCCCACGTACCCAAAATGATATTTAGCATCGCGGTCCCTCACTACCTCTCCCTCGCTCTACTACTCATTTCATCAGCTCCCAGAACTCCAGCCGCAATCAGTGCAGCCTAATTTTCACCTCCGTTCCCACTCCTCACATCCCTTAACTACCCATCCCAGCTGAGCAAGCCTCGTAATTCTAGTTTAATTGCAGCAAACATGTCCACATCATAAACAATGCTGTGCGATGAGAATTTAATGAGTGGGCGAGCACCTAGATGTTTTGGGTGATTAGCCATTAATGAGGGTGCTTTTTAACAGCGCATGTTTGGCTGTTCACTCACAACGGAGTGACCCCCCATTCTCCTTCGGATGAAGACCGACCGGTCTGGCAAGCGGCTCACATTTCTCAGGTGCTCGAGGGAAGGCGTGATGCTGGATGAGGATCTCGCAAGGTGTTTCACACAAAGCGTTTATTCGAGTGAACCATCTCCGCCCTTCCGAGGGAAGACGAGTCAAGCAGGGCAGCTGTTTCCTGCGCAATAATTCATGATTATCTTTAATCACTTTAGGTAATGAGTGTTTTTGTCCCCCGGCGACAGAGACAAAGCAGTGCTTTCAGCCGATGGGGGCGAGGGGGTTGGGAGAGACAGCTGTCTGTAACCTACAATGAAAGATTTGCATTTTGTTTTAAAAGAAAAAGGAAAACACTGTCAGAACTGTCTGGGAATGATTGCTGCCATGTTTTTGATCAGTGATTTATTGTACAAGGTCGAGAAGAATGCTTGTATTGTGTGCGGTGAGCGTAGGATTTGAAAATTCTGTCCTTTCTTTGTTGCAGATTATGACACGGACGATGGATACTTTGATGGCATCCTAGGAGGTGAGTTCAAATGTGTTCTTTCTTTTTTTACTGGCAATGTCACAAAACATTCAAACACTCCTACTGCGTTCCGCTCTCGGCAAAGCCTCATTTATGTCAACGCGGAAAATGAATTGATGCGAGAGGCAGACATTCGCTGTGGTTGAGTAAAACCCAAAGGAAATACAGGCTTCTCGTTCTCCTTCTGAGGCACCAGAGATGTCTGGTAAATGTATTGGAACAAAGCCTTTTAAAGCCTTTTCAGAGTTAGCCAACCAACAGGCAAGATATTACACATGGAACAGTGCTGATGCCTTTTTTATGGCCACATCAAATCTATTTGTCTGCCAACAGTACTTAAAGCTGAATTGAAACAAACACCGCCATCTTCTCGCCATCGTCCGTCTGCTGATCATTTGGTTGAAATATTCAGCATAAAAAAGGCTGTGGCACAGTATGTTTCAGGAATGTAGATAATTTCATAAAGAAGGGCAGAGCTCAAAGGTGCATTCATATAATGCTATAATGCTCATAAGGCCTGAAACAACTGAAATTTTGAATAAATTGTGGCATTAACAATTCTCTTCTGAGTATAGGCTAGCCCAGTGTTCAAATAATGGTGGAACTAGGCTAACTTAGGAGAACTTAAAGGGATGGACAACTGAATCTTGAAAAACACAAATCAACATAACATATCGTGGATGTATTATTCGCTACACACTTACCAATATCTTAATAAACACATCAAAGTCTGTGGTTAATAATTTGGCAGATTCTTGTCTATAATCAGGAGGGAAAATAGGCCCTACCCATATAACCGGCTTTATAACCCTGAATAACATAATGGGAGCTGTCTGAGCTGTCTGTTTTCCATCACTTTTATGCAGTGTATATCATATGTAAAGGTTAGAAAGCTAGAGCAGTGCCTAAATGTATTATTGCAAACAAATGTAAAGGGTTCATTTATAATATATGAACGACTGAGTATGAAACCCTTCAAGGGTCAAAAGTAATAAAACATGAAAAAGCTGGAAACATTTCTAAATAACACGTTTGGAGATTTCCTTTCAAAACCCTTGGCAAAACACCCTTTTCAAAAAAGATCTCTTTGTGGTCTTTAAAATGAAACGTAACATTTTATTTCATTTGTGTACGGTAATTAGCTGTAGTTTAGAGGTCGGAGGTACGACGCGCTGGAGGTGAGCTTTCGTAGGGGGGGATGGGACATCCCCCCCTACGAAAGCTCACCTCCAGCCCAGTCCAGTTGCGTCGCGCCTTTTGAATTGTGAATGTGTCACCGTGACCCGCCCCTAGTCCTTGTGCTGACCAACCCACCGCCATCCGTCACACCCCCTCCCCATCTGTCATGGCCGCCGTGGCGCTGGTGCTGGTGGGCCTGGCGGTGGTTCTGATCCTCTCCGTGGGCCAGCACAAGGGCAGCTACCGCACCGACGAGGCCAAGGGCGGCCAGTCCGGCCAGACGGCGGACACGGCGCTCTCGGCGACGACCCCGCCCTGCTAGGCGCCATGGAACAGGGCGACAAGGAGTACTTTATCTGACGCTGTGCAGGCTCGCAGCCGCTGTCCCCCGCTGCCACCCACACACACACACACACACACACCACACACACACACACACACCACACACACACACACACACACACACACACACACACACACACACACACACAAATATACACACACCAGATATACACACACATTTATAGACACACACATGCACACATGCACACACACATACACACACACAAACACACACATATATCTACACACACACACATACGCACACATATACAATCACATACAAACACACACACCCCTCGCTGCACGCTAGTCTTCCAGCGAGGACAAGAGGACACAAAACCCTGCAGACCTGCAGACTTTTTTCATCAGTTGAATTGTATTTTTGGAAACTTTTTTTGTATTCAATTCAAATTAAACTAAGTTTATATTTCCTTTATTCGGAAAGTGTCCTTTCCAAACAGGGAAACAATGAGCAAGGGCAATATAGGCCTACAGGTGGAATGAAAACAGTTAGCATACAATAAAACCGAAATGAAATAACATAGGCCTTTTAGAGACACTGGGCCCTATCTTGCATCCGGCGCAAGTGACTTAGTCACTGGCGCATGTGTCGTTGCTAGTTTACAACTGGCGCAGAGCGTTCTTTTGCCACCAGCGCCACTCGCCGTTAAATTAGGGAATGATCTTGCGCCCCAAGGGGCGGTTCGGCGGAAGGAGGAGGCGTGTTCTGGCGCAAACGGATATTTTGACGTTTCTGAAAAACCATTGCGCTACTGACCAGGAAATACCTGGTCTAAAGTCAGTGGCGCGTTGTTCAGATGCTATTTTAAGGGCGCATGCATACATGCGCATGCGATGCATACGGATCGCTTGTGCACCTCGCGCATATATTGCTTCTCTCATCTACACGGACAGCAGTTCCCATTTTTGCAAACCATACATAATTACAAGGACAATAAAATATTACCACACAAGGAAAATCATTGTGGTGTCCATAAAGATAAAATAATATAAAAATAATAATAATATATAAAAAAGAATATTTTGTCCTGCTGAAACAATTACGGCGATTTCCTCCCAAGCCGCTTTCACGGAAGCAATTTTGGGTGGGTTTCTCCCATCCCCATATAAAGCCAAGTCGCGTTTCTTTTGACTACTCTGACAAGCACACATCCGGTATCTTCT
>OLKM01000378.1:129631-137131 GCA_900291075.1 Melanogrammus aeglefinus | reverse complement strand
TCGCCCTTGAGCGATCCGTCACTGAATGATGTCCGTCCCCACTAGTGCATTGTGCCACTTGCTGTTTGTCGGTGGATTTCTTTAGATTTAGTAAGCTAGTTGGGCTCGTAAAGGTCTCAATATCACCTAAATGTACATTTGTTAACATTTACGATGTTATTCAATGTTGACAATCCATTGTGTTTTCCTGTGGACAGTGGCTGTGTTCAGAATGCAGGGCTCCTCGAAGTCCAGCAACACCAATCTATTGGCTGTGAGTGTACCAAGCATGCTGACACAAACACACACACACACACACACACACACACACACACACACACACACACACACACACACACACCACACACACACACACACACACACACACACACACACACACACACACACACACACACACACACACACACACACACACACACACACGCACATGCACACGCAGCAGACACCTGAACACAATCTCCATATCTTACCGGAGAAAATGCCCTCGTCTCGTGAACACGATCCCTGTGCGATGGCTTATCTAAGAAATCATTTTTCAAGCAAATTGGTGCTGATATTATGATATGGGAATCTGTTGGGATAAAACCTTTGAATCACAGGACGTGTCATCCATTCATCGTTCAAAGGATTTAATATTTTTTCCAAGCACAGATCAAGAAAAAGGGCCCAGAGATTTGTTTGTTTTGTATTTTTTATTATTTATTATTTTAGCTTTGATATTATTTATCTGATGGCTCACATTATGCACACCTTTCCTCTGTTACAAGTGTGGTTTATATGGCTTGTTTATGATCTTTACATGCAGTGGTGTGCCTTTCATTTCTTTTGTCATCTAAAAACAAACACAGGGCATCATTGATTATATTTAACAGCTTTCTATTAAGCCGTCTCCCGGCTTTTTACCAAAGATTGGTTATTTTAATCACTTTAGCACCATGCGAGATGACAGATTGTGTTACAGACATGATAAACTGCGCTGGATACACTATGAGATATGTATCTATGTAGTGTTTTATCTTTGAAATATAATTTGCTTTAAAGGAACAATGTGTGCCTGATAAAATGTTGCCATATATGTCCACCCCATTTTCTTTTTTTACCATGGGATGAGATTTAAAGTAACGTTATTTAAATATATTCAAAAGTATGATTCTCAACAGACACATACATCCTCGTGAAAGTATATATCTTAACTCAATTATGTGCCACAGGGATTTCTCATCATAGTAAGCCGAATTCCTTTCCTTCATAGTCATTCACCCTACATGTGCTGGGATATTTAGCATGCAGTGCATTTTTTGTGAATATATATTTAGTGTATAAATATGTATATATGTAAAATAAAAAGAACTTACTGCGTGTGTATTATGAGGGTGCTTTTGGCTACACATGCCGAATCAGCCTGTGATACAATCCTAATCAGTGTGTTTGGAGGTGGCCAATTACGTCAGCCCTGCAAAGTCCCCTAAGGGCACAATTATTAGAAGAAAAGTCTGAGTTATAGTCTTTAATCTACTTTGGGATTTTTCATGATGGAAGACCAATTTTTTCCGCCCACTTGCCTGTGCCAGAAACAGGGCTATAGGGTAGGAGGGAGCAGAGATTCCATTTAGGATATTTCTCCTCCATAGTAAGAATGGAATCCATTATATTATGCATGGCCGCAGTTTTCACACTGCTTTACATCATTCTCAAGTGCCCTGAAACCCTTGGTGGCAACGATGGACAATACTTGAAGCCAGTGACAAACACAAATAAAGGCTTTCTGCTGCTCCCCAAGAGATCAGTGGCTAACAGCACATCTTGCTTTTTTCAGGCAAGTACCATTTCTAGACAATGTACTGTGATGTCTACAGAAACTCGCTCACCCCAACCTCCGCCCACACACACCGAAGACAGACACACACACAAACATGAACAGAAATTAGGTAAATGGTCGTACATCTTCTTGGCTCTACAGTTACACCGTAAACAACTTGATTTGCTGCTCTGCTTTTGGCCAGAATGGGGAAAAAGCCCCCTGTTTGCACGGTTGCTTGGCTGCTGATGGCAGGATGGTCAGGAGTATACACTTTGCAAGTGTTGAATGTGCTCAATAAATCGCCTTTTTATAAAGGCGAATAAATTCTGCACCTCCCTTCCCCTGAACCCATGTCCCAACCTATAGCCTACTCCTAGAATGCTTAGATCAAATGAAGGATACAGTTTCTGCAGATTTTTCTAGTGTTTCTTTGAACAATCTTCTTTGATTTCCTGATTTGTGTAAATGTATCATTTGATCAATGGATAATTTTGCCTCCTATCCTTCCTGACCATCTGACGCATATATATATAAATATATATCTGCTTGGGTTGTGTCCACATCCCTCCTGTCCTGCCAGACACCCATGTGTGGTGTCACCTCAGATCAGGAACGGCTCAGGTGTAAATTAGGTGGGAGGAACCCATGGAGACCCCAGGTCTCAATTTTGACATTGGGTCTCCCTAATTTACACCTGAGCTGAGGTGTGACCACACGGCTGTCTGGCAGGACAGGAGGAATGTGGACGCATCCCAGACAGATGGGATTGTAGTGTGGTCAGGCACAAACCGCCATAAGTGCCAACAGTAGACCAATGTGTTTTTGTGTGTGTGTGTCCTGTGACTGATAGGTGCACCAGAGCCTGAACACAAACACAGTGGGTGTCCTTGTTTTTTCTAATAATCCCTTTCCTCTTCGCTTATCACTATAGGTTTTTGGATTGAGGTCAGCGATTCGATAAGTAACAATCCGTTCAGTAGCAAACAATTATGCTGTTTAAAAAAAGGGCAGAGGGGAGAGGGTGTGTCTGTAATTGTGTGCGGGTGTATAATTGCTAGAGTATGAGTCATACAAGAAAACCCCCACTGGCAAGAGACACATGTAAGAACCAAGATACCCATAACTCATCTGGTTTGCGTTCCTTCCGGGGGGGGGCATTAAGTGGTGGAAGGTAAGGGAGAGGTTGTGGGTTCAATCCCCCATCCTCCTTCATTTGTGTGTAAACATCCTTGAGCGGGATGCTTTCTACTCCCTCCGAGCCCCTTAATGACCTGCATCTGTATTCACTGTAAGTCGCTTCGGTTAACAGCCTCTCCTAAATGACCAAACAGCGGTAAATACTAAAAGCGGAAGAGTATACAGGAACGACACAGAGTCACCAGCGATGGTTCACAGGGCTTTTTAGCCAAATGTGAATTATCATGGATGGTCTGTTGGTGCTTGGGGAGGAGAGGGGGGGGGGGGGGGAGATGGAGAGGAGCCACCAGGGACCGCATGCTGCTGACGTGGGCAAAAAAAAAAGACAACAACAAGCATCTTCCTGATTCTTCTGAGATCTCTATCTGGGATCATTACGCCGGCCTTCCTCACAGGCGGGAGGCGCGATAAGGCGTGTCTGTGCGGTGTAATGTTCCTTGAAAAACAGACTTTTATTTATTCATCCCTCTTTATTCTTTAAGACTTCTAATTGAGAATGTAAGCGCTTCATTGGCATCGCCCCCCCCCCCTCCTATAGGAGGAAAACAGAGACAAGGGGGGGGTAACAGAAAGTGCATTATTTATCCGTGGAAGCCAAGTAATGAGATGGATGCTGAGGTTGTTTTCGCTCTGTCTCTCGCCCCCTGCCTTCTTTCTCTTTCCATCCATACATCTATGTTTATCTATGATCCGGGAGATCAATCTGCATGTATTGTCACCACTGCACTACAACAACGCCCGCCGCAATCCCACCCCCTCCCCCGACGACGCAGTCGCTCCAACCGCGCTCGGCCGTTATCGATTTACAAGCCACGCGGACCTACAGCAGCATGTTCTTTCGCCTCCTTCAGTGTCAACATAATTTATAGATAAACACGGGACGCGGGGGGCCCCCCACGCTGTGGGTCGGACGCCCCCGTTGGGGGCTGCCACTTCAGGCAGTCGGACCTTGTAGCGGCCCGGGGAGCCACTAGAATCGTGGTCTTCCATCATGTGTTCGCTATGGTGCTGCTGGACTCTCAGCCCAGCAGAGAGACCTCACCGTGTCGGCCGGGGGGAGAGAGGTGTTGTAGTGGGGTGGGGTGGGGATAGAGAGGTGTTGTAGGCCCCGTCCACACGAACCCGGTTTTTTTGAAACCGTGTGTTTCTCTACACAGGTTTCGCCGTTCGTCCACACGTAACCGCAGTTGTCGGCTCCTGAAACCGGAGTTTTTTGTAACCGGAGTCCAGGGTGAACTTTTCGAAAACTCAGGTTTCAGCAGTCACGTGTGGACGGGAAAACCGCAGTTTTTTGGTTCCTTGTCGACATTGTTTGACATCACACTGTGCGACGGTAAACAGCATAAGTAGTATCCATGGAGACCAACGTATCACTTGGCTATCATCAGATCATCAGATTATCATCTTGGACTGACACGACTCCCAATCCACATTTTCTTGAATTCTTCTTATTTTAAATTCATGGGTAACAGTGAGAAGTAACTCAACTTCGCTGTCCGTCCACACGAAGGAATCTGCCCGGCCTCGGTTCCCCATTGTTGTTTTTCCGGTATAAATTTTTCCAGCCTTGTGATTTGCTAAATGGCCTTCCTGTTTGGAGTGCTATCGCCACCTACTGCTTTGGAATGCACGTTTGAGGCGGATTTGTCTCGTGTGGACGGAGTTATTTTTTATGAAACCGGTGGTGTGGACGCAAAAAAATTTTTAACCGGGGTTCATAAAAGTTCGGTTTCAAAAATACCCGGGTTTGTGTGGACGGGGCCTTGTTGTAGTCGGTGGGCTGCTGCTTGTGAAATCGTTTCAACGATGCTGTGAGGTAAAGTGCGCCAGCATGAATGTGTCAGCAAAAGGTAGGTATACAAATAAATAAACAATGAAATAAAACACGTGTCTGGATCAAAATGAGCTGCGAGTCACGCTGAGGCGAGACCCTTTTCACAGGTACACTCGTGGAAGTGCATAGATAGGTGCAATGCTTGCCTACACACGCACATCCACACACAAACAATGATATATGCACGCCAAAGCGTTACAGGAACACCCACTGGCTGGCACACCTTCTCTCTCTCTCTCTCTCTCTCTCTCTCTCTCTCTCTCTCTGCTCTGTCTGTCTGTCTGTCTGTCTGTCTGTCTGTCTGTCTGTCTGTCTGTCTGTCTGTCTGTCTGTCTGTCTGTCTGTCTGTCTGTCTCGTCTGTCTCTCTCTCTCTCTCTCTCTCGCGCTATCTCTTTCTCTGTCTGTCTAGCTCGCGCTTTCTCTTTCTCTGTCTGTCTGGCTGTCTGTCTGTCTGTCTGTCTGTCTGTCTGTCTGTCTGTCTGTCTGTCTGTCTGTCTGTCTCTCTCGCACTCTCTCTTTCTCTGTCTGTCTGTCTGTCTGTCTGTCTGTCTGTCTGTCTGTCTGTCTGTCTGTCTGTCTGTCTGTCTGTCTGTCTCTCGCGCTCTCTCTTTCTCTGTCTCTCTGTCTGTCTGTGTGTCTGACTGTCTGTCTGTCTGTCTGTCTCTCTGTCTGTCTGTCTGTCTCTCTCTCTGTCTCTCTCTATGTCTCTCTCTCTTTCTCTCTCTCAATCTCTGTCTGTCTCTCTCTCTCTGAGGTGAAAGAGACTCCTCTCACCTCGCCCACCAGCACACACACACTCACGGCGGCGGACAAGTAACTGTTGACCTTCAGCCGGCCATGGAGCTGGAGCGGAGCTGTGAGAAGCAATAACATTTAGGAATCAGGGCGCGGGGCGAGAGAGATAAGAGGCGAGGAGAGAGAAAAGCACTCGACAGGAGGAGAGGGAGGAGGAGGAGGAGAAGGAGGAGCCAAGGACTCCCGACACCCTAAGTGTGAAATCGTGTCTACTGGGTTCAGTTATGGAGAGCCCGGATTCCATTTCGCTCCTCATCCAAACGGGTAAACAAAATGAGGCCTGTTGCCAGCCGGGGGCCTTATTTCATTATTTAACCGCGGTGGAGGAATGATACATTCCTTTGAATGTGAGCCGGGGTTCAGGTGCGCCTATTATCAGCCAAGACAAATAGGCCTTTATGCCGCCGCCCCCCATTTGTTTAAGACAAAGTCATGTAATTAAAATCTAATCAGCAACAGGGCCAGAGTGCCGTGGAAGACATGAATATTTAAACCTGTTTTCCCTCTGAATCCTAATGAAATGGTAATTTATGAAAGCCGCATGCGTAATTTTGGCCACGGAGCAAATTAACTGGATTTCTACAGATTCCCTTAAGTCATTTTTTCAGTCCTTCTTCTTTCCACAATGTATAAGAATAATAGGATTTTTTTTTCTAAAACCTATTCAAAACTTATTCCAAATGCTTATCCCACCAGCGCACACGCCTTTTTTTTTTTTCAATCCGGAAATATCCGACTGTGCAGTCGGTATAAATATACACGCCTGGAATAGAAGCCAGGATGTAAATTCACGGCCAGAAGTTTTCAAATCCTGTTTTGAGGCGAACGATCATTTCTGCTGGGCAAGCGCCTTCATTTGCATTGACTTGATACAGCTATTAATGGCTCTATAAATGGAGATGTTAGAAGCACTCGAGTTATGCAATGCTTCCAGGGCGCAAAGGCCTCTGCTGGGTATGGAAGATGTAAAATCAGCTTCTCTCACCCACCACTGGCTGTACACTCTGCTTAGTTACCGTGGCGATGACTCATGTGCATATACCATGGCAAGTGGAACAGGTGTTGAAAGGGACTTGTTACCAAGGATAACATCTATGCAGGCCACCCGTAAGCTTGAGAGAGCGCAGCGGTCGGGGGCTATTAACGGCTGTGTGTCCCTGAAGGATTCGAGGAAAACGCTGGCTTTATCAGCCAAGGCTCTCTCTACACGGTGGTGAATACACAACTCTTATACAATGTGCCCTAATGAAGTTCACTGTGCTAAATATAACCATAAGGAGGAAAAAAACGTGCAGGCCAAACATTGCAATGTTTTAATGACTTTTATATTTAAATCGAGGTCCCCCAACTCAAGCCAATGTTTGGATGAGATATGCAAATGACCCCATTACTACATAAGGCTGTGCAGTTGCAAACACTTGAATGGGTTTCCTTATAAAAGCTTGCCTTAACGTGCCAATGCTAACCGTTACAGAATTACAGCAAATATGTGTCTTCCAATTTTTCCAAGTTCTGCAAAAGAGAAAATACAGCCTCTGAAAAAGTAATTTAAATTATCGATGTTTGAGAAAATGTACAGGATTATAAGCATGTATTTTGACGCCTGTGTATTTATCAAACTTCTGGACACAGTAAACACAGCTGAAGCGATTTCTGTTTTCACAAGCTTGACAAATACTCTAGAGACGGCTCAATTACCTTGGATCTGGATCCTTTAAATAATGAACATTTAGAATATATATCATAAATATAGAACATGTGTCTCTCATGAATTCTGGTAATAAATCTGTTGGCTTTATTTTCATGGGCTTCATCTCTCGCCCTTAGAAGTTGTGTAGCATAATTGGCTTATCTATCGCACACAGTCGCACA
>OLKM01000378.1:78994-124621 GCA_900291075.1 Melanogrammus aeglefinus | reverse complement strand
TTGTGTGTGCGTGTGTGTGTGTGTGTGCTGTGTGTGTGTGTGTGTGTGTGTGTGTCTAGGTGTGTGTGTGTGTGTTGTGTGTGTGTGTGTGTGTGTGTGTGTGTCGTGTGTGTGTGTGTTGTGTGTGTGTGTGTGTGTCGTGTTGTGTGTGTTGTGTGTGTGTGTGTTGTGTGTGTGCTGTGTGTGCGCACAGAGCATAAATGTAGTGTGCGCAGCGTTTTTTCAGTCGCTTTAAATAGGACTCACCATTTCCACGTCTATTTTGGAAATGGAAATCAAAAACATTGTTTCGCGACGCTTCCATTTGCCTCAGGCTTATGTTACATTTCCTGTCCATTCACATCTTGCCTCATGTTTCACAAATGTCTCATTGTTATTATCACTGTCAAATATTTATCTCTCTGTCTCTGTCTCTCTCTCTCTCTCTCTCTCTCTCTCTCTCTCTCTCTCTCTCTCTCTCTCTCTCTCTCTCTCTCTCTCTCTCTCTCTCTCTCTCTCTCTGCCTCTCTCTCTCTCTCTCTCTCTCTTCTCTCTCTCTCTCTCTCTCTCTCTCTCTCTCTCTCTCTCTCTCTCTCTCTCTCTCTCTCTCTCTCTCTCTCTCTCTCTCTCTCTCTCTCTCTCTCTCTTGCTCTCTGTCTCTCTCATGCACAATTACCTTGCTACCTTAATGTTAATTGGGCAATCCTAATGTATCTATCAAGGGGGCTCTGTATGAATTATACAGTCACTGTCAGGAGCTCAGAATTGCGAGGGAGAATTGTGAGGGAGTGCGAGAGTGAGAGAGAGAGAGGGAGGGAGAGAGAGAGAGAGAGAGAGAGAGAGAGAGAGAGAGAGAGAGAGAGAGAGAGAGAGAGAGAGAGAGAGAGAGAGAGAGAAGAGAGGAGAGAGAGCAGAGAGAAGAGAGAGAAGAGAGAGGAGAGAGAGAGAGAGAGAGAGAGAGAGAGAAGGAGAGAGAGGAGAGAGAAAACGAACGTGTGAGCGAGACAGAAGAGATGAGAAGAGAATGATCAGAGAGAGGGAGAGAGTAGAAAGAGAGATGAGAGAGAGACGTTTAGAACCGAGAGAAGAGTGAGAACGTGGAGACAAGAGACAAAGAGAGAGAGAGAGAAAGAGAGATAGAGAGAGAGAGGTAGAACGAGAGACCGAGACGAACGTGGAGCGAGACAAAGGGAAGTAAAAATATAAAGAGAGGGAGCGTGAGCGAGAGAGAGAGAGAGAGAGAGAGAGAGAGAGAGAGAGAGAGAGAGAGAGAGAGAGAGAGAGAGAGAGAGAGAGAGAGAGAGAGAGAGAGAGAGAGAGAGAGCGAGAGAGGTAGAAAGAAAGACCGAGACGAACGTGGAGCGAGACAAAGGGAAATAAAAATATGAAGAGAGGGAGAGTGAGCGAGAGAGAGAGATTACTTCATCCTGACGCTCCAGGGGGGAGGGAGAGAACCTGATCAAGATAGAGACTTGGCAAGCTAACAAGAGTGATCCAAGAGCAGGGGATAAACTAGAGGAGATGGAGAACCAAGAAGCCAACTACACGACAGCAGGTGTTATTACCACAAACGATGTATTTCTAACTCCTAGTGCTGCTCTGCGATCCATCCAGGTGTTTTGGTTGCTTCAAACTTTAGGCTGTGTGGCTTGTCTTTTATTTTCACCTGATCCAATTTAGATTATATGCTGCAAGTGCTCTCAGCCTCAACTTGTAAAGTCACTACAGATAAAGCATCTGCTTAATGACTCGATGTAAACTGTGAAAAATAATTACCGTACATATGATGTAGCTTATTGTTAAACTAGTTGTTGTGAAACCCCCTCACTGATACAGGGTCAGCCAGGACCAAAGCGATTGGCTTGATTTCCGGGCTCCATAATCAAGTGGGTGCGCAGGAGGGAGAGGATGTTGGTTCAACCCCCCCCCCCCCCCACACAGAACAACATATACATATTTCATCAAAAGCTGTAGGAGCACAAGATGAATCACTGAGTCAAGGTGGCAGCCAGCATGAGCTATGGCTGCAGGCCCTGGCTTTCCCTGCCCTCTGCACTGCAGATCCTGCACACAAGTCAAGTGGTAGGGCTCCTGCATGGAGCACTGCTCCATCCATACATGGCGCTCATAGACTAGGTACGCACATTGATCACAGACACTCGGCGGGAGCTGCTATACTGCTGCTCCATTGACTACATGGGGAAGTTGACTAAAGACATCACGGCATGCAGACAATTTCAAAAACACGCAGATATGGAAACATGCATTTATGCAGTGAAACATAAGTCCCTTATAGAGCGAAAGAAAGCACAAATATACAGATATGGGTTTATTTGTTACGCGACGATGCTTTAACCTCTGGGCCTGGGGAGAAATACTCTTCTTAGAGACCTGAGGCTGGTCATTTTCTAGCCGGTGTCATTGGGGTGACGAGACACCCTGGTGTTCACTAACCCCCAGGACGAAGGGAAGGCAGAAAAGACAAATGGATGTTGTCATTTTTCTGTGTGTGTGCGTGTGCGTGTGTGTGTGTGTGTGTGTGTGTGTGTGTGTGTGTGTGTGTGTGTGTGTGTGTGTGTGTGTGTGTGTGTGTGTGTGTGTGTGTGTGTGTGTGTGTGTGTGTGTGTGTGTGTGTGTGTGTGTGTGTGTGTGTGTGTGCAGTTGCATCTGTGAGCACCTTTAAAACAAGACTGAAGACTTTTATGTTTGCTATAGCTTTCTGCTAAAATCTTAAATACATTGCACTTTCTAAAAAGCTTTTTTAACTTTGCCTTTATTTTCTATTTTAATACTAAAATGCCTTTTTTCTATTTTACCCATTTCTTTGCATATGTTTTTCTTTTACTTATCTATTATTTTATTTTATTGTACCACTTCCCTCCACTTTGATTTTTCTTTATTTTCTGTTAAAATGCCTTTTTCCGGGTTGGAGTCCCAGAGAAAGTTACTAATTTCTTTGCATATGTTTTCTTTTACTTGCTCAAATGCCTTTTTAAATTTTCCTTTATTTTCTCTATTTTACTCATTCCTTTGCATGTTTTCTTTTACTTATCTATTATTGTATTTTATTGTATGACAATGTTTATATGTGAAGCACTTTGAGTCTGCCTTGTGTATGAAAAGTGCTATATAAATAAAGTTGCCTTGCCTTGCCTTGTGTGTGTGTGCGTGCGTGTGCGTGTGTGTGTCTTTGTTTGTGTGTGTGTGTGTGTGTGTGTGTGTGTGTGTGTGTGTGTGTGTGTGTGTGTGTGTGTGTGTGTGTGTGTGTGTGTGTGTGTGTGTGTGTGTGATGTGTGTATGTCTGTGTGTGTGTGTGTGTGCATGTGTGTGTGTGTGTGTGTGTGTGTGTGTGTGAGTGTGTATGTATTTATGTTTGTGTGAGTGCAAGTGCGTCTGCGTGTCTGTGTGTTAGTGTTTGTGTGTGTATGTGTGTGTGTGTGTGTGTGTGTGTGTGTGTGTGTGTGTGTGTGTGTGTGTGTGTGTGTGTGTGTGTGTGTGTGTGTGTGTGTGTGTGTGTGTGTGTGTGTGTGTGTGTGTGTGTTTATGTTTGTGTGTATAGCTGATCATTTCTGCTGAGGCAACAGAACTCCAAACCCTGTGCTGTTGGTTCATTCCTGACTAAATGTTTTTAATGTCAAGAGACTCTGCTAGGGTGAGTTCATGTAGTAGTTTAGTTGGCAAGGAACTATACACAGGAGGCTATATAGCTCAACATATAACAACACAAAGAGCAAAGTGCTATTGAAGGACAATCCGGATCATATGCATATTTCTATACAGAAGCCTCCACCAGTACTATTTGCTAGTAAGCGGATGCCTTCTTCCAAAGCGAGTTGCCTTGGTTCTTGTAGTTGTTGTTGAGGTTTGATGATAAGTAGGGAGGGGTAAGGTCTCTTTCACTGCGAGACCTAGCGGAAGACATTAATTGGACATGTGGCTTCCTAATGATTAATCTCTGCTGCCCTCAACTCTGCTGAATTGCATTCAACCACTGATAAACAAACCAGAAGTTGTAAGAATCATGTGAGTACATTCCATTAATTAAATAAGCGTCTACATTACAGAAACTAGAGATGCATTCCTTTAATGGGCCAAGATGCAGTCTGGAAAGACTCCCCACCCATTTTTTACCATCTTCCTCAAAATAATAGTATCACAATCTGAGAAATATTAAAGGATTAACTCAAATCACTATTTGCATTGATTGGTATTCCAACTGTGCAGAAGATTGTACCTGTTTAAATTAACATTAATATCCTGTTAAAATAACTCACATACAGACACAGAACAAATGAACCAAAAAATAAACGAAACATTCTTTCATAAATCGAACAACACTATAAGCCATACCAAGACTAGTTTGAAACTAACCCGTGCTAAGGCACTGGAAAACCAACCAACTTTGAACATGGCCTACATGTTCTGAGCCAGCATGGCATGTTGCCTACATGTCTGGCCACTCCGGCAGAAGGGCACCATACAGGGGGCAGGTCTGCATGCCCTCTTGGCAGCTCCAGCTCCCTGGATGGCTGTTCCCTTGTCCCTGTCAGCCTGCCCCCTCGGAGCCCCCGGGCAGTTAAGGCAGAGGTGGGCTGGCCTGGCCTCTGCCACTACGTCTCGCCTAGCTGCCTGTGCTGCCTCTCTACAGGGGGTGCGGCTGTCCTGGGTGGACCCCGTCACGGGGAGGCCTCACTGGGTTGATCCCGAGGAGAAGGTCCCTGTCCTGGGTCTCTTATAGGGCTGTCAGGGGGTAGGTTAAAAAAAACAGCTGCACTGTAAACAGAAGCATCTGTGTTGATAATAAGCCTTGTTTCTGTCACAGGCATCCTCGCGTGGAACAACAAAGGATGCTCCCTTTTGCTGTTCTGTGGTTGTACACAATCCATTTATTCTGCCCCCTTTTTCCTCTGTCGCAGAGAATGGGACCGGGAGGGCGCCACAGGCCCTGGGACTCCATTATTTAATAATGAGCCCTCAATGTTCTTTATTGAGTTCCTTAATGACACTGGTTATGCTAATAACTGTTTACTTTATGCGCGCAGCAGATATATGTACTGTTACACTGTGATCTGACCCAAGGATACTATAATATAGTATGTTTTGCTGAGACAGGTGTCGCATGTAGAGGATAGTTAATGATGTTCTATCATATGAGTGTCCATCTGAATGGGGGTAGCAATGACGGTTGCCAGTTTTTCTGTTGATGATGTTATAGTCTGTTTAATGGTCTTTCAAACCGATAATAAATGTTTAAATAAATAAATACTGGTACCATATTGAAATTTCTTTAAAGGTAACAAATGTCGTAAGGTTTATGGAGGTGTGATTAAGAAATATGTATTCATGTGTTTGTCAAATTAAAACATAGTAATAGAGACGCAAACATATGCATCCTATGCAACTATACAGTCAGTAAAAACGATTCAAGCCTTATTCGATGACAACAACCATTCATTAAAAATCAGCAAGTCATCTACATTCAACTATTTGTTAATGGCTTACATTGAAAGCTATTATAAATTGCTTTTGAACGTTCTAATAATTTCCAATACAGCAACTTCACCTCAGTCTAAAGCCAGCGCTCATCGCTAGCATCAATGACATGGCTGGCGCTGGGCTTTCTATGCTAGGATCTCAGTGTGTATAGCATGCACTGGTAGACTCCAGGGAGACTTCACCACTGACAGAGAGCCAATTCAAGTTGGCGTTGAAGTGGAAGCGCCTGAGGGCCCCCATTGTCACAGGGGGACACCATCCGTGTGAGTCGTGCTGTGGCCGTAACTGTCAAGGCACTGACACCTCCCATATCCTGATTAGCTCAAAACACCTCCACACACACGCGCGCACACACACACAGGAACAGCTGTTGATCTTAATACATCTCTCATCTCCTGGGCCCCTGTCCCGCATCTCTTGTCAGTGTCTATGATGGGCCTGTTATGATGATGATGATGATGTTGATGAAGATTGCCCCCCCCCCCCCCCTCATCGTAGCCAAAGCCCCGCCCCGTCCCCGGCACGCCACCTGTCGTGGGTTGCGGTGTTCTTCTTTTCAAAACGCCTCGCAGACTGACGTGTGTGTACAGTGCTGTGGAACGACGGCGGAAGCGTAGAGTCAGAGCTGCTCCACCCAGCTCCGTCAGGCTCCGTCGTCGTGTTTGTGTTGTTGTCTTCCTGAGTCCGCCCTCAATGCGTCTCTGATTAATCAGAAACCCGCGCACGGCGAAGATGAATAAAGTACAAATGAAAGTTTGTTGTGATGTTGTTACTAAGCATATGGCTTCGCAGCGGCGAGGAAATACAACAATAGCATGTTTTTATTATGGAGAGAAAAATAAAACTCTTATCACTCACACAACCTCTTTGACCGAGTGAGTTTGCTTTATTACTATTCGAAGGAACCAATGTTTGCATAGGGATGATTAGGAATGAGGATTAAGGGAATTAATGGAAATGGGTTCACTTCTTAAAGGCAGGAGGGTGACAATCAACACACACAAACTGGTCATAGACATGAAATGCAGGATGTTTATAAGGCTTAAAACACACTCTATGACTCAATTGCATTTACCTTTTGCACCTTGTTAAAGTATTTCAAATGTATTTGGTGAATCTGAAAAAGACACAACACCATTGTACATAGGCCTATATGATCATGCAACTAATAATAGGTAATCATAATCAGTGCTGCTGGTTAAAGTGGTAGGGCAACTAAGGCAAGTTGCCAATCTTCTTGAAGATAATAGTATAACAATCTAAGCAATATTAAATAATCAGCTCAAATCAGAGTTTGCATTATGTGGTATTTCACCTGTGCAGCAGATTGTTTGAATCAACATTAATATCCTGCTACTGTTCCTCATTAAAAGTATCCATATTTGAAGACCTTACATAACAACATAGAACAAAAAAATCTTTGGCATAAAGAACCCTGGCATATTACTGGCTGGGGCATTTCTGGAGACCCTGGTTCGACTTCAGTCTCAGGTTCAGAGTTGTATCAACTCTACAGAGTTGGCACTTCTGCTTTTCACCCAAGGCTTAGAAGCTGAATCAACTGCGTATCCTTGTCAGGTCTGTTATTAAGACTTTACGCTGTCGGCCAACTGCACACGTGTATCAGCCAACAGTGCTAAACAAACAGACTTAACCTGCAATGCTATGAGGGAAACAGTAAGTGGTTTATGAGGAGGACGAGGACTGTGGGAGTGTGAACATTCACAAGTTTAATTGCGAAAATGTTCTAATGCTTATTTTTGTCACAATGGGTGATCACTTCTAACAATGATTTATATTCAAACCCATTGTAGGGAAAAAGGGCTTTGGTAAAAAGGGTCAACAGTATTTTGGAGTGCGTGCTCTGTTTTCTGTTTTCTGTTTTCTCTTTTCTGTTTTCTGTTTTCTGTTTTCTGTTCTCTCTCTCTCTCTCTCTCTCTCTCTCTCTCTCTCTCTCTCTCTCTCTCTCTCTCTCTCTCTCTCTCTCTCTCTCTCTCTCTTCTCTCTCTCTCTCTCTCTCTCTCTCCTCTCTCTCTCTCTCTCTCTCTCTCTCTCTCTCTCTCTCTCTCTCTCTCTCTCAAACACAGTAGTTGATGCATTGTAGTTCAAGATCAATTTTATTATTAAGACATTAATAAATAAAACCAATGAGCAAACAGCTTCAAGTGCTACTTTATAGAAACACAAGATAGAGTAAAGAATTCATGGACCAAGCTGCACTTTGAACAGATGAGTTTTGAGTCTGTGACATGTTCAGGGTTTCTGTTGTCCTGATGTCAGTTGGTAGCTATAACCACCATTGTGGAGCCAGGACAACAAACAATCAACATTTGTTTCCAATTCGTCAGAAATGGCTTCTACATTTTATGAATAGCAATCAAACGAAACCTTACTATGATGGCTAGGGACTCTCAATCAAATGCCGGTGACAGATGTTTGTCAAAATACTTAAGGCTTGTATTGCTGCTTGATTGATGGTGTTGCTGTTGAACAACAAAAAAGCAGGACATTGCCTCACATGTTACTGCCAGCGAAGTTTAAGAACTGAAGGTCTAGATTAGATCTAAGTAATGATCACAAATCTTTTTCAGGAGCGTGGGATAACCCCTCCCTCCCCCTCCCACCTCCCCCGCTTAAAAAATCTAGACCCTAGACTCAAAATCTTCCACCAAATACCCTAGGGACAGAAGCATCGACCTAAACTATAAACCATGAAAACATACATATCAAAAGATTATTATTTTTTTTTTCTTCATTTGAATGTGTTCAAACGGAGAGAAAAATGAACTCATTACGTTGATGGTGCAAGAGTGCCCCCTTTTGAAACTGTGATATGCTTTTACGTTGCAGTCTTTCGGGAGATGTTCAATGTTGAAGTTAATATTCCTCCAGTGTTCACTTTTGACTTGCTTTGCTGGCACGTCACTACTGAACCGCTGCTCCTCACTGCATATATATAAATAGTGAGTGAGTGACTGGCGGTGATCCTTTGCTCGATGCTATCTGCCTTTCTCATGCAACGTGTCTATCTCGAACCGCCCGATGATAGAGTCCATCGCACAGCTTGAACAGAGCATTAAGCACGACATCAATCAAACCTTTAATGTCCTGTAATACCTTAAAGGTCTGTGAGGCTGTGAGGGTAAAGAAATAGGAATGTACGTGTCAATCAAAGCGTATGGATTACAGATCATGTTTTGACAGCTTAGCATGCTCGCTGTTGATTCAGTGTGTCAGGGAGCCTAGGAGTTCCCACAGCATATTCAAGTGAATACCATCAAATGTACATCATTATACTCACCTCTAAAAGAGAGGCTATAATCAGAGGGGACTCCCCCCAACCAGGTTATATTG
Source organism: Melanogrammus aeglefinus (assembly GCA_900291075.1). Lineage (NCBI taxonomy): Eukaryota > Metazoa > Chordata > Actinopteri > Gadiformes > Gadidae > Melanogrammus > Melanogrammus aeglefinus. The sequence continues at coordinate 115,792 of OLKM01000378.1, read as the reverse complement.
ATACAAATGTGTGGTGTCTTCCCCCACTTATCCATAATGGTCACAGGTGCAGGAAGCTTGGTGTCCTGGAGGCTAGTGAAACGGAGTGATCTCCAGTGTAAAGCTACTGTAGAGAATGTGAAGGTACGTCACACGTTTCATGTTGGGATGGAGTGCCATCTTGTGAGGAAAGTCGACCATACAGCGCAGATGTTTCCACATAGGACATGTGAAGAAATGGATTCAAGCTTTATTCCTGAACGATGGCGTAAACATACCAGGGCAGGCATTTATGCAGCAGCGCTGATCCACCATGGCCATGTTTTCCAGGAAACATGAAAGAATCTCATACCAAAGCCTCCATAGCTTAAACTGTCCAACAGAGGCAGCACATCCTCTAAACATGGCGTCTTCATCAAGGTGTGACTGGTTTTATGTTTTGACACATAAAAGCATGCCAGATGTCTTTGATGGAAAATATTGTATTTAGACATAGCGGTGTACATTCACACTGTTGAAATTAATAGACCCATATTGGAGCTCCACACTAATGAATTGAAGTACCTGGTGGAAACAAATGTACCTATTTTATTCAAGTGTAATGGCTCAAAGTCAACATGTCTGACTTTAACTAATGGCTGTCCTGAAACAGCTGTTCCTGAAGCCAGTTATAAATTTGCTTCCTGATCCAAATGGAAAGTACCCACTTAGTTGTAACATGCTCATGAGAGTAACAAATCCAACATTGTTAATTTAGATAGCTATGGCATGATTCTTTTTAACTAGGCCTATAGAGATAGTAGATCTATAGCTGGTAAGAACAAAATACCAATGGGTTTCACCTCACCCTTCCCCACACCCATTTATAAGAGTATAAAGCTAACTCACCCCCAATATGTGACATATAAAGAAAGGCCAAAATATTTTTGCTATTCAAGGTGCTGTAGGTAAGATTGAAGATCTATAAGGCTATTTGAATGTCATAACCATCCATCAGCTATTAATGAGTGAAATGTGCTATGAGATTATCTTGGAGTTGACGTCGCTTGCCTCTGTTTGAGCCAATTTAGATCCTAGACTGCTCCTCTAATATCCGACCAATCCATCTTGCCTGTCAATCAGTGTCAAAGGTGGCTTTAATACAACATCGCAACGGTGAGGGGAGTTTTTTTGCTTCCTGCTTTCACTGGCAGTTTTTGCTCTCTTTGTTCACCAGATCTTGAATCTTAACTACACAGCTTTAATAATCACTCTATTATATTGACTGCGTCAAAATCTGAAATTCACCCAACAAATCAAAGTCATCCCATATAGTGTGTGAGTGTAGCCTATTATTTACATTTGTATATGATAATGTTTCGTGAGAGCGAGGGTGGCTCAGCGTGGTGGAGTCGCAATGTCCGTGAGAAGTCCTTTGAATAATAACCTATTTAGCATTTAATGTCCATCGCAAAGAACTGCCTGGCGATATCAGCGCTGGGATCTGGGAGCGGGCGCTGAGTAATTGGAGAATTCCCTTCGTCTCTCGTGCGCACTCAGCTATTGAGACTGGTGTGGGCAGCTATCAGCAACGGCAATCAACACTTGATTAAAACAACAAGGGGCTCCCTTTAGCGGACAAAAAGGAAGCAGAAATGAATAATTTCTCTGAAGGGGCAAAAATCGTTTGAAGAGGGTTTGGTCGAACAATCCATTCAGCCTTTAAAACCAAATGGAAAAAAAACGATGCACAATAAAAAAAAAAGAAGGAAAAGCTGAAAGAAAGATACAATCTAAAAAAATTAATAATGAGTCCTTATCTCTGTATGCATTGTGCTAAAACTGCAGAGTTCTGATATGGTTTAGCAAATCCATTTTTATTGCAGTGTGGTCCCATTTTAACCTTCAATATTCAGAAACATAATAGCATTCAATAGTATATGACGGAGAGGATGAAACCTGCTCTCCTTAAAACCTCACTCTAGGGCCTGCACAAAAGGGAGAAGGTACCCGCCTATCCTGCCCAGTTGTGTGTAGAGGCTACATCATGCTTCATTCCATTCATCACTGCTGGACCAAGACAAAGGACATGTTCGGAACCAGATAAATGCACAGTGAGTTAGTGCAAAAAACCCTCGAACGCAATGGGTAGTAGAACGCAAAGGGTATGAGAATGTGTTTGTGTGTGTGTGAGTGTGTGCCTGCATGTGTGTGTGTGTGTGTGTGTGTGTGTGTGTGTGTGTGTGTGTGTGTGTGTGTGTGTGTGTGTGTGTGTGTGTGTGTGTGTGTGTGTGTGTGTGTGTGTGTGTGTGTGTGTGTGTGTGTGTGTGTGTGTGTGTGTGTGTGTGTGTGTGTGTGTGTGTGTGTGTGTGCATGGTGGGTGGGTTGTTGTTAAAATCCTGTTGGGTAAGCATATAGTACTTGGGCAGGGTAGCGGGCTGCACACTTGTCATTATTTTTGATGAACATATACACCAAACAGCCAGCATGGCTGTTGTTGCTGTTCTGGACCTGGGGAGGGTCAAGGACAGTGCTTACTGTCTGTGGGCCACCCCCTGAGGAATGCTCTTCAACCAGCAGAGGGCGGATGACCTCTCTCTCTCTCTCTCTCTCTCTCTCTCTCTCTCTCTCTCTCTCTCTCTCTCTCTCTCTCTCTCTCTCTCTCTCTCTCTTCTCTCTCTGTCTCTCTCTCTCTCTCTCCTTCTTTCTTCCCTGGTCTCTCTCTCCTGATCCCCTCTCCGTCCTCCTCCTCTCCCTCCAATTCTTTCTCTCTCTCTCTCTCTCTCTCTCTCTCTCTCTCTCTCTCTCTCTCTCTCTCTCCCTCTCTCTCTCCCTTCTCTCCCTCTCTCTCTCTCTCTCTCTCTCTCTCTCTCTCTCTCTCTCTCTCTCTCTCTCTCTCTCTCTCTCTCTCTCTCTCCATCTCTCCCTTTCTCTCTCTCTCTCGCTCTCTCCTGCCCTTGGAGTGACCATGGTACCAAACTGCCATAGTAAACCCCATACAGTACAACAGTAAAACCATGGCCCATTTTCTAGGATTCTTTGGGACATGTTAATAAACATTCTTTTTGTAGGCTTGTAGGCAGGAGTAGTAAAATAAGATGCACTTTAAGAAGCTGGGACTTCATGTAAAAGCGCATTAGGATGTGTGTGTTGTGTGTGTGTGTGTGTGTGTGTGTGTGTGTGTGTGTGTGTGTGTGTGTGTGTGTGTGTGTGTGTGTGTGTGTGTGTGTTTATATAGGAGCCATAGTGTTGGTTCCCACACACTAAGGATAGGAAGCTGGAGTGAGGTTGAATGAGGTAGGGCTGTACTTATGCTATTATGATTGCAACCATGGGTGCACACATTGCATAACGATGATTAAAGGAATCAAAGATCTAAGTACCAGGCGTCTAAGTACCAATATAATTAGTCCGTCCCAACCGCACTTATGACCAAACGCAGCTCCTGTGTCCATCTATAACTAACATGATTGAAATTTTAGCCACGGCAGTCTTCAGACCCATGCTAGGTGTGAGTGATATCATCCTTGTTGAGAAAGGCATCAAAGTACAAAGTGAAAATTTACCCCATAGACTTCCTCAGAGTTCGTCTCCCAGAAAGTTTGATTTATCTTCCTTTAGTTCTAACTGATGTGGAGAGGCTACTTGTGATCATAGACACCCCGCTGTCAGGAGACCCGCTGGGGCAGTGCATGTTCTCATTTACATCTTTATATTCCTAAAGACTTGGAGGGTAAGCGACCTTCCATTTAACAACTCTAAAATCATTGACTATCGCTTACATCTTCACCACTGGATACAGACCGGTGAATCAGCCGAGCCATTCCCGTTATAATTCAACTGGATCGTACATAGCTTATAATCATCCTAATGACACTGCACTCGTGTATCTCAATTAAATAACCCAAGGCCAATTGGATCGATTGATTTCATGTACTTGATACTCATGTACTATTGCAAATTGAAACAGGAATATGTTTGTTGATTAATGATGGAATAGGCCTTCTTCAGCAAATAAATCAAGTGACGATCAAGTGATCTATATTCTGAGATAAAATTACTGGATCAAATGAGAACCAGGATGTTCTTTATACATGTTCCAATTTGACTTAATAGTTTGACTAATAGCCCACAGTTGCAGTATATTATTAAATGTAATGCCTTTTAAATTTACCGCAAGAGAGTTTTGCAAGGCACTCCTTAAAGTTGCAATTGGGAGATATCTACTTTAAGGCTGCTTTGCTGGGGCCACACGAGAAACTAAATGTCAGGTTACAATTCAGCACCTAGACTAGATAATTGGGAAAGCTAGGATCTTTATCAGAAGCCAACCGGCATCTATTGAAGTGAAAACCTTTTAAACTTAACCTGAGTGTGTATTAAGAAAAACAAAAACACAATTGGCAGATTTAAAATGGATCTAGTTTTTTAATACATACATGTTAGGGTGTATAATTCTCCTTAATGCAGACAGACTATAACAGAAGCAGTGCATGTTCTGAAATAGGACATGGGCATCAATTTCCTCTGCCCACGGGGCAGATCAGAGTATTTTGTGCACAAATGAAAAATGAACTTTACAATGGTGCCTCCATTGTTTACTTCAGCCAGATGTTCTTGTCTCCGACGTCCTCATTATAACCTTCTGCGTACTTCTTCCCGGGGAGCTGGTAGGAGGAGAATAAATGTCAGTCAAATGAATGGAACGAGACGGTTGCCTGCCCACGGTTAAATGAGCCGTGTCGAGGGAAGCAGGGGTTAAAACAGCGTCCTCAGTTGCACCTATGCATTTGAATGGCAGCGTTGGTGCCAACACAGCGGCACCGCTTTCTTTCGGGGCTTTGGACCTGTGCCGGATAATAAAGTGAGTGCACTTATCCATGACTCTCAAGTTATGCTCCTGCAAGTTATTGTCCCCTGCACGCGCAGGGGACAATAACCAAATTAAAACAGGTTTCCCATTTCGTAGAATAGGCTCCGTTATATTGCCCTTTGGCTCTACGAGAAGAGGCCCCCTGCACAACGTCTATTCATCCTCTGTAGTCGGCTAAAATCAGACTTTGGATGACAACAGAGGAGGCCACGGCGACTGTGGAAGGAAAAAGGCGGAGTGGGGCCTTTGTTATGGGGGTGACAAGGATGTTGTTTTGACAGGCCGGGCAGGCACAAAGCATTCGCCCGGTGTGCGCGTAAACGTGTGACATGAATGAATGAATACATTTACAGTAGTGGAAGACATCGCTCTCTTGGCCTCACTAGTCACTGCCATCGGCCCTCATGCAACAGAGGCCCAGAGCCGATGGCGCTCCCTGATGGACACTCTTTGAATCCAAAACAACACTTACGCAGGATGTTATATCTATTTCTTTAAGAGTGCCTTATCTGATGGGGGAAAAAAAGATCAGGTCTCTGATCCCTGAAGCCTTTGCAGAAGAAGTCTCCGGTAGTATCCGGAGGATGCTTGTCGATCCTTGGGGTCTTTCCCGCGGCCATGACAAGGCTCGCCGGCTAATCGTCAGGCCGAGGGCCCATCCAGTTGCAGTCCATCACATGGCACGCCGTTGGCAAACGGCGCTTTATGAGTTAGGACTAATGTGCAGGCACATCAGTGACAGAGTGACAGACAACCGGGCCACCCTCTGTCACATGCACTTTGTCAGCACATTAGTCTTTGCTGTTTGGGACCATGGCGCGTTGAATGGGAAGCAACTAAAATAACAACCAGAAAAAAAAAAAGGAGGCAATAACCGCGGCCTACTCTCGCTGAGACATGACCTTCATTCCTGGTTTCACAACGTGGCTTGGCCATGTGCCCAAATACCGACTGCCCACGTTGGCTTTTTGTTTTTGATGCTGAAATGATTCCAAAGAAATGTAATGACCTCACAACCATTTCAGTCATCACATTAGTTCCGACATGAAACATGGGGTTTCTTTTCAAATCACTTCACTGATTCACCTTTCACTTACAAATGTATGTTCTGTAATATTTGTATTACCTGACAGGCCAAGGGAATAACATTCACACCCGAGTAAGGCTGCGTTAAAATGTCATAGTTAAGAAAAAGCGACTTCGGTCTTTGTTGGTGCAGCCGGCAAGCGTCGACTGGGAGGCGGGGCGGGGGGAATTACAGCTGCACTCATAATGCTTTTAATACAACAACCCAAGGCTTGTCAGTGTTCACTTAAAAGTGATTGGATTCAATCCCGGTATCAAAAGCGAATGAGCTTCCTCTGCGCCTGGTATTGTACCCGATAGTACGGTGCCTACCAATACAAAAACAGTACCCAGAGAACTTCAAATCCAAAAATGTCCTCTGACATCGTGTGTCCCCCAAAGCAACCGTTTCCGCATTCTCACCGCCGTTTCTGTGCAGAAAATGTCAGGTCAGACTCGCCTGTATCGCAGTTACACAGCCCCATGTCTGTTGCAATGGATGCAGTGGTGTTTGGGCAGGGGGGGGGGGGTACAAACAACTAAGTTTTACTGAATAAACAGAAAAGGTCACACTCAAATGTTTTCCTGCAAGACTGATGATGCCCAGGAACCTGGCAGAATATTCCTTTGCGTGGCATTTGCCATCTCGTGAGCACGGAAAGCGATTCGCCGTTTGAAGGTAGCAAGAAAATGACTTTCGTCCCTGTGGAAGGCAGTATGCCGGCGTATCACTGGGGGGGGGGCTGAAGAAAGGAAGATAAAGGAACAAACTCATTTATTTATCGGAGAAGAAAAAGCAATAGAAAAGGGCTTAGGACTTTGGAGATACCATCTCTGTAGGGGCAGGCGTGTAACTCGCAATCTGCGATACGATCCGTGTAGAATACCCGTCGGCAAATCCGGGTGGACTAGGTGCCGCCGCCCGTCCCCCGTCCCCCGTCCCCCAACGCGCCATACATACCGATTTAAACTTGTAGTAGCTTTCGTCGTACTCGTGGGCGCCAATGGTGATTTCCGGCAGGAACTTGGGGATGAAGGTGAGGTTGGCCACCTTGTGTTTGTCTTCCACACTGGAAGGCGAAGACATCCCTCCATCAGCACAGTTTCATGCACAGTATACTTGATACTTCCTGTTTCTGCAATCATCATCGCTTTCTCTCTCTCTCCAGTCACTTGATAACCTGGTGCCCATGAATATGCAATGGGTTTTAACAAGCCAATATGTTGAGGGTTTTATCTCCTTTCATTAACCGGCCACCTCCATTCTCTTGTGTGGTGCCCGTCGGTCAGAACCCGACCAAATTGTTCCTATAAATACTTCATACTAATGATAGATCACGTAACTTATAGCAGTCCAAGGCCAAACATAGACAGAGAGGGCAGACTGGACTTATACCAAAGTGCTCAGCACAAAACCTTTGGGCTGCATTGCTTTCCAGTGTGTGTGTGGTTAGGATTGGAAGTCTTACAGCATTCTCATGTGGTGGTAGCTGACGTCATCCTGATCCAGCCATGGTCCCTTCTCAAACTTCAAATACTCTATGTCTTCTGCAATCTGCCCAGAAAGGTAACAACAGAAATACCAAAAGTAAATACTATATGTATATCCACTTATACATACAAATACACACAAGGATGCATGCACACATTAAGTATGAAGGAAACCATGAACGTCACTGGCCCTATAGGGCAACATTTCAATGAAATGTGATACTATGGCCAGCATAATGGTTTTTTTTATATATATATATATATATATATGAGGGTATGGCAAAAATAGTTATTGATTCCACAACTCATTATTTTTGTCCGCTTACCCTTTCGATATCTTGGGCTTGAACTGTATCATAGGCAAGCACTTCTGAGGTTTCGCTGCAATAGAACATGGAAATAAATAAACATTCAGCATAAGGTTCATCCTGAATATTAATCTGGAACTATATGACCAGAATTGCACTATGCACTTCCTATTTCGGTCCTGCAGTCAATACAGAAATGGGCCAGAACTTTAAACACCTCATTTGTTACTCTTGTAAAACTAAATTGCAGAGTTATTTTCCGATGGCTCTTCAACACAAACACCACTTTGTTTCAGTGACACTTGCTGTTGTCATAGAACTGGAGCCGCCGAGGCATGCATCTCCTTCAGGCTCCTTGGCCCTGCACACTCTCTCTCTCTCTCTCCCTCGCTGATTGACATAATTTGCGCTCATTCTCGGCAGTGCGTAAACAAGCGGCGAGACGATGACCCCTGTATCAACACGTCATTCCGTACGCAGACACTCCTCACCCCTGGGTTTCGATCACAATAAAAACACGTCGATGGGGTGAGGGCAAAGTGTGTGGAGGCAGAAGGGGCCATATTTTCCAGTGGCAAAACATTTCGATCAAAGCCCATCTGACTGGAGGTTATTTGTTTCCAGTTGGAGCGCTGAGGAGGATATGAAGGGAGGGGGGGGGGGAGGGGGGGGGGGGACACACGTGAGCTAACATGTAGAGATTGTTTCACCAGAGAAGCTGCTGGCCCCACCGGGGCTCAAGCCTGGCAGTGCTAAAAGTACTCACTTCAAAACCGGGCAGAGCTTTGTGCCAAGCGACAAGTCTTTGTGTGCCCGAGTTTGAAGTATCCTCTGAGGGACTGTGTGCACTGTTGAAATTGAATAAGGATACATTGAGGGTGCCCGCTGCTCTTGGGAGCACCGTTTTTTAAGAGAAAAAACACTAGTGCCACACGATATTTATTTTTTACTCCTGTGAAAAGAAACCTCTTCGTATTCACTCTTTCGAATACGACGGATGTTGAAGTCATCCATTTATTCACCTTAATAATAAATAAACGAATAAATAAATAAAAGATAGTGCACTTGCATCTCTTTCATTCATCCACTCACCCAATCTTTGGCAGGAAGTTCTTCTTGTACGAATCTTCAATTGCCTTGAGATACGCCAGAGGCACGCTCTGCAGATGAGACTGAAGATACAAAAAGAGACAAAGTATTAGATCGTTATCCCTTAACCGATCAAAACATTAACATCCAATAAAAACCTATATTTATTACGTATCATCCAGGTGTTTGCCCTAAAACTAAACTGCCATGTTGTGTTTGCAAAAAACATGTTGGGACAAATGGTTGTGATATTCAAGATTTAGACACATGAGAAAGAAGTGACAATATAAATCACTAAATCAAGAGCAGGTCTCTGCTATGCAAACATTTGGCTTGCTTACACAAATAATAATTCCCTTGAGCAACTTTTAATTTTCATTAAGGTGCACATGTGCAGAAGGAAGTTCTAATGTAGAATTAAAATAGATCACGTTAACGACTTTCGCACGGCGATAACTTTCAAACATCCCCCTTCGCGTATTCTAAGAAGTTAGAGGTGTTGTTGATTAACCAGTCTTGTCCCATTGACTGTGTTCGTCAACCAAGATCTGCGACATAACTGCTTGTGATTGCTTGCAAAAGAATAACAGGATAATGGTCCGAAACCTGACCGTTCACGTCGAGCAGTGAGGGGAAGCCCTATGTGGCTATTGCATTGGTAATGGCTACAAAAGCTTCTGCAATACATATTGTATGATTTGCGGTTCTGCTAAAAATGGGTTTGAGAACGAGGATGGGCACTGGTACAGAGCCATGCTTCAATTGTGATAACATATATTGTTAATTATCACATAAATAGAAATGGCAGCAGCCAAATATCGCTGTTCTTTATTGCAAGAGTGAAATAAACGTATGAATCCCTATAATTTCACTCTGCGTCCATGTCTTCCCACCTTGTGTCGACTGTGCCCCTAAAATGTAAACTTAGGATCATCACAGTGCTCGCAGGAGGAAAAAAGTAAACATGGAGGCCTGATTAAGAGTTAGATTTTTCTGCAGTATCAAATAAAAACTGAAGATTAGGAGGATAGTAGATAGGATAGTTTTTCACGCATTTGTTTCAGCGGCAACAAGTTCATTAACTGAGTTTGCATTTAGGTGATGTAGCAGCGTTGATAAAAATGTCTTATTGGCTCTCCAAGATCCATTCTACTGACAAATTAGCCAATTCAAATCACATTAAAACATCATTTGGAAGGTGAACAACACAGTCGCAGGCTAAATTGCTATTCAACAAGCCTGCCAAGACAATGGATGAGTACACAACTTTCAACAGTGCACAGTTTCAGAAAAGCCGAGTACTGTTTATATGTAGGTTAGATGATTTTTAAATTAAATAACATGGATTTCATGAAGAAAGATATAACATAATAAAAAGGCAGATTAAAAGTGTTAGTGACTTAAAAAAATCTCTTTAAAAAGAGTCTGCAACGATAAAATAGTGACATTTTCTTGCGGTTCTTAAAATGTTTCTGCAACTTTCTTTTGTGACATGTTGTGAAGAATGGGGTGACAAAAAGAGCCAATTTAAACTTCAGTCCCTTCAATTCCAGGCTCCTGCAAAGCGGAAGTCCGACAAAAAGCGAAAGGAATGATTTGATTCCAATGTTAGTGGGAGCAGACTTTCAAATAAATATGGTGTAGAGCAAATTCAATTCACATTGAACGTACGTTGTATTGATTTTAGTAACAAAAGGGATCATCACATATATACAATAAGGCATCTGTATAAATCAATAGACATTTTAACGCTGCATTTTACTTGTAAATGCTTCATTATGTGTGTCCTGGCATCTGCCTCACACAATGCTGACACACCACTGACCACAGTCTGATGCCATTTTATTTTCTATGCACCATGTCCGATAGCATCACCTTGTATTCTAATCTCTGTATTATAAATAGGTTTCAAATTGCAAGACATTGCAAATATTAACTCATCATGTATGAAAACATTGATTTATCGTTTTGAAAACAAGGAGGGAGGGTGAAGAACAATTTACATACTTTGACTATCCAATATGAAACAAACTATTACCACTTTACTATTTTGATGGAGAGGCGGGTTTGAGCAGCATTTTAAATAGGATTTCATTATTAAAATATAAGATTAAGCAATCAGTCTTATAATGCACCATACCTTTAGATGATCATTTCAATTTGCGAACAGTGTCGTACCGGAGGGTTATTCAGATACTCGGGGCCTGGCCCAATAGACTCTGTATTGTACAAGCCTAAAAATGTACCAACTCAGATATGGGAACATGACAATTTAAAATAAAGTCATGGATGAGTTCATGGCAGGCTGCAGGGTATTTTATACCTGGCTACTTTGTTTCAGCTTCTTCTGCACTTCCTCGGCTGCCTGGTCCACATAGATCACAATATGGGGCGGCAGGAACTCGCAAATGCTAATGCCTTTGATCTCGTTGTAGTGGTCCACACCTGCAATCCAGATCGATATGGTGAGAAGATTCTATTAAAGGTTTTTTGCCCAAAAATTGAAAACCAACATAATTAGTCAGCAACATGGAGCTCCTGCACGGCTGAGCTGCAGAGTATAGCCAATTTATAATACAAATGGATATTTCTAAAATAGGTTACTTTGGCTTAGCATGGGCATATTCTGCCCAACCGAAATAGGAAGTAGAGTTATCATCAGCACCAAAACATACAACTACTCTTTAGTAGATGTAAAACCTTTGCTAAATGATTTAATTGGAGTAACACTACAAAATCAATACTACAAAAGTAATGCCAGTAGCTGGTTTTGGCAATACATGAGGGGGGAGGATTGAGATTAATACAGGATTTTTATTAAACAGAGAGGTTGTCATATAATGCATTACTCACATTCTTTCCTGATGTAGCCTTGTTTGTACATAGCCTCCATGAACACCATGTCACTGAAAGGGGAGCGCTCCAGAATCACACCTTGACCTAGAGTACACATCACATTGGGTTAAATTGTGATATACATAAAACAATTCTTTATTATTATCATCATCATTTTTATGACCACCTCTTGTTCAGAGTTATTTTGTGATGCTTTTATTAAGCATTGGACTACCTTACAAAAAAAAATATTTCCGTTGTCACTCCAATTTCTATTGTATGATTGTTCCAACCCACATTTTTAGTGCGGTAGCTTTAATAAAATACTCGTAATTTTCGGACTATAAGCCGCGCCTTTTTTCGATTCTGCGGCTTATATAACATTGCGGCTAATCTATGGATTTTTACAGCTAACAGCCACTAGGGGACCTCCTAAATCTATGGATTTTACAGGTTACAGTCCACCAACTTTAACTCTATGGGCTCTGACCGGTCCACGCCCCCCCACCTTTAAGCGGCGGGCTCCAGCAGGAAAAGCTGGAAGCCGGAAAAGAGTGAGACAGGTAGTGCGCAAAAGTAAAAGAGGAAACCGAGAGTGGTACGAGAGACAGAACGAGAGCAAGACAGACATTACGAGAGCGAGACAGCCATCTCTTTCCTGACAATCCCCCTCTGTGCACGAACCCTCATATGGTAATTAAACATTAAAACACCTGCGGCTTATAGTCCAGTGCGGCTTATATATGTACACATTATTCAATTTAGCTGCTGCGGCTTGTACTCCGGTGCGCCTTATAGTGTGGAAAATATGGTAAAAATTAAACATCTCAAAAACATTTTCCAAGTAGTTGTATCAGATACCTTTTTACATGTACAGAGAAACAAACAAATATAAAGTTGCTGTAGGTAAGATTCAATAGTTGTAAAAACAGATAAGAAATGGTAGAAATTAGCAAGATTTTGAAACTTAAAGTTGTCATGTTTGTCCCGCCCCCTTTGCCAGTAAGGAGGCGGGAGATTTTCAGAATTCAAGAGTTTGGTCCAAACTAACTGTTCAACTGGCTGTTCAACTATGTGATGCATGCATGAACGTGGCTCGGCTGGCATGGTGTTCAAACACAGCACCTGTGATTGACAGGCAAGATGGAGTCGCAGAACCAATCAAGGTTCTGCGAATCCTGATGTGTGTGATACCCTAATTGGTCAAAACTTTTGTTGCAGCTGTACAAAATAATTGTATGCATTTACAAAGCATTTGATCCATTAATATCTGACCAATGGTTATACCATTTTTCACAAATCTCATTCAAATTGTAGATCTTAAATCTTACCTACAGCACCTGTCAGCTTTAATGTCAGACATTTCGTGTAAAAGTGAATCAGGTACCAGTGGTGAGCAGGTGCTCAATGGCGTCGGAGTACTGCAGCAGCCGCATTGTGTACATCCACAGCTGTAGTCTGTAGGAGTTTCCATCCCCACACTTGGGGTCCGTGTAGAACTTCTCCAGGTTACACATCCCATTGTATGCTTCGGGCAATGGCTCTTTCTCCCCAGTCATCTTGTCCATGTAGAAAGTGTCTGCCTCTGGCATGTAAAGCATACCTATTGAAAGAAAGATACCATACATAGAGAAGACTCGATGAATCAAATACACTGACATCTCCAAACAATCAAAAGCAACAAATTAAAAAAAAAGCTAAACTGTTGTGAAACAAATACAAATGAAGGTGCCGCTAATGTAATGCTTGTTTACTCATTACCATGCTCCTTAGTATTGCAAGAGGGTCAGCGTTAAAGTGTAGTATACTAGCGTTTTTGTTATTACCCAGTAGGACCAGATAATTTTTTTATCTAGATGATTATAAGCTTTACATAACGTGTGTTGATATATTTCTTATATTATTAATGTACAGCTTAAGGACAATATTCTACTAAGCGGTAGTCCATTGATTACCTAGTTTATCAGCCAGTTTTTGGGCGAGTGCCCCTTTCCCAGAGGCCAAATTGCCATCAACGGAGATGATTTTGCTGAACTCTTTAAACCTTGGAGTTGTCCTCTCGCCCAGTACATAGGTCCACCAGCCATAACGAAGGTTTCGTACTGCACTCGTGTGGATACCGGCCTTAAGAATAAACATAAAAACATTAGTGTACAATAAACACACAACAAATGACATTAACAACAAAAATAATAGAGCGCTTTCTTCCCATATGTATGCATGTTTCATTTATAGAGCTGTCAGACTAAATGTAAAGGTGTCTAGTGAAGTTTGACTTTAGAGCCAGCAACCTCTGCGGCTGCTGCACCGATGTGATGCTAAGGGACGTTAGCTTGTCCTTGTACATTTGACATTCTTTGCATGCTCAAAATGAATCAACGAATTCGCAATATTCTCTCCCTACCGTCTGTGCCGTTATCCCAGCATTGAAGAACGCTGATCCGGACGGAATTGCCAGCCGGATAACCCTAAGGGCCATGTTTACTATTCTTCTTAAACTGACAGCCCAACCGAATAGATGTCCCCTAAAAGGCGCAGGCTCAAGACGTCAGAGGTGGCCTTTACTCACCCGTCCTCTACATTAGACGTCACACATTTGTCCGCGATGACTGCCTGGCTTTTAACATCTTTTAAGAGCTAGGCAATATTTTACAGCAAATATTACGTATTTTTGTTTTCCACATATGTTGGAGTTATAAGTCTTGATATTATTTGAGTCGTTTCCCTGAATCTTGGATAATAATACATAAATACAAATTAAATACACAAATAGGCCTACTAGAGTTTCAATGCAGCGCTTTGGCTCAGTATTATCGTAGTAATTATGAATATCACTTTTCTCCCACATATCAACAATAATTTATCTAAATGCTTTCTCAATAAGATCTTTATTTAATAGTTGGACTGAACTATTGCTTATTGTCATGTAACCAGTAGATGGCGTCAATGATCATAGAGTTAATTCGCATGTTTCCTTTCGTTGTCCACAGACTGAAGGTTTCAATAAAAGAGCATTGTTGATGTATCTTCATACATGTGTCAGAGGCAAGACAATCCTGCCCTGTATGGGATTGGATAATATAATATATGCTTATTTGAAATATATGGTAAATATTTAAAATAACCGACACTTGCTAACCAGAACAGCTGTTTTTATAGGGTTTTATTCTGCCAACCTGCCACATAATGTCTGGACTGACCGGCTGTTTCCTCTGTAGCCTAGGAAACCATGTATGTAAACACAGTAAAGCGTCTGTTGCACCACATCATATTTCATATAGGCCGGTGTATGCAACTTTCTGCCAGCCCAGTGGTGTAACTTCTTGTAATGACACTTTGGCATGGGCTATATTTGGCATGTTATTGGCTGTGTTGTTAAGAAGAAATACGTGTTAGCAGATTTCTATTCCTGCAACCACTGCATCCACTCATTAATTTAGTCTCTCCCTGAATGTGCTTGTCTAAACAGAGTAACCGTATACTATTCCCATGCAAGTTGGTCCATTTTTAATAAAAAATGGACCAACATAAATTAATACGCACACACACAAAACAATAATTCACAAACGCATAAAAACTGTCCAAGTTCAAAGTACTATTATAACACTGTCTGACCCAACACATAAACACAGCCACACACACAGAAGAATCACAAGAAATGTGTGAATAATGTACAGAGCAGTAAAACAACAATACTCAACATTCATGTGTCTCAAGGCTGAATTACCCTTGTGAGGCCATCTGAGGGATTTGGCAATCCTCTGTCTCTGCCAAACTCCCCTTGGTTTTATGGCGGGTTTTATTTCAATTTCTGCAGCACAGAGTGCCAATGAAGAGGCAATTTGCATGCATTGTTTTTAATCAAAACAGCTGGAAATCCATGGCAACATAATTTTTTTGTATTGCTCACTCCACACACCTTTGAAAGAAAATTCTGCAGACTGGATTTTATGATGTTTAGAATTATTATGGTCATTAAGCGATTTGAGTTTCATGTCGATCCTACAGCAAAGATGCGAGAAGAATGGTCGATGAGCCCATCAAATTGGCATTCAATTGTAGCTGCGAAAGGTCTTGTATTTTTATGATTAACTAATTGGAATCACTGACTTGAGCTATGAGGCTAGTTAGTTAGTTTAATTATTTGTGTGTATGTTTGTTTGTTTGTTTACCTCTGCTAGTTGTTGTTAGCCTGGTGGCACGAGGGTTTGTTTTCTTTTGTTGATTTGTTTGTGGTTATGATGCCACAGTCAAGCCCACCACAGGTGGTGCTGAACACTTCTGATTACTGTCCGTTGAAAGAGGAAGGGCCTTGTCTACAGACAAGAGCACAGGAAAACATCAGACATGGGGCAGCAATTACAAGCATTTGTCTGCTGGCCACCGATGTGGTTTCTTTATCCCGGCAGAACGCACACAGAGCCAATCCCTGCAGCTTGCTAATAATACCAGTCTTTAACTCTCCCACTGCGCCAGCGCAAATGAACAGATATCCTGACACTCCCAGGACCATTTATACGCCCCCATGTTAATTGTAATAGGCCCGCGGTGGAGTGTATATTGGGGGTTCAGCTAAATCCATGTGTGTTAAACAGTGAATGCCCGTCTAGCGTTCACACGCTATGGCCTTCCCAGAGGACAGCAGCCTTCAACACTGGGCCTGTTTTTAAAAGGACACCGAGTTGAGTTTGACAGACTGGTGAAACATCACGTGACACAGACAGATGCTGATAATCTACTCTTGCATCCACAGTCGCATCCACATTATAAAAAAATACTAAACAAGAAAAACTATTGCACAAGTAAATCAGTTCTTTCCACAAAGCTACAATTGTATTATTTGGGGTTAGATATGAGTGCTACTTAGTTGTTAATTAACCAGTGGTGGGCTTTGCAAAAGGGATCTACACAAAGAAGTTTTGTTTTAATAATAATAATAATAATAATAACAATAACAAGGCCCTTTTTTAACGTGTGGAAACCTTTTTAATAGGATAACAGGCCAATAATGCTTGCAAATGCAGCACACTTACACACAAAAAAGGTTTAATGCTGGGCAAACTGAGGAGCAGGGCCATATCGCTAGCAGAACAATAAAAAGTTGAGAGGTACGGCCTGTCAGCTCAACTGAAAACGCAGCCGCCAGACCAAATAAACGCTGGGCTCGATCTGAAAATCAAGAATTGAGCCATAGTGTTGATGGCTCTGCACCGGTGGCTGTCACACAGGAATGCACTGTGGCCATGCAAACAAACAGGAGTAATGAATTAAACCCATGGGAACAGCTGCATGGAGCTCACCAAGCGACCACACGTCAAATTCTGCGGCCAGTGGAGCCCGGACTGCCATGTTCTGACCCCCCCCCCCCCCCCACCGCCACCACCAACACCACCCACCAACACCACCCACTTCCTCCACCCCTTAAAACCTCCTTAACTGTCTGGATGATTCTTTGGCAGCTCTGTTGTCCTGCTCCATATGAAGGGGCTGTATATGGAGCGGTGGCAACGTCACAAGCTTGCCGAGTATGGCTTGGATATATATAGAAGAAGAAAAAAAAACATATGCCTTCAGGGACGAAAAGAAGGGTGGAGATATGCAACTTCCTGGCATGATGAGTTGTGCTAAAAGGGAAGTGTTGAAAGACCTCTGCAGCTCTGCACAAGCACAAACTGTGACATGTGTGCTTGCATGAAGAACGCACACATACACAAAAGACACACAGACTGTACATAAAAATGCACACACACACACTCTCTCTCTCTCTCTCTCTCTCTCTCTCTCTCTCTCTCTCTCTCTCTCTCTCTCTCTCTCTCTCTCTCTCTCTCTCTCTCTCTCTCTCTCTCTCTCTCTCTCTCTCTCTCTCTCTCTCTCTCACCTGCCTCTCTCTGTCTTTCTCTCTCTCGTGCTTTGTCTCTTCTCTCTCTCTCTCTCTCTCTCTCTCTTCTCTCTCTCTCTCTCTCTCTCTCTCTCTCTCTCTCTCTCTCTCTCTCTCTCTCTCTCTCTCTCTCTCTCTCTCTCTCTCTCTCTCTCTCTTTCTCCCTCTCACACTCTTACTCTCTCTCATACACACAAACCGTCAGGTCTGCTTACCCCAGGAGGTAGAGTTTTAACTGAAAACCGGAAGGTTGCTAGTTTGATTCCCAACTCCTCTGTATATACATATAAATGTGTAATACTTGCATGGTTGACTTCGTCACACAGTATACATGTGTATGAATAGTTGCTTGTCTGCCAAATACCCTGAATGTAAAACAAATGTCCATGCATTCAGATGGAAGGTGGAAATGCATTGACAATGAAATCTTTATTTCTCAATGTGATTTCTATTTTGTATGATTATTGAAGTGGTTTGTGTGAAGGCCTTCAGGCATTGGGCAGGGTGCAGCTTTCTAGAATAGGAGAATGTTGAGCAACTATCAAAACATTCCAAAAGCAAAAGCCACGAACAAAAGAAAAGTTCACTCTTGCATATTGACACAAAAACCTTGCATTGCAACTTTGCATTGATAACATAGAACTTAGTATTTGGTAAACCAAAATCGAAAAAGCCTACATGTGAAAAAAAAAAAAAAAAGAAAAAAAAAAAAAGAAAAGATACCTGCAAGATTGGTGTGTTGCGCAATTGCTGATGTACAGAGAAGTATCAGACAAGTAAACATCATTAGAATTTTTGGCATACTTCAACCTGAATGGGGACATCGACAATTGTTATAAGGAAGTGCAGTGTGTTCAAGACAAAGACTGATGTTTACACAGACCAGAAGTCGGGAGACTGAATGGTCTCCATGGCAACTGTGGGCAACACCTTTTTTGCTGTCAGATAGGTGTGTTGCAATAAGGTGAAAAAATAAAGATCAGCATTACATTACCAAAAAGATTAAAATACTTTCACAGTTAAGGGATTGGTGTCTCTAAATTACTTATATGTATGCCTGTAAATCGAAGGATTATTACGAGGTATTTTCGAAAAGTGTTTGAAGCGGCTATAGTGAATGAGCTGCACATGGCAACCGCAAGAGGCGCTAACAATCAGTGGAGATTCAATATGACATTGAAACACCAAATCTGACGATATGCACCAAAGATAAATAAGAAGTTAATTTGAATAATAATACCAATTTCAAACAAAAGGTCATTGATTTTTAATGCATAAAAAATGTTGTTCTATTTAAAATATTTACTCTCTTTGAAGTTTACATTTTTCTTTCTAT
This sequence comes from Melanogrammus aeglefinus, assembly GCA_900291075.1. NCBI lineage: Eukaryota > Metazoa > Chordata > Actinopteri > Gadiformes > Gadidae > Melanogrammus > Melanogrammus aeglefinus. Next base: position 96,959 of record OLKM01000378.1, on the reverse strand, counting down.
AACATATTTGTATTATTTAGAATGGTTAATGTGGCATATGCATGATGCTTTATTGCACGAAGATTAGTTCTTACCTCTTGAATCCCTCCCATAATTATTCAATGTTTGTATGAACCGTGCCAATCTTTATTAATAATGCAAATAAAACTGGTGACGTGTGTGTGTGTGTGTGTGTGTGTGTGTGTGTGTGTGTGTGTGTGTGTGTGTGTGTGTGTGTGTGTGTGTGTGTGTGTGTGTGTGTGTGTGTGTGTGTGTGTGTGTGTGTGTGTGTGTGTGTGTGTGTGTGTGTGTGTGTGTGTGTGTGTGTGTGTGTGTGTGTGTGTGTGTGTGTGTGCGTGTGCGTGCGTGCGCGTGCGTGTGTAGGGATGTGAGGAGGATGCCAAAAAAAGACATGATATTGTAGGCCCTATTTATGTAGTTTTATTAAAGCATAAGGGCTTCACAAATTACAATATATACATACTATTATTATTGCAAGCAGTTATATAATAACTACATATTGTATTAAAAAGTAAAGTTAGAACACGTTAATATAAAATAACAATAACAAAGAGTGTCCCTGTCTTATAATACAGCTCTGAACACAACCGCTCAGTCCACCTTAACAAACGCTCTGACTGTACATATGATTTCCTGAAAACGCCCCATGCCAAAAAACGATAGGCCAACTTTACCTGCTCCGCCGCGAAGCCAGTTCCGAAAAGCGATCACTTTACATCCAACCAAAAAGTGACTCTGAATAACGAGGCAGTGTTGTTTATACCGGGGCTGGACACAGGCTGATTACAAAAGGGAGAAAACTTTGCGCAAGATACCCATCGGTAATCACGCTATGCAGCTCTATTGAAGGAAAAACTCTCCAAAACTTCCTTCCATCCCACGAGTTTCACCCGCACATCGATCAAGGTCAATTGTGACTTCTGGGGAACTGTCAATGCCTTACGGATTGTGTATTGGCATAATTAACTTTGCCTTTTGAGGGCTCTTTCAATTATGGCTTTGTAGGCTACTGTGATCACATGGATAAAGCCCCTCTATTACAGACTGGATTTTACTTTCTTGTCATTGAACAATAAGCCGAGTGACACCATGTTGGGTAACGCTGGGACTTACGCTATGAAGAAGCGGAAGAAGCCCGTACAAAAACCGTAAGTTTTCCTTAAATTCTTCATCGATTTGACCAACATGGTGTTAGACAAAAACTTTGGAGTCGATATGATGAGTTGCAGTTTGTGTAGCTTAATGTGTTTACGGTTGTTGCTCGGTTCCATAATCGCAACGTGTTACACAGTTGTGTATGTTATAGTCATTACCATGTTATGAATATCCAACAATCTAGTTTATAGTGGTAATATTAGTGATTAACACAATGGATCGTGCGAAAACAAGTGCATTGCGATCCTCTATGATAAGATTATAAATATGCTAAATACAATTATGAAAGTGTATTATTATTCATAACGCATGCTGTGGGCTGTGATTAGAAAAAAACAAAACGAAAAAAAATGCTTTCTTTGGCCACATGCTTTCAACTATAATAAGCTTGTACACGTCTTTACAAACTCAAAGTATTTTCAAAATTGGTTTGGTAAAACAAAAGTCATTTTTCTATTTTCCAGTGCTTGAGTCAAAAGCCTCTTCCTTTCTCTCGAGGAGTTTCCTGAGAGCCCGAGCAGACCGTTTCTGGCCCCTCGGTTTTTCTCGGGTTACCTTAAGAATTTCTCTTCGTGTATAGTTTTGGTCTGGCATGGAAATAGTACTCTTGCATTAATCACAATCAAGTTGGAGAGTCGGCTGCGCTCTCACGCGATGCTCACAAGAGGGCGGGGGAGGCGGGGGCTCGCTGGCTCCAAGTATGTTATTGTAATCTGATACGCAGCGCTCTGCGCATTATGGGAACACTTCTGCGCCTTTCCTATGCTTTTTTTCCCCTCCTTATTCTTAGGCAGCCTCAGCTTTACACAGAGCGATGATACGTTTAGACCCGGGGTTATCGAAAAACAAACTTTTCGCCTTTCGAAAAGTACTCTTTCTAACTATTGACACAGGTTTTATATATTTGGCCTGAACGTTTTTTTTCGTGGGTGTTCATATTGCAACCGTGTGCACCCGAGTGTAAAAAGGTCAACTCCATGGTTCATTTTAAACCGGCAACCTTGCACGACCGTAAAGTTATATATACATATATATGTCCAGCTATCGTGCAGTCAAATGCTACATTCCCAATATAAAACCACCAAAAATTAAAAAAGGTGGCCAGTGTGCAGACTTTCTTTTTTATGAAGATTTGGGACTGTAGGGCCAGGGCTGATGTTTCCTGGATCGCCATCTGGGCTTGGCTGCACAAAGGCACCATTGAGACCAAACGTTAAAGGCTGTGGTCACTACATAGAGGGCATTCCAAGGGAGTTCTCTATCGTCGAAATTTGGTTTTGCCCCATGCCCTCTAAGCCAATACGTGTCTTTCCATATTCTATACCTGTGCGCCTTTTAGTAGCTTTCGAAATCCAATATTAATAAATGAAACTGTTAATGAAGTATGTAGTAACACTTCTGTTATTGCTTGAGTCTTATGTGATCCGAAACACAGCAGTGTTGTAAAGTTGTTGGGGTGTTCTGTAGAAAGCTGTTGAATATCAGTTTCAGATATTTATGCTGCTATACTCACTGAATAGTCTCGGTGAATAAATGGTGTAATTATTACAGAGGGTTCATTAAATGACCTGCAGGGAGGGAACTTGCGGCAAGGTGTGTGTTTATGTCATGGATTTAAAAAAAATAAAAGTAGTAGTAGAGTATGTGTTATGTGTGAGACTATGGAAAGTAATAGGATGATACTGACCCAATATTCTGTCAGAAGTCTTTCATTTAAATTTCTTATAACAGTAGGCCTACTAATTCTATTTTAGTACGCATAGTGAGTTCAGATTAGCCTAATATGCCTAAATAATGTTAGCCATATTATTGGCCAGTAATTTAAAAGGATTATTATCTATAGTTAGAAGACGCAGGCACACACACACACACACACACACACACACACACACACACACACACACACACACACACACACACACACACACACACACACACACACACACACACACACACACACACACACACACACACACACACACACACACAGACTTGCTGATACAGGCAAGGCAAAAAGCCAAAACAAACTCAGTGTAAAATAACATAGTGGCCCATTGTTCTTCTAGTTGTCGCATCTACATGGAGGCCTAACAATCAACATCAATTACATGTCTTTTACCTCCTGTATTTTACGTTTGGTTAAAGAACCTGAACAATGTGTACATCTGCAAAAAATTACACACAAAACACACAAATGTGGAAAAGTTTGAATCATAAAACTGTAACACTTTGCTCGCCGTACGGTTGCCCATTGCGTGTCTGTTCAATGTGCCACTGTCCTTTCAAACCCGAAAGTACAGAGAAGGGCACTTTGCTCTGAGTTCTGGTCTCGTCATGTCACCAAGTTAAATTCTATTAGTGGAACAAACCCTGGTCGATTTTATAAACGAAGATTTTGTGCGACCAATCGAGAGGAAGTAGTAGGCAGACCCCAGTCGACGACCCTCAACCCGCGTATGGATAAAGCCTGTGGGTCATGAGCCTGTTTCTTGTATTCTTTCAAACCTACAATGAGACCCTGTAAAACTGTGTAGTTTCTGTGTTTGAAGCCCCGCCCACTTCAGAGTAGACAAAAGCATGCCAGTGCCATTACAGCAGACAGAGTACTGCAATATGAGCCCTTCTTGAAGTCTGAGGCTGGGGTCTCTGAGTTCGGCCCTCTTATCACCTTGCACTGTAAGTAGGCCAACCTCAGCGAGAGAGAGAGAGAGAGAGAGAGAGAAGAAAAAGAAGAAGAAAAAGAGAGAGGAAGTGAAAAAGCAAAAAATATAGATGGATGACCCGAACCCATTCACCCCCCCCCCACACACACACATACACACACACACACACACACACACACACACACACACACACACACACACACACACACACACACACACACACACACACACACACACACACACACACACACACACACACACACACACACACACACACACACACACACACACACATGCACACAAACACCCCCCCTCTCCTCCCACTTCTCTCTCTCTTTTTATATTTACTCTCCACAAAAAACATGCCAATGTTTTCTGCTCTGCTGTGTGATCCACTGCGAGACAAGGTGGAAAAAATGGTTCTGAATACTGGCTTTTGTTTCTGTAAGGCATTTCTTAAAAGTGAGGTCAGTCCTGTTCCATTTCTGGGAAGGTACTGCTTGGGTCGGAGGCCCGGCAATTGAGTTATGGCTGCCTTCCCCCTCAGACTATTCAATGGGGACGAAAACGGGGTGGGGGGGGAATTGCCTTTCATCAGCCACACTTTTTGTTATGAGTCAAAGTTAACAGTTTGCCTTCTTCAAGCGAAAATACTTCGGTTTTCAAGAAGCACATAGGCCCTGCTCCTAAAGTTAATGTTTGACTTAGAGAACTGAAGCCCTCTGTCTCTTGCCTTAAGACTGATTGCCTCATCTCAATGACGAAAAGCTATGCCTATTTACAAAATCCAGTCAAATGTGTGCAGGCCTGTACTGGCTTTGCCTGTGTGGCATTCTGACACAAGTATTGCACTGAGAGGAGTCTATGTCAGTTAGGTAAAAATGAGCTTGAATTGGTGCATTGTTCCTGTTGTCATAAAGAATAATATGGGCATGTGTTTATTATATGACTTCAGAAATGGCATATCTACCCGAGCAGGCTAATCAAGTCTAGATTAAAGGGCCTTAGACTTTAGACTTTAGTATCTTCAGACAGAATCTCTGCCAGCACCCTGATTGGTTACTTCTATCCTCCCCATTGGCCAAAGCACATTGACCCGTCAGCAAGGGTTGACATAGTTTGGCCCTGTTGGTCAGACATTTGGTTTTGTCTTGGCTTCTTCTACAGGTGTAGCAGGTGTACAGTTTGCATCCTGCGCGTTAGGATGGACGTTAACTCTTTCAACTCTTCCCCGGTTCCGCGTCTTGGCATGGCCTGATGTTCAACATGTGTGGCTGATTTGGGACTAATGACATGTGTCTCCTTCAGGGACCGTATATTACATTTTTTTGGCCATCTCTGTGGGTGGTCTCTCAACTTAGTTCCATTGAAACTCTGTTGCTTCCTTGATGGGAAATGCAAAGCTGGAGTTCCCCCGGCCAGAGACAACTGGCCCGATGACTATTCAGACTTCCACTTACACAGTGTAAAAATAGCTCATTAAGATTTAGGTTTATGTGGTCTTCAGAAAACTTCTCATGTCACTTTTACATTGACCTCCCACATAGATATTGTTGATCAAGTTGGTAACGCAATAGAGGTGACATTCTGTGTTTGTGTTAGTCTAGCGATGTGCCGTGGAACGGGGATTTTTCTGATCGATGAGTCTCTGGTGTACGTGTTGAAACTCCAGCAAAAGGTAACCCGTGACCTACAGTCTCTGGTTACAGAACGGTGTTGCTTATTTGCTAACAGCTGCTCCACAATAACGGACCGTCTACGCTGTTCGTCCCTTAAATAAAGTGAGCAATGCATGAGTGTTTTGGCCTGGGGTTAATTTTATTTCTTCTCCTTCCGCTCTCTTGTCTGAATTGTATATCGTAGCTGGATGATCATGGCAAATTACTCACCCAGCCTGCAGTGTTATATTAGTCACTTTAGGAGACAGCCGTCTATGCAGCCTACAAAGCTGAACTGTATTTTACATTTTATGGTGTCTAGTGTGTATTTGTGTATGTGTGTGTGTGTGTGTGTGTGTGTGTGTGTGTGTGTGTGTGTGTGTATTTGTGGTTGTGTGTGTGTCATAATACAAAGATGCTCGACAGCAGATGATCTCGCTCTGGAAAGGCCGGTTCGTCGACCTGAACTCATTGGTTGCTTATATATTATATACTGTTTTAAAAGGTCATCCTGTTTTGCATTCACTGAGGATTTAGGGAGAATTGATTGTCACTCTGCATGCCCTTTGCATCTTGTTTCAACACGATACTGAAAAACTATAAAATATAAAATACAAAAAAATGTGATTTGTTTAGCTCCGGTGACCTCATTTGCATGTTGCTGTAGACTCTTGCATGGGCTATTTCAGTTGTTGAACTCAACTACATTGCATTTGTCAATATGTCTAATTTTGTTATCGATATCCTATTCTTTGTCAGAGAGCAGCATCATTTTATGGTTGAATTGCTTATTGTGTACTTCTGCAGCACCCAATTCCCCTGACGTGTGCACATCAGTGAATTCATTAAACTGGGAAGCACTGCATGGCCAATGAAGATGTGTTTGAATTACATCTGTTCATGCTATTTTCCTCTTGTTTTTTCTGCAGCAAAATCGTCGTTGAGTTATTTGGTAAAACTAATCCTGATTATAATTGGTTGGCCATAGCGCCCAGCTCATATATTTAAGGGGTGGTTTTTAAAAAAAAAAAAAAAGAGGTGGGTAAACAATACAGGAAAGGCAGACCACAAAATACCGCTTAGAAAAAAAGTATTTACCAAATAATTGTTAGTTTTTTGTAAAATGTAGTATTTTCCAACCAGTAGTATTACAAAATATGAAATTACAAACTGCATTTAGATGGAATTATGAACATTACGGACTCTCTAAGAAATTACCAAAGCTCAAAGATTATAAATCACATCGCTTAGCTATTTAAATCTGAGCAACAGTAGAAGAAGCTGAACATTTTGATATGTCTGTCTATAGTATAAAAACTCGGAACAGCAGCTGTTTACAAATTGTGAGCAGTTGGTGGCGACAGCTCGCTTTCTGTCTCCTCTCTCTGTTTGTCCCTTCTGGTCCACCTCTTTCTGTCTCCTCTCTCTGTTTGTCCCCCCTGGTCCACCTCTTTCTGTCTCCTCTCTCTGTTTGTCCCCTCTGGTCCACCTCTTTCTGTCTCCTCTCTCTGTTTGTCCCCTCTGGTCCACCTCTTTCTGTCTCCTCTCTCTGTTTGTCCCCTCTGGTCCACCTCTTTCTGTCTCCTCTCTCTGTTTGTCCCCTCTGGTCCACCTCTTTCTGTCTCCTCTCTCTGTTTGTCCCCTCTGGTCCACCTCTTTCTGTCTCCTCTCTCTGTTTGTCCCCTCTGGTCCACCTCTTTCTGTCTCCTCTCTTTGTTTGTCCCCTCTGGTCCACCTCTTTCTGTCTCCTCTCTCTGTTTGTCCCCCCCTCTGGTCCACCTCTTTCTGCTCCTCCTGTCTCTGCTCCTCCTTTTTCTATCACTCCTCTCCGTTTGTCCTCCCTCTGATCGTATTCTCTCAGTCTTGCCTGTCCCTGTCTCTCCTCTTCCTGTCTCTCCTCTCTGTACCTCCTGTCCCTGTCTCTCCTGTCCCTGTCTCTCCTCTCTACCTCCTGTCCCTGGCTCTCCTGTTCCTGTCTCTGCTCTCTGTACCTCCTGTCCCTGTCTCTCCCCTCTGTACCTCCTGTCCCTGTCTCACCTCTCCCTGTCCTCTCGGTACCTCTTGTTCCTGTCTCTCCTCTCCCTGTCTCTCCTCTCTGTACCTCCTGTCCCTGTCTCTCCTCTCTGTACCTCCTCTCCCTGTTCTCTCCCTGTCTATACTCTCTGTCCCTCCTCTCCCTGTCTCTCCTCTCCCTGTCTCTCCTCTCCCTGTCTCTCCTATCCCTGTCTCTGTTCTCTGTGCTACCTGCACCACTGTCTGCCTCACCGTTGGCTGCAAATCAACGTTTAAAATAAGAAAAGAGGTTGTTGTGGTTGTTTTTTGTTCTCACTTTGCGGTCAAGATCTTTTGCTATCCTCAGTAGGAGGCTTTTTAGATTTTAGAAATCGCCTTACTTCCTTTTTATTCCAGTCAACCTTTGACAGTTAGCTGGCCAGCAAGAGCAAGCCCCATTCTAAGCCTTAGTTGCGAACCCGCAAGAGACGTGATTGGTCACAGATACCATGTCACAGATACCGTAAACACAGATAATGCAGTGCTATTTGAAAGAAACTATGGCTTGCGCTGGTAAAGCAATAAATCGTTAGTTTAACACATTTGAAAGTTAGGTATATTCTATCAGAGGTGCGTTCACGCTTCTAGAGGTGCTTAAACGCTATTTCAGAAATGTATGTGCCCCGTAAGAGCCGTTTACGTGCATTTACGTATATCTTTGCCGATATGAGGCGTTATGGGAACTTTAAATTGATAAATTAGTAACCTCTTTATAAATCGTTTAGCGTGGTGGTTGTGGTGCTGTGCTCAGTTAAAGTGCTTTAACTGAGTTTAAGTTGAAGTGCTTTAACTGAGCACATCCACAAACATCCCGACGCTAACAGTTTAACATCATGTAGCCTACCAAAGAATTGCTGGAGGTTGAGCAGCAATTCCCAAGGAGCTGCTGTCCTTCATACCACAATACCACAATATTCTTATATTGAATTAACGGCCGCTATATCTCTATTTTGAATATCGGCCAATATATGTATATATTGGTAATATTTTATCGGCATCGGCATCGGCCCCTACAATTAAGGTGACTGCGGCGCAGGGATTTATTTAATACCGACCAAAGGGTAAAGATTCTCTGGCACCTATATCACTACAGTGTGTCTCTACAGTGTGTGGTGCTTTTCATAAACAACACTCATTATAACACAACAACGGTCCTAAAAAAGTAACACAAAGTTGCCGTTGGCCATAACCATAGCGATAACACACTATAACACATAATATATAATGAATAACAAAAAAAATAATTTGGGTTGAGAGTTCTAGGAAAGAGTTTGGTCTGAGAAAAAGTGGAATCGGTGCATCCCTTCCGATATTTGTTGTGCACCAATAATATAATATATAATAACAAAATACATCTTCACTACTGTTTGGTGTGCTGCTGCCTGTCAACAACACCAACATTCTAAGACATGCCGATGGAGTATCCATTATTATCATACATTCATCATATTTGGCCCTTTTTACTCCCCTGCAGCAAGAAGCTCCCTGGAGTGGATGGGGTCATCAAGTCAAACCCTTCCAAGCGCCACAGGGATCGGCTGAACGGGGAGCTGGATCGCCTGACCGATCTGCTGCCCTTCTCCGAGGACATCCGTACGCGCCTGGACAAACTGTCCGTGCTCCGACTCAGCGTGGGCTACCTGAGAGTCAAGGGCTTCTTCAAAGGTAAGAAGGACTCCCCTAGTACGAACACACACACAGATAGACATACTTATACACACTAGTGTTGCCAATATACCGATACTAGAAAGGTATCACAATACCCTCACGCAAAAAACGATATGATACGCTAAATTTTTAGTGTCAATACTTTTATAAAAAAAAAGAATACTTTTATTAAAAGAAATGAGAAAATATTAAGGAAAAAAGACTTTGAACGAAAGGACTTGCACCTATACAAGCAGCATCAACTCTCAGTCATACTCAATAGGTCCATGGTCATACTCCTTGCACGCAGAGGCTAGTTAGTGGGCATGCCCCTCAGCTCGCACTCAGCCACAGCAGCAGCAGGCAGTTCACTGAGCGAGTGAGAGGCAACGAGATGGCGACAGGTTCGGAAGTGCTTGCCGACAGTCCTCGTCTTGTGGAGAAAAAAGACGGGAGAAGTGAAATATGACACACAGGCACTTCTGATCCGATTAGATTTCTAATCGGAATAGATCTATTCCTATCATGCAATTCCGAATGTAATGTATATATGGCTTTTACAAAAGTGGTAAGTGTACTTCTGTATTTCTCTCGCGCACAACCGTTATGTTGGTCTGGACTTGATATGGTCTGGATGTGATAGATGTAAGGGATAATGTTGTACAGAACGCCGGTCATTATCGGGAAAATAAGCCCCGACAGGGCGAACCGGGTCTTGCTTCGCTCTGAAGGGTATTATTTTCGATAGTGATCTGCGATGTTCTATACATTATCCTGCTTATTACACGGCTTCTTGCCAAAACAAAATAATATCTTCACACGTCTTTTAAAATTACCATTCGTAGTTTTGATCAGCTCAGAAATAGTCTGCCGAAGACGTTGACGTCACTTAGCAACCGGACACGCTTGGGTTGATAAGTTACCGGACTTGCAGAGTGATAAGAAAGACGTGAATCAGGCAAAAAATCCACTTCCCTTGACAGCGGTCTAGTTCTGTGTGCATAAAAGTACAGAGGGACCAATTGCGAACTACTGCAACTACTGATGCCATCTCTCCAAGTTAAAAAGTAGCCGCACCGACTCCAAACCAATCTGAATAAATGTATTGTATTATTTGTATACATGTCGATTATAGCGGACTACACCACCTCTTATATTACGCAGAGAGCCAGAGAGCTAACGTTATGCATTGTACATATTAAGAATTGGAAATTCGTCCAAGCCTTTATACCACAGATAATCTAGCATATAACCGCGTTGTCTGATTACAGTTTAACAGTTTAATTTGCTCAAAAAGCAGGAAAGGACCAAGTTGCTGAAAGTTAAACCATAATGAGACCGAGCTGGACCATTAATTATCTCTTTTCCAGATATTTTAGATTTTCACCGTGGTATCGGTTCAGTATCGCGTATCAAGGTTTTTTCGGGCAGGTATCGTATCGAAGTCATAATTTTGGTATCATGCAACACTAATACACACATACACACCTTACCTGGTTTTGAAATTCTTTGTTTGTTTGTGTAATGCTTCACAGCTTATTATTGCATATTCTACTTCTGGGAAATATGTTTTAATGGCATGAACTGTAAGAAACTGATAAGCTTAACCATGGATTGAATACCAATTAATCATCAACTGATATCACTCGGTTGTATTGACGAGGGCATTTTGTTTGATATTAACGATAAGATGTAAGCTAAATGGCACGTTGCTGTACTTAACTGTGGGCATGTTGTACATGTTTAAAACATCTATTAACAAGAGCGGTTGTGTTATTTTCTTCAACAGTGCTGTTGTTTAACAATTTTACAGCACTTTTATTCTTCATGGCTGGCCAGACAGACAGCCAACACATTAATAAATCAAGAACACATCTGTTACTCTCCAAAAAAAACGGCACAGCCCTGCCCTATGTCACATCCTGGTTCATACGGTGCAAACCACAGATAGTCTGCTCAGTGTTGCACTGAAGCAGCTATTCATCAGATTCGCCTACGAAGAGAATGTCTATGTCCTCTGACCTATTTGCTTTAGCACATACTATCTTCAAATCTTGACCTGTTGGGTTTCCTGGAAACCATTCGACAGGCTCCCATGGTTCAGTGCGAGAGTCATCTAATACTTCACATACAAATATGTTTGGCTTATGGAAAGATTGAGACATTTAATCAAAGAAACATTGCACTTTACAAATTGAATGCCACGCTCTGGGAAAATCGTAGGGACTAAGAGGATTTAGGAATGCAAAGCATGTTGGAATCTTGTTATAGGAAATACTGCTTCCTGAAGAAGCTCACTAGTTGGCCACACCTATTCTGTGACAGTTAAGAAAGAAAGAGAAAGAAAGAATGTTCTTACTGACCTAGCTAACTCTCCTATCTTGTGCTTTACACCTGAAGTACAAGATAGAACAATACATGCGTTTAAAAGTGCATTTAAAGACTAGTCAAATGCTATGCATCCTTTGTAGACAAGAAGTGAATCTGACTAACTAACTAAGAGAAATGTTATTTATCCTTGGCAGGGAACACAGTTACACCTCAGTTGGAAATCTACCAAGCTGCTAATGTGTTGATACACTCGTATTCATGAATGTAAATCAAAAGCACGCACCACCAGAGCATTATAATGGAGGGCATAGTGGAATACACACTATTATTTGTTGATGATTCACACCTGCGATTGATGGTCACTGTTGTGCTACGTTTGTGCTCGGTCTATTGGGTAAGTGTTAACGGGGGTGCTTGAAATATACAGACACACTTCTAAACTTTCTGCAAACGTGACCATTTTTGTTGGCGAGATATTTCTGAACTTGTTTCAAATATGTAGGCTCGCCAAATTGTGATTGCGCTTGCATATGCTGACACAACCCAGAAAGCAAGACCAAGGCAACGATGAATACTACAATAACTATGTATGTGTTTGTTATTGTACAAAGGATCAAAAAGAAAACAATTATCTCCGAACCCTTTCTGAGTCACATATTACTCATGCAAATCCATGAAAGTTACTCACCACCTGCTATTCCTTAAATATCAACAGCCAGGTATTCTTAGTGAGAAGTTGGCAGAAGAGTTGCTGAGTAAGCACCAAAACTCATTTGTCTCCAATGCCTTCCTCTCCTTTGATGTCACGTCAGCTGTTGTTTTTTCTACTAAGTTGTCGTTTTCAGAGAACGATTTGTAGCCTTAGCAGCCAGTGTCTATTATCATTCACTAGCTGGCCCCCGCTAACCCAAACTGGGGCCCCGGCGAACAGGTGCATGAAAGGTGTTAAGAGGGCGCGAGGCGAGGCCATACGTTCGCCGTGACAAATTTACGAGCTGTTGCAACTGGTTATTTGAAACATCTCACGTGCTGCTGCTCTTAGAAAAACTCCCAGGCCGCTGCTACTCGGGTGTGCGCTGATTTGAACCTTAAGAGGACAGGTGTGACACGGGTGAGCGGTCTTATGGGGGACAGAACCTCACCCCGCACTGTCCTTGCTCCTCTGGTGGTCACACGATTCAAACCCCTCTGCCAAACATCCTTTTGAAAGCCACAAACAGAACTTGGTGGCCTTTGTACTCTTGATAGAATCTCATCAGTGTGACTGCAGAGGATAAATAAGGGTCTCTGCTCTTGCGTGTCGGTGGGTTATGATCTTCAACCTAAGTGATTTTTCAATGTTACCGAAATAAGGCTTTCATTTAGAGAAAAAAAATCCCGGCCAGCAGTTTGTGAATGTAAGATCAGGCTCCGAAAGCAGGTAGCGTTATTTTCATGACGTTAAACTACTTTTAAGTTTATTCTTCCACGTCACAAGCGAAGGGACGTGGGCAGCGAGCTTTGTGTGGTTGTGGGGAGCTCAGTCTGGGTTGTGGTTGAGGTGATTCTGGCGTCAAAGAGAGGGTTAGGCTTCCAGGACACTTTTAGCACAATGCCACGGTGTGTGTGGATGGTAAATCTTCTTCGTAGCAACAATGGATTTTGTGATATATGTGTCCGAGATAGGGTCAGTCTTCCATGACACATAGTATAACACTGTAGTGTGCGAAGTTTTTGATATACAGCATCACTCATTATAGCGCTCAAACACAATAACTAATAATAAAAAAGTATTGTAATCGGTTAGTGAGCATGAGATAACATGCCCCACTGTTTCATAGAACTCTAAAATTTTCTTTTTTAATCTTGGTGTTTTCGAGTTCCAGTTAAAACAGCGGGTTGTCTTACACTTAAAAGGAAGAATGTACGTCATCGCCAAACTGAATCTTGGATTCCAATCACTATTGATGGCACTGTAGATGGAAAAACTCAATAGCATGTTGGGATAGCACGAACATGGATACCACAAACACGGAATTCCAGTGGAATCCTCACAGCAGTTGGTTTTCTAAACACTGGTTATCTTGTGTTTATAAATGTGACAAGGCTTCAACCAGTCTGTCATTCCCTCCTTTGCATTTTTGAGCTCTCCCTGTGGCCCTCAGAGGGGAAGGAGGTCACAGGTCAACGCCTCACCGCGTTACGGGACAGGCTTTTGCCACTATTACCTTCCAAGCTTTGATCGTTTTCCCAACCTCCTAACCACCATCCCTGACCCCCACCTATCTACAGCTCTCTACGCTTGCTGCCCTGTCAGTCTCTTCTGCCTTGCTCCCCCAAACCCCCCAGGTTCTCTGGTCAAGGGTCAAGTTCAATTCTGCCATAAAATCCCTTCCCAGGGTAGGACTTTGCAGACCCCTAGCTCCGTAAAAAACAGGGGTACCCTCAAAAGGCCATTGGGTCTCAAAGGTCAGTGGATGCACCATTACATATGTGGTCCCAGCTCAACAAAAGCCAACTGTAGATTATTGTAAACATTTGTATTAATTAGTTTGAAAAGCACTTTTCTTTTTCATGCAAAGTAAACACAGCAGTCATCACATTAGCTTAGTCAAATTACATTGAAATCTAGTCAGTTGTTGCTGGATAGGATATTCCTAAATTTATGATAGATAGGTAAATATACAGGGGGAAGTTGTTCAACTATGACTAGCATTGAGAAAGGGCAGTATAAGTATTCTTGCCAAACATTTGAAACACTGTGTTCTGGCTAATAGGCTGTTTCAACATTGTTTCAATAAAAGAGGAGTAGGAAATATAGCATTTGTCGAATATTTCAGGGAACATTGAGGCTTTCTTCTGATAAAGGCTGCTAGCGCGTTGCTTTCTCCAGTATTTCCCTCTCTCTCTCTCTCTCTCTCTCTCTCTCTCTCTCTCTCTCTCTCTCTCTCTCTCTCTCTCTCTCTCTCTCTCTCTCTCTCTCTCTCTCTCTCTCTCTCTCTCTCTCTCTCTCTCTCTCTCTCTCTCTCTCTCTCATTGTGTTGGATCTAAGAATATAACTGCGAAGAGTGCCTGTAGTTGATCCAGGGGGTGGGAATCGACATCACATGGCAGATCACTCGGCCATGTGCATCTCATCAGCGCCGTAAATATTCCCGCCGCGGTCCTGTCATAGAACATAGGGCCATTCATCACAATGAACCAAACAAGAGAGTTGCATCACATCATTTCCTCATCGCAGGTACTGTTTACACTGGAGCATGGCATGTGATGCTGTTTGTCAGCCGTCATATTCCCATTGGCCACAGTCCTCTAGCGGCCATCTTGGTTTTACCTTGGTTCTAAGCGCTACCTGGGTGGATGTAGCATTCCCCCCGGATAGCTTTCCCCCAAGTTAGCGTTCCCCCAGCTAGCATAGAGAACCAAAATGGCTGCTAGGTGGATCAGGCCCATTGTGTCTCGCCATGGCCCTTGATGACTAATCTGCGGTACATGCATTAGCATATATAGCAGACATATTTCCAAATGCAGAAACGGATTTCTGTGTGCTTGGCAACCCACTATTTCACAGCAACAGATTTTTGTTGTACCCTTTAGTTCGCTGCAACACTTGTGAAACCTACACCTGGATAGAAAAAAAAAGGAGAGAAAAAACGCCTGTCTCACCGCATTCATGGGCAGCCATGCTGGCTCTGCTGTGGCACGCTGGGCTTGTTTTAAGTCTCCCCGGCGCTTTGAAACCGGGCTCTGCAGCAGACAAAAGGAGTTGTATTGTTGGCATGCTTATCTCTCCCCGTTTGGTATGACACGAACAATGGAGGCCCCCATACGCACAAAAAAGTGAGCTGTTTATAATTTCGACGGATATCAAATCGCAGTGTCAAGTAGCACACCTTTGTCTCGGCGGACGGATTGAATAGCTTTGATATCACCCATTGTCTCGTGGTTGACCATTTGGGGAGTTTTGTTTTTTTCCAAGCAAGTTCCCTGATTACCTGTATAATGGTGGAGAGATCCGTCTGAGGGAGATCAGATTCTTTTTTTGTACTTCGAGGCTCATAAAGAGCGTCTTAGTGAAGACACATATTATACGCCAGTTACACACATTGTGTTTCATTCTGACACCCGCCCCATCTCCCGCATTATTTTAATGTTATGTATGATTTGTACGACCGCTTGTTAGCAGTCGTTTGTCAAGATGCTCTGGTTAAGGCAATAAATTTGCCGGAGAAATGCTGGCGCTAACAGAGAACGGGACAATGTTTATTTCGGGAGTTTGGGCTACGCCGGGTTGGTGCTTTGAGTGAAAGAGGGATGGTACGCCAAGCAATCACCGTCCTTAGTCTAGTGACAGGACAGACCAAGGGGGCCTCTGAAGACACAAGATGGTATCAGCAGAGATGATCCTGTAAGGTTTACCAAGCCACACACACACACACATGTCACACACACACACACACTCAATTTGTACACACACGTACAAAGTATTTTCTTTCTTTCAACTCACATTTATTCAAGCAAGATGCAATACTTTTACTGGAACATGACCGATTTCTAACTACTAACTTACTAGATATGTGCATACACAGGGATACACACACACACACACACACACACACACACACACACACACACACACACACACACACACACACACACACACACACACACACACACACACACACACACACACACACACACACACAAATGTGCACGCAAACACACAGTGTCAAAACATGAGCACGAGATGAGCGTTCAAGTCGGGACATGCCTAGCATTTTGGATTAAGATCCCGTAAATGGCTCGCCAAAAGAGAAAAAAGCTTTTGAGAGAAGAACAAATATAAGCGTTTTAATTTGGTTCAAGGGCTGGGGGAGGGGATGGGGCCCGGGGTGGGGGTCGTGTTTCAAGAGCTGTTTCAGACACGACCAGACCTTACTCTGTGTGCATGCACATGAGCCTGTATGTATGGAATAACTACGTTTCAGAACCCTTGAAAACTGTCTGATCCCCATTAAGCAATGTGTGAATTGACCTCATAGCGTGACTTCATGCGGCATTTATTATTGACTATTCTGGAATACTCCGGGATCCCTGCTGGTGATATTTTTGTGACACCGTTAGAAGTTTGACAAAAATTGTCGACAGGCTTTTTAAGTCCATTGAAAACATCCTGCATCTGCTAGTTATTACGGTCCATGGAATGACGCCATTTTTTTTTCTATGATTCTTATGAAAATATCACGAAAAACACACATTGAAACCAACCACTAATGCGCACGAAAACTAACTCCTCAGAAGACCCATGGATGTGAAAATACCGAACTTAAGTAGATTACTAGAGAGTTCAAACGGGTTTCTCTGGGTGCTGGCAAATGTATATCCTCGCTCGCGCAGCATGGTATAGGTCTAGTCTTGTTTATTAATAGAAACTCATCACAGGCTTCAATTCATAATTAAATGTGTTTCCTCAAAAAGCCTAGGATAATGTTCACAAGTAATGCCGCATGCAACAGCTACTGGAAAAGAATAAGTTGCCAGGAATGACAACAAATGTAATGATATTTGCAGTTCCTCACAGTTTCGGGGCACCCTTCTGAGCCATGTCCTTCTCCACACTCAAAAACGTTCAGTTCCTGTTTTTCCTCCAGTAATCCACGGCTATCCCACAATGGTTTTTGGTTGTTTTCTTTCTTTTTTCGGTGACATTTAAAGCTTCTAAAATGGATTTGTCTGTTTACATTCTGAATTAAATTCAAATTCGACTCTTTAGCCAATTGAGAATGGTATTTGAAGCACAGTCTTGGAAGAACAATTGATGCATTGTGGTCTCTGCAGTAGAAGAAAATGGTGATTCACACGTCCCGGAAAAAGATGATTCAGACGTAAATCCACAATGGTTAACAAACTACAAGTGGAAATTCACAGATTTATTGTTACTACTTTCATGAAGACCGCTTTTTGTACACAAGGACTGACAAAGAACCATTCATTTTTTATTTTACATTATTAAGTGTGTTAGTTTTCAATCCCCATTCAATGTCACTCCTAATGGTGTTTTCATTTTTTTCCCCACGTTGTTGACACAGACCTGATTTCGTTGTGTTTTGGCAAAACCCTCCGATCACTTCCGCACTCATCGGTTCAGTCGGTTTAATGGTTATCAAACAGACCTGAGTTCAAACCCCGCGGCGGTACGTCAGCCAATCCACATCCCACCACTACCTCTTGACAAGCCACAGTGGTTGTCCACACATCTATCTGATCTGAGGAGCTAAATTTAGCAAACAATGTCAGGTATTTATATATTTATATATATTTTTATTTTTTTTAAAAAATTGAAACCTGATTTCGGGACATGCACAATGCTACCGCGCTCCCTCCCTGCTGGGAGAATTTGAATAACTGCTGCCTGCCTAAAAGCGATAAGAATCACACGGTAAAGGAATACATGGGACACGCCTGAGGGCCAACAAAAGG
>OLKM01000378.1:68994-73994 GCA_900291075.1 Melanogrammus aeglefinus | reverse complement strand
AAAGCTGAAAGCAAGTTTTAATCTCATTGTGTTGTATCGACTAAAAAGGACTTAAAGTGATGGTTCGGCGTAAAATTAACCTAGGGTCATTTTCACCATGACATCCAGCCAAATACCCCGTCAGAAGCATTTTTAGCGCTGGTCAACACTGGTCAAGATCGGGCTAAGACCGGGCTATCAGCCGAGTGGCTTAGTACTAGCGCGAACGGAACAGTGTGTTGATCTCGTAAATGAGTAAATGACCCCACTAATAATGTCTGGATTGTTACCAAACTTCTGCAGTAGTACACATAGGGTCTGTACTCACAAAACGAGGCATTGGAAAGTTACTAACCTTTTCCGCTGCTGCGTCAACGTCACTTCCGACGTCACTTCCACTTCCAATTTTCAGGAAACGTTAGTAAATGTAAAAGTAAAACTCACAAGTGTAATGAAAAAGCTAGTGAAGTCAACACTCCATAGAAATGTATTGACAACTGAAATAATTGAATACTTTATACATTTATAAAAATTTGGCGAAACTTTTTCATACTCTCGCGTGGAACGTTGTTGACGGAAACAGCTGTGTACACGCCCCCGTCGACGCAGCAGCGCCGCTACTAGCAGAGAGTTGAAGCTATCAGGCAAGTGTTCTTTTAAATATACTCCTGGTGTACTTACAAACTTTCCAATGCCTCGTTTTGTGAGTACAGACCCTATGTGTACTACTGCAGAAGTTTTGTAACAATCCAGACATTATTAGTGGGGTCATTTACTCATTTACGAGATCAACACACTGTTCCGTTCGCGCTAGTACTAAGCCACTCGGCTGATAGCCCGGTCTTAGCCCGATCTTGACCAGTGTTGACCAGCGCTAAAAATGCTTCTGACGGGGTATTTGGCTGGATGTCATGGTGAAAATGACCCTAGGTTAATTTTACGCCGAACCATCACTTTAATGTAAATTGAATATTATATATAAAATACACCATAAGTTATACAGAGGAAAAGGCTTTTCAACTTGGGTTGCAAATAACTACAAACAAATCAAACCTAGGAATTGAAAAAATAATCTCAAAAGTGGTCACATTCATGACAGAAATATAACACAGTATCACAGCTATTTTCAGTTTAAAGGTTGGGTATATTCTCTTTTTTGGCCATTTTTGCAAAATTACTTGAAATCCTTATCATGACCCACTTACAGCCACTAAGTTCGAAGTACTGACATGAAAATTAAACAAGTCAATCATCTGTGGAACGGGCAGGGCTCGAAAAACTCCAGCCAATGATTTTCAGACCCACCGGGTGGCATTGGACAGTAAGTTTGTCAATCAAACGGTCGTACTGCACTCCTCCTCCCCCGCGCGTGACCCCTTCGTGCTCAAAACTCGTGACCCAGAGCAAGCTTCTGTTTGTTGTTATCCTGCGGTAGCTCCTGGAGCTAGCTAACTAGCTAATGGCTCGCTCTCGCTCATCTGTGTTCACTCATGCATGATTCGCGTCCACGTACTTGGAATGGGTGGAGTCAGAGTCGGCGTTGAAGGAGAGGGGGTAGGACCATTTGAGTTGTGTATTTTCAAAATCTGCTAGCGAATCGCAAATCCAATACCCAACCTTTAAGATTAAAAAAAATAACTTGTTTATGGATGTTATGTAGCCTATATATGTACTTTAATTAAAAATCAATCTTCCAAAAATATAATTTATTGACAGAATATAGGCTAATGTATGTGTATTTGCATATATATACACCCTGTGTATTTTGCCTATGCGAACGCAACATGAATAGCACATTAGCTACATGTATGTGTTAGATACTGTTAGCCTCCTCTGTGGGTTCCAGCCGGGAACTTCTGCCATCATATCGTTGGACACGATCATTACGATTTTTAATCTAACATCAAAGTCTCTGTAAAACAAACCTGGTGACAGAGCTGTACCATCCCCTCCTTGTCCATCCTTCACCCTCTCTGTCTCTCTGTCTCTCTCTCTCTCTCTCTCTCTCTCTCTCTCTCTCTCTCTCTCTCTCTCTCTCTCTCTCTCTCTCTCTCTCTCTCTCTCTCTCTCTCTCTCTCTCTCTCTCTCTCTCTCTCTCTCTCTCTCTCTCTCTCCAAATCTATCTCTCCTCTCTTTGTCTCTCTCATTCTCTCTGACTCTAATAGACTCTTCCCCTCTCACTCTGTCTGTCTGTCTGTCTGTCTGTCTGTCTGTCTGTCTGTCTGTCTGTCTGTCTGTCTGTCTGTCTGTCTGTCTGTCTGTCTGTCTCTCTCTCTCTCTCTCTCTCTCTCTCTCTCTGTCTCTACTTGACTCTTTCTCTCTCTCTCTCTCTCTCTCTCTCTCTCTCTCTCTCTCTCTCTCTCTCTCTCTCTCTCTCTCTCTCTCTCTCTCTCTCTCTCTCTCTCTCTCTCTCTCTCTCTCTCTCTCTCTCTCTCTCTCTCTCTCTTTCTCTCTCTCTCTCTCTCTCTCTCTCTCTCTCTCTCTCTCTCTCTCTCTCTCTCTCTCTCTCTCTCTCTCTCTCGCTCTCTCTCTCTGTCTCTACTTGACTCTCGTTCTCTCTCTGGCCTTCTATCTCTGTCTGTCTGTCTGTCTGTCTGTCTGTCTGTCTGTCTGTCTGTCTGTCTGTCTGTCTGTCTGTCTCTCTCTCTCTCTCTCTCTCTCTCTCTCTCTCTCTCTCTCTCTCTCTCTCTCTCTCTGTCTCTCTGTCTCTACTTGACTCTCCCTCTCTCTCTCTCTCTCTCTCTCTGTCCTACTACTTGACTCTCTCCATCTCTCTCTCTCTCTCTCTTTGCTCTCTCTCTCTCTCTCTCTCACTCTCTCTCTCTCCTTCTCTCTCTCTCTCTCGTCCTCTCTCTCTCTCTCTCTCGCTCTACTTTTGCCTCTCTCTATCTCTCTCTCTGTCTCTACTTGACTCTCCCTCTCTCTGGCCTTCTATCTCTGTCTGTCTGTCTGTCTGTCTGTCTGTCTGTCTGTCTGTCTGTCTGTCTGTCTGTCTGTCTGTCTGTCTGTCTGTCTGTCTGTCTGTCTGTCTGTCTGTCTGTCTGTCTCTACTTGACTCTCCCTCTCTCTGGCTTTCTATATCTGGCTGTCCCTCGGTCTCTCTCCCTCTCTCTCTCTCTGTCTCTATTTTTGCCTCTCTCTCTCTCTCTCGTCTCTCTTCTCTCTTCACTCTCTCTCTCTCTGGCTTTCTCTCTCTTCTCTGTTCTCTCTCTCTCTCTTCTCTCTCTCTCTCTCTCTCTCTCTCTCTCTCTCTCTCTCTCTCTCTCTCTCTCTCTCTCTCTCTGTTGCTCTCTCTCTGTCTCTCTCTCTTGTCTGAAGCAAGCTGTGCATGTTAATGCATGCCTCTCTGCTGATGCACTGGCGTACAGACATGAGGGGGAACAAAAGCACCATTCATCCGGGTGGATTTACTCTCTTTGAACTTGTGGAGAGATGGGTGGGCTAAGGTGGGCATGTGTGTGTGTGTGTGTGTGTGTGTGTGTGTGTGTGTGTGTGTGTGTGTGTGTGTGTGTGTGTGTGTGTGTGTGTGTGTGTGTGTGTGTGTGTGTGTGTGTGTGTGTGTGTGTGTTTGTGTGTGTGTGTAAGTGAGTGTGCACATGCGGGCACATGGGTTCCCGCATTTCATATAACTAACTATGGTAACTATCGCTGGCATCTGGGTGTATTCAAGTATGTACTCCATTATCAAGACAGAGCCACCTAGTGGGCAAATAATAATAATTATCTTATCTTATCCTGATCCTGTCTTAAAGTGTATATTCAGATCTGTTGGTGGTATGATGTTCCAAAACAATCAAAATATTAAACACAGATACAAACCAAGATCAAGCACAAAAACGCAGCTTGGCGATGCTCTGGTCCTAAATCAAAATGTCACCGTCCAGCATGGTGAACCAATGCGTGCCCGTATTAGCTGTGTGCTTCAGTCTGTCCTTATTTAACCTTTTTGTTTTGCCTCATATCAGGACCATGTTATCCAGTATGAGTATTGGTACAGATCTTTCTCCACAAATGAAAGACAATCCCCCCCCCCCCCCCCCCCCCAGTGACTACAAACATCGTGTGGCCGTGTGGCCAGGGGACGATGTGCAACAGATGAAGGCCATTCTAGCGGTCAACCAACTGCTAAATATTTGACTGGGCTGATAGGGGCGCTCTGTTCTTGTCTGTGAAACGTGGCAGGGTCTTGGTAAAGCCAAAACAAACAGTGGAGCCCAGTGCCAGCTATTGTACTTGGCAATGGTATCAACTTCTAAATTCTCTCTCTCTCTCCCTTGCTGTCTTTCATTCACTCTGTCTCTCTCTTTCTTTCTCTATCGCTCTCTTTCTCTCCCTTTTTCTCTTTCTTGCTTTTATTTTTTTTTCTCTCTCTCTCGCTCTCTCTCTCTCTCTCTCTCTCGCTTTTCGTCTTTTGCTCTCTCTCTCCATCTCTCTCTGTCTCCCTCTCAGTCGCTCTCTCTCTCTCTCCCTCTTTTCTGACGCATTTGTCTTTCAGTGTCTCTGTCTCCCGCCCTCTCTCTCTCGCGTATGTATTTGTCTCTTTTTGTCTCTTTCTCTACATCTCTCTCAGTCTCTCACCCTCTCTCTCCCTCTTTTCTCTTTCTCTCTGTCCTTAACACGTTTTCCCTCTCTCTCTCTCTCTGGCTTTCTATATCGGGCTGTCTCTCTCCCTCTCTCTCTCTGTCCTTATTTTTGCCTCTTTCTCTCTCTCTCTCTGCCACTTTATCTCTGCCTCTCTGTCTCTGTCTCTGTCTCTGTCTCTGTCTCAGTCTCTCTGTCTCTGTCTCTGTCTCTCTGTCTCTGTCTCTGTCTCTCTCTCTCTCTCTCTCTCTCTCTCTCTCTCTCTCTCTCTCTCTCTCTCTCTCTGTCTCTCTCTCTCTCTCTCTCTCTCTCTCTCTCTCTCTCTCTCTCTCTCTCTCTCTCTCTCTCTCTCTCTCTCTCTCTGCAACTTTATCTCTGCCTCTCTCTGTCTTCTCTCCTCTCTCTCCTCTCTCTCCTCTCTCTCTCGTCTTCTCTCCTCG
>OLKM01000378.1:43303-65803 GCA_900291075.1 Melanogrammus aeglefinus | reverse complement strand
GCTATTATACAGAAAAGGTGTGAAAACACTTGAAATCGTCAATTCGTCAATCGTATTTATTCTGGTCTGAGGCAGGTCCCAACTCACATTGATATTATTCAACTGCGGGTAGCATACTTGGCCCTATTCCGCTTCCTTAAAGTTGAGGCAAATGTGGCACATTGGACCGCTCATGCGTCCATGTCACGTGTACAAAATACACATGGTGTCCTGAGGAGGGCCATTGCAAAAACCAGTTCAGCTTGGTTTTGGCTTTGGGTGTAACTTTGCTTCCTCTATAGATTGCCAGGTTGGGAAACATAATCGTCGTACAAAAAAAAAACAGGACTGAAAGTTTCATAACTGGTTCTTCCCATCGTAATCTAATCAATCACCTCCAAACTAAGCTTTACATTAGCCTGTGTGACAGGAACCCGAGGGCCAACTCGTCGCTACTAATGGCGGCTGCTTTGTTTATCTAAAACCAAATATAAATCAAAGCCAAAGCTATGTCTGGTCTAGTCTACATATAGGCTACTTATATTAAAGTAAACACTATATCTATACTTATGTTTAATCAAAACAAAAGAAAGAAAAACCTGTATACACTAATGTAGATCGCTAGCTTCTAGCTGGCAGATGTGCTATAAAACCTGTTGGGCCCTTGTTGTTTATTTGCGCGCTAATCCACCGGGCAGTTAGGGCTTGATCCATACACCTCCGCTCACCAGGAAGTTATGACAGGTGTAACATACTGCTTTGGTGCCACTTGCCAAGCAGCCCGCCTTGGTCCGTGAGTTTTGACAAAAACCTCTGTTGAGAGGACGGCGCATTGTTGACTCACAGTCATGTGTCAGGTGCATATTCTCTTGCTTTTTTTTTTTTATTTTATTTTTTTTTTTTGACATTTGCCGATGAGTGGCATGTTTGGCTTTGCTCTCACACTGCCAAGCGCAGTGGAGTCGTCAGCTGTCCTGGACAAAAAGGCCCATGAGAAGCTGCCATTAATGAAAGCCCTGCTAGAGGATAAACAAGAGTGTAGCGCGCCAGGGTCAACACCGTGCAAACACAGCGTCTTCCACCAGCCGTTGCTCAATGACAATCTGGGTTAAGAAATAAGCTCCAGAATGGCATTCGACCGATGGATATTGATGTCATTGTTGTTGTTGTGTTTTTTGTTTTTTTATTTTATTGTTGTGGTGGTTGTTTTGTTGTTGCGTTAGGATGCAGGGTGTTTGTGTGCATGTGTGTTTGTGTGTCAATGTGTGCATAGCTGCTTGTGTGTGTGTGTGTGTGTGTGTGTGTGTGTGTGTGTGTGTGTGTGTGTGTGTGTGTGTGTGTGTGTGTGTGTGTGTGTGCGTGCGTGCGTGCGTGCGTGCGTGCGTGCGTGCGTGCGTGCGTGCGTACGTGCGTGTGTGTGTGTGTGCGTTGGTTCACGTGTGCATAGGCTTTTGTGTGTGTGTGTGTGTGTGTGTGTGTGTGTGTGTGTGTGTGTGTGTGTGTGTGTGTGTGTGTGTGTGTGTGCGTGCGTGCGTGCGTGCGTGCGTGCGTGCGTACGTGCGTGTGTGTGTGTGTGCGTTGGTTCACGTGTGCATAGCTTTGTGTGTGTGTGTGTGTGTGTGTGTGTGTGTGTGTGTGTGTGTGTGTGTGTGTGTGTGTGTGTGTGTGTGTGTGTGTGTGTGTGTGTGTGTGTGTGTGTGTGTGTGTGTGTGTGTGTGTGTGTGTGTGTGTGTGTGTTGGTTCACGTGTGCATAGCTCTGTGTGTGTGTGTGTGTATGTGGACATGCATGTGTGCATACAAGCCTATAGTCTACTCTTATGTGTGCTCATCTGATCTACCTGTTTCTGTCTGTTTCCACATTCAGGCGTTGAACGGCTTTGTGATCGTGGTCACCGCCGAGGGATTGGTCTTCTACTCCTCTTCCACAATCCAAGACTACCTGGGCTTCCATCAGGTGAGAAGGGCAGGCCACGCGCCGCGACGTCGGGATGGGCTCACTGACCATGCATGGGTCTCTAAACCTTAGTGCAATGCCCACCGTGGGATGATAGCAAAGAGGTAAAAGTGCCACTCTTCCAAGTTGTAAGGGTAGTTGAGAATTCAGAAGTTAGATAGATAAAAGTCGTTTTTTTCGGTCTGGATAGGTAAGATTAGTACAAATTCAAGTACGAAAATGTCATACTTTCTATTTAATAGGTGAAAATTGGGCCCAAATATTATTGAAAGAGTAAAAGTAGAATTGGGATATGTTTCATTCCTCACATTGCTATCACCTGTTATCTAGTCAAAATAGGCAGGCGTTGAGGGAAATGCCTTTTAGCCAATCTACAATCTCACTTTAATCTCTTTGTGGTAATTATTACAGGGGGCACAGCTCAATCACAAATGTATTTTTATTCCAAAGAAAAGGCAGGATCCAACATGTGTTTGTTCGTAGGGGTAGTCCATTATGAATACACAGTATGCTGTACTACGGCCCATGTGTTTGTAATTATCTCTGTCTTCTTTCATTATCTCTCCTGCATCTGCACTGCCACACAAAGCCCACAATAACGTTGTTCCGCAATCTTGGGGTTAGACTCTCTCTCTCTGTTGCGGTAATGTACACTGTGCACAGTGACCTACGTGATAGACATTTCCACTTTTGAAAGCAAGCACTTAAATTATCCAGAAAATACAATTTGATGGTTCCTCGCGCCGTTTCTGTGTATAAACGTCTCTCCCCAGCAACCTTTGCAATGCAGTGCGGTAAAAAGTCTGTTTGAATAAGAATAAATTACAAAAAAGTTACAAAATAAAAGTTACCAAAATCTGTGTTGTCGTGTAGTGAGTGCTATCAAAATGGCCGACGGGAGCGATAGATAGCCCCCTGGTTCTTCTCATCTCACGAGGAAGGCTCTGCGTGATTCATGGCTTCACTCTGCTCTCTGCTGCCAGCTGACCATGATGGTTCATTGTTAGTGGTCTGTGACAATCTCAAAGGAAGAAGCTGCTGCTCATGTTGTCTAACCCACACCAGATGGACCTTCCACCGCCAGTATAATCACCGCTCGACCAGACCGACGCGGCCAAGCCCCATCCCTAGTGTCCCTATAAAATCGGAACAAGTTTTGTCAAGTTAGTCATTTGTAACACAAAGCTATAATTTCGTAGTGTAAACATTTCAAGTGCTATTAGGCTTCAATGAAAAATTTTAACTCCCGCGAGCAAGCCTTCCCATTTAAATGGGCACAAGGAGAGCATTGTGTTTCACCTGGAGAAGGAAATATGTGTATGTGACGAGGCAATGCTTTTCTCATGGTTAACAAATGCCGATCCTCTGCCAAGCCGCAAACCTCATAGAACCTCTTTCTCTTGAAATGGGCTGCGGCCTTTCAGGCTTCTGTATGTGTTTTGACTTTGTCCTTGAAAACCTCCACAAAGGGTGGGGAAGGAAAGGAGCTGGGTAGAACTTAAAGTATAGAGCACAAATGTGATATGCATGAGCTTATTGGTATCAAATACGTTGGGAGAGGAGAAGAGATTTTTGAGTGAATGTCTTCGATCTGTACGACCTTTGACAATGAGATGGATCGCACAGAAAATAAATGCACGAATTACTCTCAGTTTGTCATGAAGAGTACCCCTGGCTTGTGCTGAATGTAGCATGAACAATGTATATATAAATATGATGTATTATATACAACAAAGGGGTTGGTATCATTAATGACGGATGAGTTTAAAAATGACATGACATGACAATGTGCTGTGTCGTCCTCCCGGACACTGTGCAGTCGGACGTGGTCCACCAGAGTGTGTACGAGCTCATCCACACAGATGACCGGAGCATGTTCAGAGAGCAGCTTCACTTCGCTCTCAACCCCAAACTCTATGCAGCCGAACAAGGTGGAGACGGTATGTTGAACTCTGGACCTTTTCCATCCTCCCCCCACCACCACACACATTTCCGTTCACAGAGTCACTTCTTCTTTCTCTGCAAAAAACCTTTATATTTAAACTGACTACGGCCTAGCCGTCGCTTTTGTTGAAAGCTATTGTAGAATAAAGTAATAATGAAACCCCTTGTATTGCTTGATTTCCTGTCGGCTCCACCTGACCTCTTCATCATAACTCCCTTGTGTCTACAATTATCCACCCCTATTTTCCACCAAAACAAAAACAAAAAACACTCTGTTGATTATGCCATAGGTCCATAGAAAGGTTTTATTCTTTGATTAAAGGAGAATAAATGAGGAGAGCAGAGTTGACGGCTGCGGTGTAGTTTCATTGACATTTTTTTTATGTTCAGTCTTTATTTTTATTAGTATTCTTTTTATTTGCTTTTGCTTTGCTTTTTATGGAGCATTCCGTATCTTATTTGTTCTTATAAATAAAAATAAAAGCATCTAATCACCAAACACAAAAAAAAAAACACAACACAGATGGCAGGTGAATTAACAGCGGTGAACATGTCACCAGAGTGCATTGCGAATCATGAATCATACTTGTTATTGTGCTCCCCTGCCCCTGCCCCTGCCCCTGTCTGTTAGTGTCGGCCTTGCAGTGCAGCAGCGACCAGGTGAAGTATGACCCCGAGAGACTCCCCCCGGAGAACTCCTCCTTCCTGGAGCGGAGCTTCGTCTGCCGTTTCCGCTGTCTCCTGGACAACTCCTCTGGCTTCCTGGTAGGTGCAAGAGGCTCATTTGCATGGTGCCTGCGGTGAGCCTGCGCGACAGCGCCAGTGGGAATTTTACTACCAGGTTATCACACACAGTGTGTCTGTATATGCAATATATGCATTGACATTATATCACCCCATAAGTATTTTTTTTTGCAAAATGTTATTTTCTTTTGTTCAAAATTGGAATGCATGGATGCTGTACTTTATATTCCCATCTTGTATCCCAGTGTCTCATCATGTGCAGCCTAACAATAGAGAAAGTGTCGAGACCAGGTCCAAGGAGGAAGAGCTGCCTTTGACTGATATGCGCGCTCCTCCTCCTCCTCCTCCTCCTCTCCAGGCTTTGAAATTCCAAGGGCGCCTGAAGTACCTCCACGGCCAGAGCATGACGGGCGAGGATGGCTCACGGGTCCAGTCTCAGCTAGCCCTGTTCAGCATCGCCGTCCCCGTCCAGACTCCATCCATCCTGGAGATCAGGACCAAAACACTCATCTTCCAGACTAAGCACCAGATGGACTTCACCCCGATGGGCATCGACAACAGGTGACACTATAGTTGTATTCAACTGTGTGCTTTGGACTATACTCACGACAAACACCACCAGCTATTCACAGACACAGCAGCCGATACAGCTGAGGCAATTGGTGTGGCTGATTGGCCAAAATAAATGGCTAAAATCAATATTATTTAAAGGTGCCCTGTGTAAGATTCAGTAGCCCCTTTCATGACTGACCCCTTTGGCCGTAAGTGACCTACACTACCTACAAAGGTGATTTAATCATAGCTGGTGACATGCTTATTGACGGGTCCAATTCCCTGCAGCTAACTGTACAATAAAAGTTACTCGCTAAAGCTAGCTCTTCTGTATATACTAGCACACTTGGGAGCGCTTAGACGATGCTTCCTTCCCCTTTTCCGGCAATGTAGCCCAGTTTAAATAAAATATAAATCATCCCACAGGCTATTTTACAGAGAGAGCTAGGGAAGATTTCATCTTCGAGGTTGATTTAAAGCCTCTTCCTATAGGCATACATTGGCAATTACTTGGAAGCAAATAATGTTAAATCCTAGATGTAGTCACTATACAATATTATTTTTTGCGCTGGTTTTCAAGGGGCTTGACTACCGGGGTTACTTAAACATAAATTCTCAGACACAATGGTCTGTTGGGTATTTTACAGTCAGCCATTCAATGGAGTTTTTTCTCTCTGTGAACTTTATTAACATTGTTTATTTAACAATCAAAGTTCCACTTATTTTTTTGCTTTGTTTGTCAATGCTATGCATGTTTGTGTAGTTATCTTAGCCAAGTCACCAAATTCAAAAATTGTTTTTTCTTGCTCCAGATAAAACAGTTAGAAGGTTTTAACCTTTTTGCATAGTTTGAAACGGTACGAGTTTTCCCATAAAGCTGCAGCTGAACATAACAAGGTCCTGACTCATTTTGTTGGAAAACTCACTGAAAAAGATTTGACTCACATGCCGAAATGTCTATCCCTCAGTTTCCTGTTTCTGGCTTAAGATGCGTGCGTCCAAGTCTAATTTGAAGATATTTTTACCTTGTTACCCTGACCTGGGAAGAAAAAACGAATGACCATGTTTCATTGAGTTCATCTACCAATTGGCTGACAAAATGTTTTAAGATTAACTTTGTTCCAATGATGTGAATGAAGTTTACTTAAGTGCACAGACAGCATCGCCCACAGTCTAGTCGGTGCAGAGCAATCCTATTACCCCCGATTACGTCTTGAATACTCCCATTCGACATCTGACCTAAATGACCATGAAATTCTGTTTTCCGTTGCGCAAGAAAAGAACCGTTGTCGGGTTTGTCATGTGTGTCACTAAGTGAGCCTTGACGATAATTAAACACAGAGACAAAGAGAGTTGTGTTGAAGAAGTTCCTTCTCAGACCTAAAATACTATACAGAGAGGACAGCACTGAGAGGTGTTTTACTTTTTATCATAGCACCGGGTTGAAATTAGCTTTGGGTGACCAGAAGCCTCGTTTTCCTGTGTCCCATTTTCTCGGGGCCTGTACCTGGTCGGAGCATGTCCTTGGTAATGTCCCAGGTTTAAAAATAGGATGGAGGTGGCTCATGGGTGTTAAATTATTGGCGATAGGCTTAGACGTTTATTTAACAATCAAAAGTAATTAAATATTTGTATTGAATAAAGTATTAGAATAAAGGAATGATGGCGCTTCACTATTTATGCATTGCATTTAATTTATTCCTCAATAATATTGAAGATGGACTCAGCTTTTTCTTCATTTCCAAAGACATATGTTACACTTATTTTAAGAACTTAAAAAGCTTTAATAGTAAATGTGCGTGACCATCTGATTAGCTAATGTTTGTTAGTTAAAAAGGTTCTGTTTCACACACCAAAAGTTATGTATAACCTCTGCTTTGTTGAAGTGAATTGGTTTCACTCAGTCACCGATTACTTCAACTGTTCACGGTTCACTGAGGTTTATTTAATGCTAACGCTAACGCTATCCCCTGTTGCTCCCTCTTCATTGCAGGGGGACGGTGGTTCTCGGCTACTCAGAGCTTGAGTTGTGTGTGCGAGGCTCGGGGTACCAGTTCATCCATGCAGCTGACATGATGTACTGCGCAGACAACCATATACGCAGTACGTTGGCACGCTACCCCTCAAAAACCTGAAATACCCATACGTTTAGATGAAATGCTAATGTGTGTGTTTCTGATAACGGAAATGTAATAGTACTGTGTTACTGTGTTTCAGCGTTGCACTTTAACTAGCATGATTGGCATACACTATTAGCAAATGCTAATTGTATATAACTACAGCTATTTTTAAGGTTTAAAAAAAACATATTGGCACTTTTTTTTGCAGTTAACCTTAGAGAGCACATGTATAACAATGACTTGGAACTACAAAGAACCGGACATAGTAACAAACTTGTAACTTCATTCATTGGTGCTCTATCTATGTTACAGTGATAAAGACAGGCGAGAGTGGGCTGACTGTTTTCCGACTGCTGTCCAAATCGAGTGGCTGGGTGTGGGTGCAGGCCAACGCTAAGCTGGTGTACAAAGGAGGGAGACCGGACTTCATCATTGCACGCCAGAGAGCTTTAGTGTAAGTGTTGTGATCCCTTGATTTCCCAATTTACCAGCTCTACAGCCCTCATGCAAAATAACTTTACAGAATGCATTAGATACGGTTAGGGTTCGTGTTAGCACAAATAAACATGGCTAAGGTGCATGGATTAAACCCTCCATATGTGGTGGGACCGGAAATGTTTATTTTACGCTAAACAAATTCCCCCTATAAAATGACACGTACGATCCGATTTTTAGGGAGGTCTTAGAGTTTTTTCAGAACTTGAAATGACAAGAAATGCCTCCAAACCTGTTCCAACACGAGGCCTGCTCACGAACAGTGTTGCTCATTGTCACTTCCCTTCGCCTCATTCTCCAGCAATGCCGAAGGAGAGGAGCACCTCAGGCAGCGCCGGCTCCAGCTGCCCTTCAGCTTCACCACGGGGGAGGCCATGCTCTACGAGGTGGGCCCCAGCCTTGACGTCACGCAGATCCAGACCAGTCAAACCTTCACCAGCGGCCAGCAGGAGGAGGTGGGCGGCTTACTGGGCTGCTTCCTCAACCAGGACAAGAACGTCTACGTGCAGGACTCGGAGGCCCAGCTCCCGGTGGACCAGGTGTTCATGGAGAGCCGGGCGCTGGTCAACGTGCCCAGCGACCCCTGGCAGGCCCTGCAGCTGCAGGGGGACGACGGCGGGAACGTGATGATCAAGGAGGAGGGCGAAACTACGGTGTCAGCCATGATCAACGCCCTGGAGGAGTTTGTGGAGGGCGGGGAGCTGGTGTCGGCCCTGGAGGGGCTGGACGTGGACCCCGGGCGAGCTGATGGAGTGGGAGAACACGCTCAAGAAGCTCAGTCAGGAGGAGAACGGCGAAAACGCCAACCAGACCAAGTACGAGCTGGAGAGCCTGCTCAGTAACGACATTTTTAACTACGTGGACAATGTTTTGTTTAAGGAAATCGCAGAGGCTAATTTAAATATGAGCCAGTCTAGCTGCTTTTCGTCCGTCAACAATAATCAATCCGACCTCTTCGGTCAGATGGCGCACTACTCTGGCTCCGGGGACACTTGCGACATGATGATGTTCCAGTCGCCTAACGCTGGCGTAAACACTCTCTCCCACGCCAAGGGCCTCAGCCCTGCGGTGGCACCGCAGCCCATGCACAACCGGCCGGCAAGCGTAGCGGCCCAGGGCTTGCCCCCACAAACCCCGGCGTTGTTTAACAGCACTCAGAAACTCTCGCATTATGGACCCGCCATCCCTGAGGCCGTCCCCCGGCTTTCCGCCGCCCCTCAGCTGCTCACAGATTTTTTCAACCCTTCCGTCAACCTCCCGGGCCTCAACCTTCCCAAGTTGCCGTTGGCCAGCAACGACCTGCGGTCCTTTGAACCTTGTGGACAGGCGTCGATCAGCCACTATCAAGGACTGGCCGGCAACGCAATGTCCAACCAGACGCTGTCCAACCAGACGCTGTCCAACCAGACGCTGGCAAACCAGCTGCTCTCCAACCAGACGCTGTCCAACCAGACGCTGTTCAACCAGACGCTGTCCAACCAGACGCTGGCAAACCAGATGCTCTCCAACCAGACGCTGTCCAACCAGACGCTGTCCAACCAGACGCTGGCAAACCAGATGCTCTCCAACCAGACGCTGTCCAACCAGATGCTCTCCAACCAGATGCTCTCCAACCACACGCTGACCAACCAGACGCTGTCCACCACGACGCTGTCGCCCCAGTCCCTCCAGCCATGCCCCCTCACCGGGGGGCCCGCAGCCCCCATGGGGGCCAACGGACACTTTCTCCAGGGTTCCATTCAGCAACCTGCGATCCACGTGGCACCCAACGTGGTGGCCCCGGTGCCGTCCAACCTCCCTCAAAATGACTTTTCCATGCCGGCCAATCCCAGCGAAAACAGCGCTCTCTTTACTGGCAACTGCATGGTGCAGGGCGGCGCCCCATTTCAAACACACAGCAACCACAGAGCGCCGCAATGGCAGCAGGACCTCCAGCGTCAGCCTCTAGCCCATGCCAGCGTGGCTCAGAATTCACACACACTGCCAGCTGGCAGCCACAGCCAAGCCTTTGAGAGCCAGCGACTCGCTGGCCTCTGGGCACAGAACTATAACGGAATGAACCAGCCTCCACCGCACCGAGGCCTGGCGGGCCCTCTGCGGACCAATCCCAGCAGCTGCATGCTGGAAAAGCCCTTGCACCCGCCTCCCGCCACACACACCCTCGGCCATCCTCACCCCTACACCAACGGCAACCTGGCCAGCGCCAACGGCACGGGGCTCGTCCCCGCCATGCCGCTGCACCAGAGCCCTCCGAAGGGCTACGTCCAATGGGGCCAGGGCCAAGGCGTGCCCTCGTTGGGCACCGCCGCCACGGGCCAGGAGATCGCAGCCTTTGGCGCGACGCCGCGGCAGCTACTGCCGGCTAACATTTCCTCGGGCGCGCAGGACGATATGGCAGCCATGCCGCATTACCTGGACGGCAACAAACACACACAGGTGAGCCCGCCGCCGCCGCACGTCCTCCGGCTTTGTACACTCTAGGTAAGACCTGGATTTGAGATTGTGCAAACTGTGGGGAAATTTTGGCTTCAAAGTGCAGACTCGAGGATTCAGTGTATAAAAAAAAGGGTAGAGAAGCTGTTTTTCAGACATGAGCTGGGGTTTCTTGACCACATCGTTTTTCCCTAAAAAATGTACAGAATCTAATTAAAGATTTCTTTATTAGACAGCATTGTACCTAGATAATGCTATAAATGAAATTAAAAGGACGATGGCTGCAAATCAGTATACTATGAGCAAAGACTTACTAAACACTCACTTTCTTCTCCCAAAATAGATGCTGAGCCTCCCTACTGAAGACAACGATCTGCTCGCCATACCTCCCCTCGTCGATGGAAACATTTACTTCTCCGATCAGTCACAACTCAACTGTTGCAACTTCTGAGTTTGAAACGCATCGTCTCCTTAAACCACAGCAAGGGCGAGCGAGGGCGAGCGAGGGCATGGACGACGTTTACTTAACAAAGCTCTTATCAGTGCTGGGCTATGCCGCTTCAGATGTGATCGTCAATAAAATGTTATCCTTATAATTAATATTATGTACTGTATAAAAAAAGAGCAGTAGCCAGTGTGCCTTGAGTAATAATGAAGTATGGAGCCACAAGTGCATTTATTAAGGAAGGAACTTGAGCCAGCTAGGGACATTGGCTAAGTTCCTCCTCTTTACCAAAGGACTTCAGTTTTAAAGGCAATCCGGAAAGTCGTCTATTTTTCTCTAATCCTAAAGGACTAAAGTCACAGATGGATAATATCACCCCCTCACGTTTTAAATGCATGAAATGCATTTAAAGAGGATGAGAAATGTATCTTCCTTTTATTCAAGAAAACAATAAGAATTTCATTCCAAAATGGCCTCTCTAAAATGTACAAATGTGCCACAACTGCTAATACCAAATGGTGGCTTTCATTGAATTGAACACTCGTTGTGAGTATCACAAAACATGTTGATCTAAAGATCCCACCTAGCTGCGAAATGAGTGTAACCCCTTACACACACAAAAAAAGATAGTGCCTTTGTTTTTTTGTTTTTCTCCTCGCCCCACTGTATATATAGCATTTTGGAATGAAACACTTACACAGGATCTATATCTTTGTTAAAAGTCTAATTTGTGGAATCTTTATTTGTGTCTTTTTATTGTCAGTGTCCTGAACATCCTACATGTCTGTTGTGTTTGTGTCAATGAGTAACCTTGCACTTGATCTATATACAATAAGAAGCAGCATAAGAAACAAAGTGTGTGTCTGGAAAAAATACAATTAACAACTATACTTTGTTTCATATTTAGTCCGGTTTTGGCTTGATTAATTGTATCCACCGACATGCACAAAATGCTTTTTTTGTGTGATACATGTTTTTTTATATATATAAAAAAAAAAAGGAAATGTAATTCCGGTTTATGTGCTGTAGATGAAATGTTTCAGAAAAGTTCATTTGGGATGCACTGATAACTGTTTGTACGTGCTATCTCTAGCCAGATAAAGGCGATCAGTATATTATAATTTTCTCAAACACTAAAATGTGAGACCAAATATTAATTCGCCCCAAAATCAAAGTATCAAAGCTTGATGTTTCCCGCCTTTGTAGACAGAAGCATCCGAGATTTCCATAAAAGAGGCAAAAACATAATGTAGCTTCAAACTAACTAGTCTTAGTTTGTATTGCTCCCTAAGTCAGTATTGGTATCATGTATCCCAAGTGACAACTATAGTCATGTTATTTATTTACCTACAATGCCTTCATACTTCTCAATACTAATTTGGTATTATATACCCACACTGGGCCTTATAGGACTATGTAACCCCACACCTTTTTGCTTATGCTTTTCTTGCCTTTGAAACCGGCATGGAAAGTGACAAGACAAGTCGAAGACATCTCAACAGAGCTGTCCATTACTTTGACCGTATAAATAATGGAAGCTTTAAAACGAACAGCGTATGTCGGTAGATATAAGAATCGATCTGTATGAGTGCCTTGTATTGCCCACATCTTTGGCATGTGATTGCCAATGAGATAGACCCCGACCCCTCCTCCCTATTTTGTGCCTCTCGAAACAGGAGAGCAGATCAATGTGACCTCTTTTCTTCTGACCTACTTGCTCATTGTGCTTGATGGCAAGGAGTCAGCGCAAGACAAACCAGTGGGCTGAAACCCCTCATAACATAACCCTTACATAGCTGTTATTGTTTTGTTTTGTTCATACGGTCAGCGTGCCGAATTGTTTAAAAACTACAAAATGTCTTTGATATTCTGTTTGAAAGTTCTGACTGTGCCCCGTGCTATAGCCATTATAACATGGAAAACTGGGGAATTATTGTGCTATTCACGTTGAGTTTTTATGCATTTGTTTTCTATGTTTCTGTATCTGCTAAAATCTACAGTAACCTTTCCTTTGTGAACCACCATCCCCCCCCCCACAGTTATACAGTTTATTATATAGACCACTTGTATTTAGCCAACTATACATTAGACTATGTAACATACTATACCGAAAATAACCAAGCCTTTTGAAAATTGTTTATTTCTTTTTTCATATTAAATATATTTGCAATGATTTGCATTATGCTACCATGTGCACTTGTGTTTCGTTTAAATGTTATGAATGAATCACAGGGTAATTTCATGGCTATAACCCAATTAAAGCACCGGAGCACTGTCCATTACAGACTTCCAGGTATATATATACTAAACCAAGCCTTATTGCCATGAAAAGGTTTTGATAGTTAATTAAAAACGATAGTTGATGGCTCAGTAAATCCTAAAGTAATCCAGCTGCTCGATGCAATACACATTAAATTCACTAGGGGGCGCCGAGGTTAAATTTGATTATCTAGTTAGCCCTTTTTCCACTTACAACTATGTAAACACAAATGGTTTTGGAATTAACGACAATTATGATTACACAAAAGGGACCCTGGAAAAAATGTTGTTATGAAATCTTAAAACCATCATGGCCAATTGAACATCACTTATTCATAGGAAGCAACAATCAGTCATCGTGAATCAGACTGTGATACATGAGTCCTCATTGACTCAGCACACTTAAAACAAAGTTTGAACCTGCAACCATTTCCCTTCTCATTGTATAATGTGTGTGTAATGCCGTGAGCTCATCTACAGAGTATGACATTGATTTCAAGGGTTACACTCTGCGTTCTTCAAAGTCCACACACAAAGCCTTAGAGAGATTTTACAGAGCATGCTGGCAAGATATCACCATTAAAAGACTTAAAATGTGTCTTAGTATTAATTGGAAAATTCCTTTTGGTATTGAAGAAGTTTCAAGGTCAGGGTTAAACTGTCTTGTGACTCAGTTTGTGAAGGTTCACATTTTCTGAAGCTACCAGTTATTTTCTTAAAACTGTATTTTATTTTTCTTATGAAATAACATTATGTGCTTATATAATGCTTTTTCCAAACCGAACTAGGACGGAAGCCAGAGTTTAAATTATCCCTTACAAAAGCCACAAGTCCTGGAAATGGATCTTTTTCTCTCTTTTTCTTTTTTCTTTACTTGATTATTTCCAAAGTAAGCCTTTCTTTTAGGTAGGGGCAGGGGGGTTGGGAAGTGCTTGCGTGCGAGCATTATATTATAGACCACTGTTGTGAGGTTGACTTTATGTTCCGCTGTTTTTCCATGTTAAGGCAATGCAAACATCTAATAGAAATAGAGGACGATGACATTGTGAGAGGTCAAGCAGCACTATCAACACATCAAGCTGTCAAAGTTGAGGTGAGAAAGCAGAGGACAGTCCATGGGATGGACATGCACTTGCTGTCACACGTGTGTGTGTGTGTGTGTGTGTGTGTGTGTGTGTGTGTGTGTGTGTGTGTGTGTGTGTGTGTGTGTGTGTGTGTGTGTGTGTGTGTGTGTGTGTGTGTGTGTGTGTGTGTGTGTGTGTGTGTGTGTGTGTGTTTGCATGCATGTGTGTCTGTGTGTGCGTGAATGTGTGTCTGTGTGTGTGTGAACGTGTGTTTGCGTTCATGCATGCACTTGCTTGGGAATGTACATGTGTGAGGGCATGCACGTGTGTTTTGTTATGTTTGTGTGCGCTTGCATTGTGTGAGTGTGCGATTGTGTGTGTTTTACCATGGAGACCGGCGACGAAGATGGAGTGGCTTTTCTCTCCTCTCCCGGTGCCAGCGATGGGAGCATGAAAAATGCATTGGCAGCAGTGACATTGTGGCGGTCCCACGGGAGTCCCTGTGTCCAAACAAACACAGAACCTCTTTTACCACCCAACGCCCCACCCTACACAAACACACACACACACAGTACGACAACACCCCTCTCCAGCCCCACATCCACTTCCTATCCCCTCGACACACACAAACACACACACACGCAGATGCTTCTCTGACCCAGCCCAATACCTCTGTCCATCCACCTGGCATCCAGGAGGAAGTACAAGCAGCCCTTCCCATTGGTGGAGGACTGGCATGCACTGTGTATATATGTATACAGTGACCTCGCTGTTGGCCCTGTGTGTGAGCAGAGGTGTTTTCATAAGGGCCCATGCAAACAGGTTTGGAATGCTCGGGTTGACCTAAAATCATGTCTTATTCTTAGAGTGTTGTATTGACAGCCAGACTCCAATGACCTACATATGGTGTGGTACACATCTAAGGTATGCCACCAGACAGGGATGTCTACAGCCTCTTTCAGGCCATTACGTATTCATTTGGTTTGCAGTCTCATTAAAATGTATGCAGACTGCAAAACTGTGTTGTACTTTAAGGCTGGTGAGGCAATGTACAGTCAATGACAATACAGTTAATAATAGATACGTCATAATATTGAGTTATGGAGATGTCGCATCCAGGTTAGCGCCACACTCAGCAGTGTGTGTGCGGGTCTATAAGCATCTGTGTGTGTTTGTGTGTGTGTGTGTGTGTGTGTGTGTGTGTGTGTGTGTGTGTGTGTGTGTGTGTGTGTGTGTGTGTGTGTGTGTGTGTGTGTGTGTGTGTGTGTGTGTGTGTGTGTGTGTGTGTGTGTGTGTGTGTGTGTGTGTGTGTGTGTGCATGCGTGTTAATGTGTGTGTAGGGGGTGAGTAGGGGCTCACCGCTTGCCTCTCTCAGAGCCGTGACAACATGACCGACAGCAGCCTCAAATCAATACAAGACAGGCAGCAAAGTGGGAAGCCCCTGCAGAATGTTGGCCTATATATTTTGGTCCTGTATGTGTCAGGGGCAAACAGAGAGTGTCTTGGTTCTCTCTTCACAGCTTTGCTGTGTTCTCCCCCCCAGGGCCTCATCCAGTCACAGGACTGCTCGTAGGCCTTTGCATTTCCACTGTTTTTTGTCTGTTGTCAAAACAGCCGATCATAGCGACTCTGTGCCCTGTGTAGTCACTGGGTTCACTGCAGGTCTGAGAATGACTGAAAAGTTATGAAAAATGACTGACCTGCATTCATGAACGACTGTGTTACTTGGCAGTCATACATTTCTGCCAATTAAATGCTTTGTAATATGCTTTAATCTGGTCAGATTAGCTAAACATAAATATTATCAATATTTAGAGAAATATTACATCCGAGATTTTGGGAAGGTCAGTCTCTCGTCATCACTAATATGAAGCCTTTTCATTGGCTACACTGAGAATGCAGAATGAACATTGGCAATATACTGTACCTCAGGTAAAATACTATTGGGTCCCCTTCTGTTGAATGTCACTGCGATGTTAGATGTGAATTCAGCTGGTTACATTATTTAAAAGTCTAACCTCTGACCCACATACAGCAAGGCCACTTGGCTCAACATAAACCGCTAGTATATCATCTAGACGCCGATTGGTCGAAAAACCGCACGCGGGGGCGCGCAAGCATGACGCGCCGGCCTGTGTTTCCAGGAGAGATTCTCATATGCCAACGCAGACTCCCATGTCTGAAGAGCCTGCGCGACCCCGTTCAAATCTGTGTCGGACACTGTTGTGCCCGCTAGAGGAATGCGCGTGCCCGGTGCCCGGACCTGACGCGTTCAATTGAATTGGTTAAAGCCTTCTTGAGTCTATACAAAATAAGAAAAGTGATTATATTTCTAATGTGAACGCGTCTTTTTTTCTTTCGGTGTTTTTTTTGACGACCGCTGATGGCTGCGGTTTGTTTTGCGGGAACCGTTGAACTACGCCGCAAAGTCATTGCAATGTAGAGCAACCTTTTTTCGATGGCGACACTAACTAATGCTGGTTCTTCCCGGGGTTCACGTCCAGCGCTCCACTGAAGCCGCGGATATCCGGCGTCTCATGCACAGATCTTTTTTGATAGATCAGGAGCTGGCCTGCCATTAATAAGATGCTCAGCACCACTGACGTTTTGAAGTCCCTCCTCCATGTTTATATTTTTTAAACTCAATTAGACGACGTTAAATTGTTCTCAGTCATTCATTGAGTTGTATGTGCATTTTATTTTTGCTGAACGTTGCAGTTTGTTTACGTTCTTCATCTGCGGGATTAGTGTAAGAACAATTCTTTGGTGGCTTTATGTAGCGCAGGGTCGCAGACGCGTCGCTTAAACCATTTTTTTCCAAGGATCATTTGGGGGCTTACATAACCAACAACCATCACCATGTATGCCGGGCGAAAAAGGAGAAAACCCGTACAAAGAGCGTAAGTACATCTAACAAATTAAATTAAATATTAACTACCGCCTTGGTAAAGGCCTGTCAACCCGATGATGAAGGGATAGAATAAAATAGGTAGGCCTACTCTCTCCATCCTCCCTCACCAAATGCCTTGACATCTCTCTTGACAGGCAGAATTGACCATGCAGATAGCCTGTATCAATTTGGATCGATGGATGGATGGATTATTAGATCAAAACATATTGAAGTAAAATAACAATCCTGGATGTGGCCTATATGTGTATTGATTTACTGGAAGCTGGAATCGTAGCACCTCTGTCCTCTCTTTGACACCGAGTTAATTAGACGCACGTCCACTTGCTCTGAAGCAGGGCTGAATCTGTTGTGTGAAAGTAGAGCAAAAAAGTGTGGAAAGGCGTGTTCATAATATGTTACAGTTGTATATAGAGTATATCTGCCGCCGTTGAAATGGGCCTGCCCACGGACGCTTGTCTAATAACTTTCAGGATTATATTTGATAATTTATTTTAAATTACTTTCCCATGTATATATTTATAGGCCTACGTTCTGTTATCACCCGAATATTCAATTCGGAGGAGGACCTTGAGTAGGCCTACATGGGCCCTCCGAAGAGGTCCTGGGCCAGGCTGAGTGACAGCACACCACACAGTTGTTTTAGAGCTAAGCACCAATTAATCATTCCCGAAAGTCAAACACTGTTCTCTTCTTATTTTAATTGTAGTTCGTGTTCGTTTTTGTCTTGCAAATGAGTGGCATGTTGATTTGCAACATAGTTTGCGATATTTAAATCAAGGCCTATGTAACAGGGTTCCAGACCCAATATTCTGAGTAGGCCTATTTGTTTATTTGAAGTTTGGCAGGCTAATGATTCTGTTTTAATGATGGTTTATCAAATGATTTTCATTGAATAGATGTTGATTAAATCAGACATCAGTAGCTATAGCCATATAGGCCCTGAAGCAGCCTATATTGGTTTAAATAGGCCTGCAATCTCCTCTGAGCGAAAGCCTATAGACATATCCATCTCAAATGCCTTGTCAAAGCAGGAATAAATAACAATGTTATTCATTCAATGCATTTAGATAAAAAATATTAGTAGGCTAATATAGGCTGGTAGACCTTTAGTATTTTTTTAATAGCCTATAAAGTAATGCCAAAGACCATTGCGTCAACAAGTCGCGCTGAGAGAGGACATCATTGGGTGTTTTGTTTTTTTATCACAGACATGGGTGAATGGATATAGCACAATATGAACTAAGTGCACGGCTCATTTCTCATTTAAATTAGGCACGATGAAGCCTTACACGGAGTAAAAAATAGACGTGGTTTCTTATATAGCAGTTTGAACGAATGCCATTTTACGCCTTTTATAATGTTTAATACATCTGCAGGTGTTCATTTATAAAAACCTTGGCATATGATGCATGGGCTCTATATCTTTATTAATTGTTATATTGTTGTTTTGTATGACACATGGTAATAGGCTATTTCACTTTTCTATATTTTCTTCCAGATTAAATATATACCAGGCTTTATTGTTTTAGATGTGTGAACTGAATCAAAATGACACATGTGACTTAACAAAAAATGTGATTTGTTTATGTGATTTTATTTTTTCTGGAGGGATAGATACATCGACTGAACTAACTGACATATTTTTTCATATGCGTGTTCTTTGCCCAAGTGTACATTTCTTTTAGGTAGGGCATGTGGCAAAATATTGTCTAGGCTTTTGCATAGCATCATAACATAAACTAAATATTTAATGTCACTGCTCTTCATGGCTTCATCACAAGAAAAATATATCAGTTGGAAGATGTTATTTAGCTGCAATTGTCAACCAGCTCTACTCGGAATCCAATATCCCATCATCTAGTCAACTAATCATACTTAACCATCATCTATTTTATGGTGCTTCTATTTTCCAGCGTTAAGCAAGTTTCAAATGAGGGATCCAAGTCGAACCCCTCCAAACGGCACCGAGACCGTCTGAACGGGGAGCTAGAGAGGCTGGCCAGCCTGCTGCCGTTCCCTGAGGAGGTGACTACCAGCCTGGACAAACTCTCCATCCTCCGTCTGAGCGTCAGTTACCTCCGGGCCAAGAACTTCTTCTCAGGTACACTTAGCTGAAGGACCCAGACCCTTACCATTCCTATGCAACACTGTTTACACAGCATCATCTGTGCACATATATAAAAACAGAGATTTAATTTGGATGGAATTTTAATTTTAATTATATTTTACCTGTTCTGTTATAATATTGTTATATTATAAAAGTATATATTGCTTTTATGCTGTTACTGTAACTTTTTGTTTTTGACAATTATAACTTGGAAAACTGGAACTTGAACGATCATTTATTTTTTTTAAACAGCA
Source organism: Melanogrammus aeglefinus (assembly GCA_900291075.1). Taxonomy (NCBI): domain Eukaryota; kingdom Metazoa; phylum Chordata; class Actinopteri; order Gadiformes; family Gadidae; genus Melanogrammus; species Melanogrammus aeglefinus. The sequence continues at coordinate 46,541 of OLKM01000378.1, read as the reverse complement.
ACAACTTCTTATTCGATAAACTTTGTGTATTGGAGAACAGGAACAACATCCTATTGGATGAACTTAGCTATTCAATAACAGCAACACGTTTAGTGTATACATTTAGCCATTAAAGAATTATCAAGTTGGTCTAAACAAGAACAAATTTATAAAAGTACAATTGTTTCCGATAATATTATTTGGGAAATACTGTGCCAATACAGTGTGTGTAAAGAGGTGACACTAAAATTGGTTCCATTACCAGCAGAAAAGTCTGAGGAAACATCCATTCTTCCTCATGAGGAGTTTTTCATGTGACGAATATCGAGTGAGTGAGCAAATCGATGGATTTGAATGTGGTCTAATGGAATCTACCTTCAGGCCATTCTTCCAGAGAAATGCAGGTTTTGTGTTTGAATGCTCAGTATGGGAGTCTTGGGCTGCATGCTCTAGGTAAAGAACATCCCCCCCAACGCTGGGCTGGGCTGCACTACGGAGAGGGCAGCCGACGTAGGCTCTGATAGACTCTGGGATTTAAAATTGGTTTAGCTATGATAAGATAAGACAATATCTAACTTTATTAATCCGAAAGGAAATTATTGTGCTACAGATGTCAAAGAAAACATAAGAATGCAAACAACGGGGTAATATATATTAAGTGTTGGTATAATGATTACACCAGTGCCTCATAGAATTACAAAAAGTAAGGTACAATTTGTAAAATTAGTCAACAAAAATGGGTAATATATATTAAGTGTTGGTATAATGATTACACCAGTGCCTCATAGAATTACAATAAAGTAAGGTACAATTTGTAAAATTAGTCAACAAAAATGGCCACGGTTCTTTTAACCGTTAGGAGTGTGTCAAAACACTGGCGCTCCTTGATGGCCCTGTATGTGTGATGTGTTTTCAGACGCTTTCACAACGCATCTTATCAGCTCCAGGGCTGAGGGAGAGCAAGAGAGAGACAGAGGGAGGGAGTAGGAGGAGGTGAAGAAGAGAGAGAGAGAGAGAGAGAGAGAGAGAGAGAGAGAGAGAGAGAGAGAGAGAGAGAGAGAGAGAGAGAGAGAGAGAGAGAGAGAGAGAGAGAGAGAGAGAGAGAGAGAGAGAGAGAGAGAGAGAGAGAGAGAGAAGGGGAAGAAGAGAGGGAGAAGGTGAAGAAGAGAGTGAGAAGGTGAAGAAGAGAGTGAGAAGGTGAAGAAGAGAGGGGGAGAGAGAGAGGTATAGAAGAGAGGGAGAAGGTGAAGAAGAGAGGGAGAGAGAGAATGGGAGTGAGAAGGAGTGGGAGAGCGAGATAATGCGCGAGAGAAAGAGTATTAGAGAAAGAGAGAGTGAGAGAAGGGGGGGAGGGAGAGGAGGTAGCCAACCTAGGGAAAGGCTCTTAATATTTCATCGCAGCCCTGTTTGTGTGTGTGTGTGTGTGTGTGTGTGTGTGTGTGTGTGTGTGTGTGTGTGTGTGTGTGTGTGTGTGTGTGTGTGTGTGTGTGTGTGTGTGTGTGTGTGTGTGTGTGTGTGTGTGTGTGTGTGTGTGTGTGTGTGTGTGTGTGTGTGTGTGTCTGTCTAACTGTCTAGCTGTCTGTCTGTCTGTATCAGTGTGTGTTCGCCACTGCAATGTGTCTTTTGTTTGGCAATAAAGGGGAAAGTGTGTTGGCTGTGTCCTTTTAAAGAGGGCAATATGGGGGCCTGCATTGTGAAGACATAAGGGGGGAAATAATGGTCCTGCAGCGGACCGGCCTCTCCACCGCGTGGAGTGGAGTGCAGACGTTATTTTAGGCCGGGGACCTCACAAGAGAATGCTGCATTGCGGCCGTCAGATGCGCTCCCTAGCATGAATAATTAAGAGAAAACCCCAGAGTTTAAAGAATTTATGAAATGGAGGGAGAGCAATGTTTGTTTAAGACGACGAGTGGCTTTCTGAAATGACTGTTTGGGCTGAGACCGATAGGATACAGCTCCTTTGATAGCGGTGTGTTTAAGGGGAGAGGTAGCGGATGCATGTCTTTTTAATGTGTCGTCTCCGCCCTGAACGTTTTGGTTTGTTTGTGTGTTTAACTGCCAGAGGTAGGTTGGAGAATGTGCCTGTTTGAGGACGAGCAACGTTACTAATCCTCGAAAGATTAAAAAGTAAGATTGCCGTGACTGTATCGTATCGATAAACTCTGGTGTCCGTCATTCAGTTAACACATTCAAGACTTCCATATTCCCGAGCACATTGAATGATCTAATGGCCCATTGACATGCCACAATTAATTATTGATCTTGGATCGTAGCATTAATAGGTCAAAGTGTAACCCGGTGGCCCGTAGCCTTTTACCTAACTGCATTAACCTACTTATTCGACTGTCCCTAAGTAATTAACGAGCTAAGGGGGCCTTTGCCTTAAGGAGGACGACGCTCTGGGTTATTGCCCAGTGCATCCCTGAAAGCACAGTGCCTATGGCTGGATTTGCTGCCGCTCATGATTTGTTGTATGTAAACAGTGATAAAAAAGTCCATGTCAGCCTAGGATTAGAATCGCCCTACTGGGTGGTTGCATCGAGCGCTCGGTGGCTTTGCTGCGGGGGGGTGGGGGGGTGGGTGGTGGTGGTGATATTATTACATACTGCTTCACCGATTGGCTAGAGATTGTACGGCTTGTCCTGATTGGTCAGCGTTGTGTATCAGGTCTTTCTATTGGCCAATCTGTTGCTTATAACCCAGTTATGATACAAGTGTGCCGTTATTGAATGATATTATTACATATTGCATATCTTTGTATGTGTTATTGTATCGCAAGCTTGCGTTTTGGCCATCTAAATAATTATTCATGTGTGAGTGGAACAAAGCCTTAGCAGAGATACGTTAATCTGTCGGAAAGTATTATGCAGTCCAGCTGCCATCTTTATCTCTGTCCCATTGATCCTGGACGCTACACAATAATAACCCCTCTCAAATCTGAGCTTTGGAGCAGCTTGGGAGTGCCTTCCTCCAGTGGAGAACTGGGACCGCATCTTTCTCAGTCAGCACTCTGCAAACACTTACCCAGGGCCATTCCTTGACCTTATGTCCATAGCATGAAATGCAATAACAGTTTTCTGTCCATCAAAGAATATCAAAGAAATTATTGTAGAGTTTCGAAGTTTACCATTGTAAGCAGAACAACAACCAATCAAAACAAATACCATCAAATGCAGCTATTACGCAGCCTCAAACCTGTTTCCAATGATCCAATATGGATGAAGTCTCTGTTTCCCCCCCCCACGTCAACGTGAGTATG
>OLKM01000378.1:8303-38303 GCA_900291075.1 Melanogrammus aeglefinus | reverse complement strand
GTGCAATATGTGGGGTAAACAAAGCAGACGGCTGCAGCTCGCTCTGCACCGCGGGAGACCCCACATCACATGCAATCACTGCTTCAGGAAGGAGGCGGGCCTGGTTTGAAGGTATTATTAATACCTGGCCACACATTTTTAAAATAGATGTATTTTTCTCATTCAAATCAAATAAATCTTGCTCTGGCCTAAAGAATTCTTAATTCTTCATAGATATTTTGGCTTTCATTTCTTCTTATTATTTTATAGTATTAGTCATAGCAATAGTTAAAATATATTATGTTAGAATAGTTACAATATTATATTTTTATTTTAATATTCATATTAATAATACTATTCATAATATTATTATTTTAATTGTAATTATAATCATGATAATATATTTTATCTGCTGCTATAGTAATAGTAGTAGTCGTAGTCATAATATATAATTTCTAACAATTCAAATGTATATAATGATAATGAAAAATTGCAATTATTATAAATCTATATATGCACACATATTAAAGTGAAGTTTCTCTAAATAAAATGCTCTAATAGGTCCTTGCCCAGTTCATGTAACATTTGGCCTCATTCTCTCGGTGTTTCTCCGGCCTCTTTTCAAAGGCAGGGTCCCACACTAAATAGCATGGTGGGGAAAATAAAAACTGCTAAAATGTTTTTGGATTCAATTTGGCTGAAAGCAAAGCCCCGTGAATATGCAGATCCCACCCCTCCACCTCTTTCACACAGACACAGCACACATACACACACACACTCACACACAAACCTATACACAAACACACACATATACACACAAACACAGTTGCCCCTACACACACAACCACGCGTATGTTGATCCGAATTATTGCTATTTAGGGATAGTGCGTGTGTGTGGTTTTGCTGGTGAATGTGTGTCTGTGTGTATGTGTGCGTATGTGCGAGTAGGTTGCGCGTTTGTGGGAGTAGAATCCACCTAGTAGCCGCTTCTGTATTCTTAGTAAATCAAAAAAAATGAACAACTAATTGGCCAGACCCACCCTGTCCCATGATGACTCTTGGGGCGCCATGGGGAAAATAAAATTCCCACTAAGTCCCAAGTCTATGCCGACGCAGACAGATAAGTTGTTAGGAAAAATAAAAGTCCCACAAGCAGGTTGGGCTGAACAGCCCTTTTGCGAATGTCTAACCTTCTGGGTCATTGCTTGTTTGTCAGATTGACTCAGTCCAATTAGTGAGAGCCAAGTAGAGGCGGAATTCTTTCAGCACCGCAACGGTTATCAGAGAACAGCCCACATTGTGCTGCAGAAATATAAAGCTCTTTTAAAAGCTCTGCATCCCTGTTTGAGGTTATGGCATTTCTGAAGCACATTCACAGGAGCTTAAGACACCATAATCGATGCTTTATATTTCTGCGATGAAAGATGACGCAATGAATAAAATGACATTTTATGAAGAATTTTAAGATCCCAGCATGCTGAACTGTTATATATCTACAACCTGTCCTTGGCCTCCTTTGCAGCCATGAGGTTAAAGCATTAACTCAGGAAAGCAATGTTACAATTAACCAAAAAAAACTATGCATGATGCATTGTGTACAATCAGCAATTATTTCTCATTATTTCTTTATTGAGAAATGCCTGTTTCTCAAAAGATATGACAAGATGTTGATTATTTACAGAACTGCTGTCCTAATTCAAATCAGTTATGTACAGCTTTTACACCTGTCCAAGCCCTGCAGTGTGGAGATACAAAATATATGACGAACGATCCGTGTGAGTGTTCGGTACGATAGGAGCACCATGGAGCCGCCTCCACCCACCTACTACAACGGCCCCGTGGAGTGGAGACGTTTGGATTCCATGTGTGTTCATCACAGCACACATGTTCATTTGTTTGTGGGCTTCTCTTGATTGCAGAGACAAGCATATTTGGGGAAAGCCAAGCTGTTAGATTGAGCACGCCTGAGAGAGCCTTGAGGGAGTCGTCGGGGTTCTGTTTTGCCACGTGTACTCCGTGGCGGAAGAGATGTAAATTTTTCATTATGTTCACTGCTGCGTACTGAAGCCTGACATAAAGATCTGCTATATACCCCCGCCCTCTGGCCATGCACCGGGTTATGTTTTCCTTTTTTTCCATCTGTGTTGGCCCACTTTTATTTATGGATGGCTTGTGCTACAGTAGCCTCACTACTTAGCTGCCACACGTCAGCCTTTTTTCTTTTTTTTTTGGTGTAATTCCCAAAACACTGAGGAGAGGCGAGGCCGAGTGGCAGAGCGATGAAGATGATGGGATGGATGGATGTGCAGACAACTCCCCTCGCAGAGCCTCTCTCCTCCAGTCAACGGCGCTTCACAGTGAGACCATTGTCGCAGATCACCGCTACGGCTCACTGATTTATTCATCACCTGATTTATTCCACCTACTACAACGGCCCGGGATGAACGTTTGGATTCCATTGAGTTATACAGCACAAAAGTCATAAACTGCTTTTCTCCTCTCTCGCTGTGCACCTCTCTGTGTGTCGCTTCGTTTGTATTTCTTTGGGGTTGGGAAAACTAGGAAGGCACTTCGATTTCATTTTAGCATCTCTTTTACCGAACGTTATTTATCGTGGCTTAAGGATTGTGTGTTTTTCTGTAAGGATTGCAGCGCAGCACTTAACAACGCCATCCACAATGGCGTCGATAACCACACAGCTTAGCCAAGCAGCTGGCAACGGAGCAACCAGCCCTCATGACATCTCATCGCCATAATGCAGTCACGCTATGGATGTCAGCCGACCATGAAGGGGGGACTGGCTGACTAGGCTCTGCATATTAAAGATATGAAAACCTGGGCAGTAATCTGTGCTGCTTTAGGTTTGATTATTCATAAAGCATATATGAAGAAAAACAGCCAGTAAGGCAAAAATACTGTGGGCTGAGATGTTACAAATTGTCCAACTCATCACGGCTGATGCACTGGGATCTATGTGAAATGGATCTGGAGATCAATCCCATTTAACAAGCCGTATACACATATAATAAGAAGAAAGACCATTGTAAATAATAAGAAAGACCATTGTCATTGACTGTTGTCAATCAGCAGGGTGTTTTGAAGCTATGGAGCGGTAGAGGAGGAGGAGCCAACGGCATCAAGGTGTCCCCATGAGAACAAGGTCAGGGGTGTTCGCGACCAAAAGCCTTGTCCCGTGTGGGGCGGGCCAAGCCAGGTCAAGCTCCCACAAAAAGCCCACATCTTCTCCAGCGCAAGAGTCCAATGTCACTCTTACCCAACCCTCCCCCCCGCCTCTCTCCCCCTTCCCTGCTGTTAAACCCCCTCACGGACAACAAACGCCTCCACAAAGAACTTAGTCATCCAATCATGTCAAGACATCCACCCTGGGGTCAAGGGTCACCACGGGTCAGGGCCCCTCGTTGCCCGACCAGGTCAGAGATTAACGCAGCCCACCGATGGTCCCTTTCTCATGACATCGTGCGAAACCCCACTCATTACCCGTCCCATTGTCACCGATCGCTTCTAACGCCAGCGACGCGACGTAGCTGAACGTAGCGGGTTGAACGCCCCACGGCGGCCTGAGCAATCTGCTCTCAGAGGAGACATAATGACATTAAGTCAGTACGTGCGGTAGACCCAGGCCAGCGTTCAGTCGGCCGCGGCTGTCTGAGGGTGGAGCCCTTCAGGTTGATTGCGCACGGGCGACTCGGCCTGTTGCGGTGCTACAGTCCCGGCGTTTTTGCACCGTAGAAAGAGTGGTGTTGCGATGGGGAGGTTGTTCAGACAGTAGGAGGCTCAAGGCAGCTGTTAAGCCACCTAGTGGTCGGGGCCATATGCCACACATGCTTTTGTTTTATCCCGATGCGTAGGAACAGTTTCCCTCCCTCTTTGCAGACCCCCCTACCACACTCTCTCTCCCCCTTCTCCCTCATGTAAAATGGCTCGTTTACAATAAGCACAATCGCGATGGAGCCTTCTGAACAATTCCAGCATTGAGATTGTAGGAAATGGAGAATCTCATCCTGGGTATGGATGATCGCCGCCGGGGCCGCTGACCAATAATGACGTCAGAAACAAGGGAAATGGGCGGGGCTTAGGAGTAGAGCGGATGGGTTAGCCTGATGGGTGAGCCGCTTTCCGCTAACCGTTAGCGGAGGGAGGGTTGAGAAACCCTGTCAGGGAGGGATTATGGAGGGGGAGGGAGATGAAGGAATACAGGGAGGGGGGGTTGAGCTGATAGGGGGGAGGGGGTAAGGGGGCGGTTGGGTTGGAGGGCGAGCAAGCGGCATAAGTGCAAATATAGTGACGCCTGAGGGAGTTGTCTCTTCGTCTCACCGCAAAGTGGTGGAAGTGTTTCTTTATAATAAATAGAGAGGGAGGGAGAGAGAGGGAGAGAGAGGGAGAGGGAGAGAGAGGGAGAGAGAGAGAGAGGGAGGGACAGAGAGAAGAGAGGGAGAGAGAGCCTTGACCGCTGCACTGTTCCCCCATGTCTGTCGACCATGCCGGCGCAAAAGACTGAAGAAGAACGATTACAATAGAATTGACACGGGAAGAGGGGTAAGAGGTGAAATCTGACGAATAAAAGAATTCTGTCGCAACCAAAAAAAAATATGACGATGACGAGAAAATAATTGACCACATAATGAAATACATAAAGTTAGATTGAAAGTATGGAATATGTTAAAGATGTGAAAATATGGAATTAATTTAAGCATCATTGGATCTTTATTTACTTTGAATACATGCATGCTACTGGAATAATTGACTTTTAGAATTGTAATATTGTAATAGGAAGTGTAATTTTTTTACGAAAGTTGTTGAAAATGTGTATCTTAGAATTAATTGTCATGTATAACTCCATATTGCTACAGGTGTAACCCTTAATTGATGTGTAACATTTTTTTTGCAGTCCTAGAAAAAAACTATCCTAATGATTATAATGATTAAAAAAAAAGTCTGTGTTGTATAAATAACCCCAATGACCCAGTTCTAAGCAAATTGTCCACACTGACCTCATGGAAGACCCACAACAAAGCCATTCACTTTGGTTTGTTTGTTTGTTTATTTGTGTGTTTATTTGTATGTTTAGTCTCTGTGTGTGTGTGTGTGTGTGTGTGTGTGTGTGTGTGTGTGTGTGTGTGTGTGTGTGTGTGTGTGTGTGTGTGTGTGTGTGTGTGTGTGTGTGTGTGTGTGTGTGTGTGTGTGTGTGTGTGTGTGTGTGTGTGTGTGTGTGTGTGTGTGTGTGTGTGTGTGTGTGTGTGTGTGTGTGTGTGTGTGTCTTTTGGCTGTCAATCTGTGATCTGAGAGCACGCCAACGTTGTGTGCTTCTAGTGTCTGGGTGAGCAGCAGGTGGGATGCTGACTGAAGGCTCTGGATCTGGGAGGTGATCGAATATAAAAAGGGGGAGAGGGCGTTGGATGCATGATTCATGAGTTTGGGGCCAGCGTGTTTGGTGTTCCAAACATAAGGGCTTATGACTTTCACAGCAGTGCTTTGCAAACATTATTACAGGACTAAATCTGTTCCCCCCCCCCCTCCCCCTTCGTCTCCCTCCTTCCCCCACCCCCACTGCCTCTCGTCCGACCCCCCCCCCACTCTCTCTCTCTATGCTCTCTCACTCTCTCTATTCTCTCTACCCCCTACCTCGTCCAACGCCGCTCCTTTCATACTCCCTGCCCCTCTCTCTCTTTCCCTATTTCCCTACCCGCTCTCTTTCTGTCTTTCCCCCATCTCTCCTCTCCCCCTCTCTCTCCTCTCCCCTCTCTCTCCTCTCCCCTCTCTCTCTCTCTCCTCTCCCCTCTCTTTCCCCAACCACTTTCTCCCCTCTCTCCCTTTCTCGGCCCCCCCTATCTCCTCTACCCATTTAACCCCTCTCTCTCTCTCTCTGCCTTTCTCCCTCCCTCCTCCCCTCTTTTCTCTCCCCCTCCTCCCCTCTCCCCCCCTCTCTCTCTCTCCTGTCTCCATGCAACCCTCTCTCTCTTCTCCCTCTGCAACCCCCTCTCATCACTATTTCTCTCCCATCTCCCACTCCCACTCTCTCTCGCTTCTCTCCCTCCCCTCTCTCCCCTCTCCCCCTTCCCTCTCTCTCTCTCTCTCTCTCTCTCTCTCTCTCTCTCTCTCTCTCTCTCTCTCTCTCTCTCTCTCCTCTCTCTCTCTCTCTCTCTCTCTCTCTCCTCTCTCTCTCTCTCTCTCTCTCTCTCTCTCTCTCTCTCTCTTTCTCTGCAGTGGCCCTGAAGAACAGCAAATGCAACAGTGTGGTCCCCAGTGGCCCCAGCAGCGACAGCAACGTGGCGGTAGGGCTGTCGGACGCATGGCTGCCAGAAGGAGAGCTGTTGCTGCAGGTCAGTATCAGAGTACACACACACACACACACACCCTACAAGTCTGGTTCCCACACATTCTGAATCCTACTTTATTTAAAGGGGCTGTAGGTAATAATTAAGAACTATAATTGGAGTCTAATTAGAAATTACTTAGCCCTCAGCTATATTAGTGAGTGAACTTCTCCCTGTGAATATCTTTTCTGGTTGTACTGCACCTGCCTCTGTCCAGCCCCTTTAAAAACACCAAAAATGCTGACACCTGCTAACATCTGGTTTTTGTCTTGTGTTTGGAAAGGTTACATCGAGCATTCATTCCGGGAAAAAAATCCATCTCTAGTAGTTATTGGTATTTATCGTTTCCAGCTACGGTATGCCATGATGGAAACTTGGATAAATGTTTCAAACATTGGCGTGTAAATAGGGAACAACTCAAAAGCATGGCCTCTCTTCCCCTATTGGTTCAGGGAAACCATCTAGTCTGTTAATCAAAGGTGCGTGAATGCAACACTTCTCACTGGACCATTTATGTAGATGTTTACTTTCAGAATGCTGCTCTCATCTGCCTCAACTCACACATTTTATCTACAGCGGCTTTAATAAAGCGTGTTTCCTTCGAGCAATCTCAACTTGTCGTACAGGACTAAAACAGAACATGCAAGTAGATCTACGAAAACATAAACTAATTCCAACCAAATCTTTCACACAAAATTGACTTCAGAACGATTCCAAACAATTTAGATTTGTATTTGATAAAATGTCAAAGGTTGTGGGGGAATTTATTTCAACTTGATATTTGCTGTTTGTTTGGCTTTTCGGAGTGTTTTCGAAACTCACTGACGCCCCCTCTCTGACCTCTCTCAAGCTGAAGGGTCTGCTCTGCTCCGGGGGCTCCCTGTGAAGGGTTGAAGAGCATCTAGAGAGGAGCGTTTTAGACAAACGGCTCAAACGGACTGCTGGATAAACATGCCATTAGCAATGTTCCTATTGCAATCCTCAAAGCCAAAATACTTCTCACCACTGTGAGAAGAAGATGCTCCCACTAAATATGGATTCCAAAAAGGTCTCCCAAGAACATTTTAATGCATAAAGGAAAGTTCCACAAAATCATCCCAACAACACATTTAAAGACTTAACGGAATGACCACCAACCCTGAAGACAGTTGCACAACTTGAACTGTTGCATGAAGCAACCTGTGCATAGCATTACACTCCGTGTTGCCTCAACAAAAACGAAACAAACACCAGACCGACCCGGTTAAAATAAATCCAGATTCATGCATTCTTGAGCCCAACAGTAATACTGCAGCATGGGAGTGGGTGAGAGTTGGGGGGGGGGGGGGGGGGGAGTTAGCTGTGGCTGCCCAACCATTTGGGAATCTACAGAAATCATTGATTTTCCAGTCCAGTTCCTCCCTATGTGCATCACGCTGGCATTCCAGCAGGGCCCGGAAAAAACGGCTGCTCCTTGCTCCGCTTCCCGACCCCATGAGAGAGATTGGGGTTATTGTGATCAACCTTCGCCCATGCATCTCCCAGCCGAGCCGCTAACGAGCTGTGAAAGCTCATTGTTGGGAGTTCCAGTCTCGGGCCGCGAGCGCGCTGGCCCGGGCTCACCGACGAGAGGAGCAGGGAGACAGACAACAACCAGAGAGGAGGAGGAGAACTGGGTCTGCCCAGTACTGCCCGGGAGGAGTGGCGAGCACTTGCGGGGTCGTCTGTCTGAACCCTCGGAGACTCAGTGTTTGTTTTAGTCGCCCGCGGCCGCCGCTTCCAACAGTCGGTGCATTATGGAGGAACTGCGGACACATCTATTATTCACGAGCCCAAGCAGAGGAGACAGACAGGCACCCAGCTTTCCACCCAGCACTGCGCTTAGTCGTGTTCTTTGTAATAATTAAAATCATAATAGTACGTTTGGTCTATTTAGTGGTTATAATGAAGCAGAAAGAGAGATAAAAGGTGAACAAAGTCAAAAGGGAGGGGAGCAGTAAAACAGTTAGAGAAGATAGGGAGAACAAATATTGAAGAACATTGAATAACATTAAGTGATATCAAATACACATTTATGAGATTTACTTAAAAGACTGACTGCTGGTCAAAGGATTTACTTTTTCCAAAACAAACATCCATTCTGATAATCATTTGTGTTCACTGGTTTCTGCCCATGCTCAGATTAAATCGTTTGCAGCTGTGAGGTCAGTGAGTCCACATGACTAGACGATCGAGCAACCAAGATGGCGTCCTCATTTATGTTATAAGATGGCATAGGACTCAATGGCAGTACTAAATAGAGAATCTGTTTATCCCCATTTCCAGTCCTTCATTTGTTTAGCAAAAGGGTTGCTGCTACTCCATTTGCTCCTGGCATTAACTCAACTCATGTGTTTCTTTTGAATGACTTGTAGATGATTGTGGTCAAAATGACGTAAAAACCCTTAACCGTGCAGCCAAGCCTGTCTGAGAGTGACGGTCTGTGTAAAACACTCAGGCTTGACATTTCCCTGTGTTTATGTTTACAGACTGGAAGTGCTGTAGATAATGGCTGGGAATCACTGGTGGTTATTAGCACATAAATAAAATAGCATATCCAGCGGTACTCATCTTTCACCCCGTAGGCAGATTAATCAAAGAGAAGACTGAGGCTGCCTGACTTTGTTTATATTTGTGTTTTTGCCCAAACTGTGGGTTTGTGTGGTTTGCTCAGTGTGCGGCCGTGCGTGTGCACATGCACGTGAGAATGTGTGTGTGCGTGTGCGTGTGTGTGTGTGCGTGTGTGTGTGTGTGTGTCTGTGTGTGTGTGTCTGTGTGTCTGTGTCTGTGTGTCTGTGCTTGCCCTCGTGTGTGTACGCGTGTGTGTTTGTCTGCATTTGACTGCGTGTGTGTACGCGTGTGTGTATGTCTGAGTTTGACTGTGTGTGTGTGTGTGTGTGTGTGTGTGTGTGTGTGTGTGTGTGTGTGTGTGTGTGTGTGTTATGCACGTGTGTGCTTCCCTCTGTGTGTTTAATTTCCCTGTGCATATCCACATCAGCGTTGGATGCTGATGCATGTGGCCGTTGCAGATACTGTTTATACTTGTCCGTTTGGTGTCTATTTTGTGTGTTTGTTTATAAAATGTTCCCATATGGGCGGTAGGGAAAGAGAGAGGGGGGAGAGGGGGGAGTGGGGGGAGTGGGAGCTGCGTGGGGCAGGCTCTGGAGTGTTTGGTGAAGTGGAAACATGGGACCAGCTGTTCCTGTTTGAACTGACACAACAAGCGACTCTGTCTTTCCTACCCTGCTCATTGTTACATGATTACCCATCTAGGTTCTGTGTTCCCACTCGTGCACGTGTTCATCTGCTCACACACATGCTCAGGGGCGGCCATGGGCGGCAGGGTTAGAATTAGAATTACTTAATTGTCCGTATTTTACAATGTGTATATCATGTACATATATATATCTAGATATATATATATCTTACAAATAAGCCTCCATACTGAGACTGCGACCCTCCTACCAAAAGCATTGATGTATTGAAGTGAATTGATGTTAAGACGGCGATTCAAGCGGCTCCTCCTCCATTCTAAACTGTCTTCTATGTATTGGACACTATATATATGTGGTGCTGCTCCTGGGTCACTGGCTCCATTCCCTCAATGCATAATAACGCAGAGCTTACATAGGAGAATTTCACCTGATGACAACCTGACACTTTGTAAAAACAACCCCTGTGTTGTTGTTGTGCTTGTCATCTCTCCCGCTCCAGGCTCTCAATGGCTTCGTCTTGGTCCTCAGTGCCGACGGGACCATCTTCTACTCCTCCCACACCATCCAGGACTACCTGGGCTTCCACCAGGTACCCTTCAATGCCCCCTCATACAATTGCATTTGAATGTAGCCGGCCCTTTGCTTTACTTAGTTTGTGTTTGACGTGCAAACTCATAACGAAAGTGATAAGCAATAAAAATGCCAATAGCAACCTAACACTAACATCGCTAGCATAACGTCAAAGACATCTATAGCTGGCCAGGGGAAGCCATGTCATCTCTAAGAAGGGACGGTACACGGCATTGCTTGAGTGCGGCTGTGGTCCCTTCAGGTTTTACTTCGGTGTGTAGGACTTGACCGTAGATCATGCAGGTCCCAGCACAGCGTTTGCAACCGCAACTATGAATATAATTGTAACTGTGATGGTGTCACTATTGCTATTACTCTAATTTTCACTTTAACTATTTCAGGTGATATTTATTTTAGTGCAAGGGCAAAGTTAAATTGCATTTGCTTGCATCCAAGTGGCACACAATGTCATATGCACACAACGTGTTCAAGAAGATGAGTCATAGGTGCCATAGGTGCATGGATTGTTTATAAAACACATCAGGGGATACAATATGAACACACATGCTCGAGTGACATCTAATACATTGGGATGACATTGTATGCCCAATAGATAGTCAATTTTAGTTGTATAGTCCTTAATCACATTTTTAGTCTCAAAGGTTGTCTCTTAAAGGCCTTATTTTTATGACACTCCCTAATCCTAGCCCCCCTCTGGCAATAAAATAACCCCTTAATTATCAAGGAGGTAACCTTGAGATGAACGCAGAGTGGGCCATCCCTCTTTCCAGGGATGGTAAGCAGCGCATAACTCATAATAACTCATAACAAATCATAATTGAGTTAGTGCTTAATAGCCTAACAAGCAAATAATATAACTACAAGTACAAAAATATATACATGGAGCTACCTGATGATTATTTTTCTAACCTTATAAAACAGACAGCATTCAAAGTGTGTGATAAAGTCAACAGCAACTTGGTTTGAGGCCAACATGAAGTTAACAATGTAGAGGACATCATCAACACAAGGGATTTTACTATTATTGGCTATTATCATTCTGGAAGATGTATAGAATATGCCATTCATCTACTGTGGGCTATAAGAATTACTGGAGTTGGTATCATCACTAGAAGTGGTCAAAAGAATCACATGTAATCACACCTAAACACTCAACAAAAGATAATCAACGTAAAAAATAAAAAAAACGGAACAAAACTATTAGTACAAAGGTTATCCCTTCGACAGAATTTTTCAAACTATAAAAATATTTTATGCCTTGCCCGTATTGATCTCTTTCCCTGGCATACACACACACACATACAGACACACATTCTTTCTCGGCTGTCCACCAAACACACACACACACACACACACGCACAGCAGTAGTAGCCGTCGGTCTGAGAGTAGCGGGCCCTTGGTGAAGGGTCTTTGCGTGCAGACTCTGCTGTGAACAGTGAGGGGTCTGGGGTTGGGCAAGGGGTCCCCTCGCTGTGTGGTGTGGTGGCTAGGGCTAGCTGTCCGTGGCGGTGCCGACCTGGGCCTATTTATAGCGTGCCCTTTATGCCTGCAAACCTCCAGCCGGGGCGGCAGCCACCAGGGGTATGTGCCCAGCGGCCGCCATCTTGTGCGGCAGGCCGGCTAGACAGCTTCCAAATAAAAACCGTTTTGGAGTAGAGAGACAACGAAGAGGCTGAGAAGGGTTAACAATGTGCTGCAGTTTCATTTTTCTTTGTTTTCTGTTTCTCTTTTCTTCTGCTTCTCTACACTTCCAATTCTCTCTCATTCTCTCTCTCCCCGCCCCTTTTCTTGCTGTCTCCCTGTCACTTGCTCTGTCCATCTCTCTCACCCTGTCTCCTTGTCCATTCACTCTCTCCCTCTTGCTGTTTTCATGTCACCCTCTCTCTCTGTCTACCTGGCCGTTCTCCACCTCTGTCTCTATGTCACTCTATGTCACTCTCTTTTACTCACTCTATGTCACTCTCTTTTACTCACTCTATGTCACTCTCTTTTACTCACTCTATGTCACTCTCTTTTTTCTCTCTCTCTCTCTCTCTCTCTCTCTCTCTCTCTCTCTCTCTCTCTCTCTCTCTCTCTCTCTCTCTCTCTCTCTCTCTCTCTCTCTCTCTCTCTCTCTCTCTCTCTCTCTCTCTCTCTCTCTCTCTCTCTCTCTCTCTCTCTCTCTCTCTCTCTCCCCCTCTCTCTCTCTGCCCGTCAGACGGATGTGATGCACCAGAGTGTGTTCGAGCTGGTCCACACCGAGGACCAGCTGGAGCTCAGGAAGAACCTGCACTGGGCTCTGAACCCGCCAGCCGCCACCGTAGTGGCCATGAATCAGGCCTCCCCCACAGGTGACCGCCAGCTTTCTCTTACACACTGAACCCCCAGAAACCATGCTTGGTGTAAACCGGCATAATCCATAATAACGCTTCCACAGATATGTGTAGCAAACTGTTTTGTAGACATTCATTATAGGTGCAATGTGCCATGCTTGCAATTTCAGGTAAGCCCATTTCAAAATATCAAAGTGTAGAAAAAGCTCATCACCCCTCCTTCTCACTCCTCTCTCCAAACCCAAGCCATCCTCAAAAAGAGGATGACTCTAAATAATAATAATAAATAATAAGATTTCTCTATGCTGCTGCAAAGTTGCTGAATGAACCTACGTCCATGTTCTCTTAAAGTCAGCGTCAACGTAACAGAATATATTTAAGAGCACATTTAGTAAAAAAAAAAAAAAGATTTCATAATGTACCTCCAGGGAGCCTATTAGGGAGCCACTGACTTAACATGTGTGGGTGAAGATTAATAGTGACATTCTTCTTCCTTATAGTGCCTATTCTAGTACATTTTACTGATGGGAATGTTTTTATGGGAATGATTGGTGTCTCTGGGATAATAGCAAGCTGTGCCACAATGGTTGATTCCCGTTCAGCACAGCGACAGTTAACACAGTGCCCAATAGCGAAGCCCTTTGCCTTACAATTCTCTCACTTTTGACAGAAATAGGAAACAGATCACAAAAAATATAAGAATCATATGTAGGTGGGGGGAGGGATAGAGGAGATTTGCTGTTAGTAAGTTGTAAAAAGATGCAGATATTATTTGAGTGCTACCATGAAATGTATAATATCCATTTGGTTCAAGCCATGATTTCTGTCCTATGCTTGTCTGTAGGACTGTTGAGTTCTCTGCTATACAGTATATATACGGTGCACTGTTTGTGCTACTTTAGCACATCCAGGCTTGCAGCCACCTCCGAGTGCGTAGTAAGTAGACACTGTTCTGTCTTTAGGATAGGAGATAATTGGCTGAACCAAGGTCAAATGACCCCTTAATCTCCATTGAGGATTACGAGGTGTAGCGATCCAAGATCTTTGCCGTAGGATACTTTGGGCCTGTGTGCTGTGTCCAGGGGGCCTGTGTAAAGACCCATGCCTCAGAAATGACCTACATAGCGCCACACTCCTCCACTAGAGGCGCTGGTGCCTGGGTGGAACTCAGCAGCGCGATTAGGAACCCATCCTAATCAGCAGTCGCATAACGATTCATTTGACGTTAACACAACGCCTATGTTACATAAATTCTGGTTAGCAGTAGAATAAGACATGAATAAAGGACAGAAGCTGTGTATACAATAATAGATAGAGTGGGATCTACCAGAGGGCTGAACCACAGTTTCACACTTCTGAGGAAACACGCTGCATATCAGAACCACGATGCCGCTTTCCCACTGTGTGACGGGGCCGAATGTATGCAGCTCGGTTCCTCATGTCTGTTTCTGTGTTGGTGCTGTCGTGTAGAAATGGAGCAGGACAGCGGCACTGCTGTGGTCACCTATAACCCGGAGCAGCTGCCCCCGGAGAACTCCTCCTTCCTGGAGAGGAACTTTGTGTGTCGCTTCCGCTGTCTGCTGGACAACTCCTCCGGCTTCCTGGTAATGGGAGTCAAGTCTAATCTAGCCTAGCTGTTAAGCATCTTATATCAGGGGTTTGACCCTTTTCAATGAACCAAGTTAAATAGTATTGTGTTGGATATTTCGGGTCTTTTCATGTGCTACCAGTTTTTCTTTTAACATATTAATACTTTGATCGGTTCCTAAACGACTGTAATTTAGTTTGGCCCTCAGGGGTATTATGTATGTATTTTCTCCAAGCCGGGGCATTAACTCCCCATTATGTATTTATTGCATCTCAAGGCTTTGACCATGCAAGGGCGCCTCAAGTTCTTACATGGGCAGGACCAGCGGCAGGTCAACGGGGGAAAGGCACCCCCCCAGCTGGCGTTATTCGCCATCGCCACGCCTCTACAGCCTCCATCCATCTTGGAAATCAGGACCAAGAACATGATCTTCAGGACCAAGCACAAGTTGGACTTCACACCCATGGCCTGTGATGCAAAGTAAGGCTTCCGGCAGACGAAATACTAGGATTTACTCACGCGCAGATATAGTTGATTAGATTAGCTGTGTGGTGGCTAAGTCATTAGCGTTGTTGAACGAAAACACGGAGCTCATGCTCCTATGGTCTTAGCATGCCCTCTTTTGAATGGAATATGTGTGTGTTCATGGAATAGCTGTGTGCGTTCGTGTGGGTTTATTTCAACTCAAGTGATGTCATTGATGGATATTTATAGTCATGGCAGAAATTTTCTCACAATGATGAAGTTGTTTTGATGTAATTCTAAATGCAGAATATGCACATAAAACACACACATGCATATGTATGTACCGTTGATTTCTTGACATACATTTGTGATCCATTCGGGGATATAAATAAAGTCCAGAAAGCTGGTATAAAAGGTACCAAACATCAAAGAAGATAATAATATCAACAAAATATTTTTTGTTGATATTATATTTTTTGTTGATATTATATATATTTTTTATTTCCATCACGCTGGATATAGTTTGATATCCTTCAATGATATTACTATAAAAGAGTGTGTTCACCTTTCCCAGCCTCATATGCCTTTGTTATATTCATCTCCATAGTCCAGTGTGTGAAGATGAACACAGTCTTACCACACCGATCTCTCTCCTACAGGGGGAAGATAGTGCTCGGCTACACCGAGGCAGAGCTGCGGGTCCGAGGGTCTGGATACCAGTTCATCCACGCAGCAGACATGCTGTACTGCGCAGAGAACCACGTCAGGAGTGAGTAACCAGGATGAACCACGGCGAGAGACAAGTGACACCATCACAATTATCATGACAGCCCTGCAAGAAAAGGGTTTCTGTGCTGTAGGAAGTGAAAACTGTATTTTATGTGTAAACCATATGCTAACTCAAAGAGACGGACCCCACCCCACCTCTATTTAACTGAGAATAATATCTCGTGAATTCTCATACACACACACACACACACACACTCACACTCACACACATGTGAGGACGCCTTGTCTGACCTGGTCAAAGATGGTGGTCAGCGAGTTCAGCTTTCCCAAGTAATCCTGCTGGATTACGCTCCAGATTGAGCAAAGCCGCAGAGCCGCCAGAGGAACGGATAGGGCCCCGGCAAATCCAGGACATGAACCAGGCATCAGAGATGATCCATATACCAACACAGCCACACAATGAGGGGGGAAATACCTCCAATGCAAACACTCTCTCTCCATCTAACACACACTCACTCAAGCACACACACTCACTCACATGTAAACATGCTACCGTTTCGACCACACATTCCTCTTCATAGCGGGGGTCAGAGTCCAGGTCTGCAGACGCCAAAGCTGCCACCCAGTGTGTTTCGAAGACATAGAAACCTGCGCTTCTTTCACATCACACTTTATACACAAACTGCTTATTGAGCCCATGCTGAGCGGCTCTCGAATGCCTGTCCTGTGTCCGCAGTGATAAAGACGGGCGAGAGCGGCCTCACGGTCTTCCGGCTGCTCACCAAGGACAACCGCTGGAAGTGGGTCCAAGCCAACGCCAGGCTGGTCTACAAGAACGGCAAGCCGGACTACATCATCGCCACGCAGAGGCCACTCGTGTATGTTACCCTGCGGCGCACCGCTCAATGCAAAACAGACCAGCCCTGACGGGGGATTGGTTGTAGGAGTAGGGATTTTCAAACATGAAATATGGAAATAAATATAGAAGTCTATTTACATGTATTGGTTACAAGACCATGTACATAAAGGATTAGGGATTAGAGCTATGTGCCATGATATGACCAAGTTCTGCACTTTAGGTGCTGTGATTAGAAACTTTAGTTGCAGCAAGTGGTTGAATTAAACATAGTGATGATTACATTTCAATTTGCTACTCCTCAGCTCGATTGGTTTGACCTTAATTTATAACACAGTTCAGAACCTAATAAGTGAAGTAAGTGCTTAATTAAGTGCTACTGTCAATAGATGCTGATTTCTGTCTCCACAGAGAGGAAGAGGGAGGAGAGCACTTACGCAAGCGTTCAATGCACCTCCCCTTCACCTACGCCACTGGCGAGGCCCTGCTGTACCAGTCCAACCACCCCATTCCTGGATTCAGCGACGGGCTCCATGAGAAGAACGGCAGCAAGTCCAAGAAGTGCCGGTCGGAGCGGGCTGCGAGGGAGGGCCTGGACCCTAGCTCCCTGCTGGGGGCCCTGATGAGTCAGGATGAGTCTGTGTACGTCTGCCAACCCGCGCTGGAACCCAAGCTGGCGTTCCACAGCAGCTTCCTGGGAGATCAGCTGGGCTTCTCTGAGTCCGAGTCCCATCCAGGGGTTCACAACGGATGGGATACACCCGGGAATGGCATCAATGGGGTGGTGCTCCCTCCACCAGCCAACAGCTTTGACCCGCTTCTGAGCACCCTGGACTCCCTCTCGCTGGGGGACCATAACACAGCCACAGCCGAGGAGGAGGGCTGCTCCAACGGAGAGCTGTTCAGAGCTCTGGAGAGTCTGGGCCTCAGTGCCGAAGACCTGGAGCTGCTGCTGCTGGACGAGCGCATGATCCGGGTGGAGATGGACCCGGACCGCGTGCCCTCCCTGGACGACATCCTCACCAACGACGAGATCCTGTCCTACATCCACGACTCCCTGGAGGCTAAGAGCGACGAGGCGGAGGAGGCGGGACAGGCCCCTCCCGTCCTCGCCCCCGCCGCCATCACCGCCGCCGCCCCGACAACCACGGCGGTGTCGCCTCACGAGGGCCTCCCGGCCTACATGCGCACCCAGCTCCCTCACCAGAAGGCCCCCCTGGTGGGCCAGGCCCCCATCACTCTGCTGTCCCAGCAGATGCAGCAGCATCTCAGCATGAGTTCGGGTAAGGTGGGGCAGGACTGGGTCAACCACAACCACCACTCAGGGCTTAACGGGGATTACCCGGCGCAGGGTCAAGCCCTCACCGACGGACAATGGTCAGCCCAGGACATTCTACACGGTTCAGGGATGGCCGCGCGCACGGGACACTATCCTGCGACGCAGGGTCTTTTTGACGGCAAGGCCCTGCAGCTGGACGGAGAGCAGCAGCAGCCGCATCAAGCACACCCGCTCTACCTCCAGCCACAGCCGCAGCATCCCCCTACCACGCAGGGCTCTCTCTCGCTGCAGTGCCACGCCAAGCAGAATGGCGAGAACCTCAACGCTCCATCCAACGGTACCGGTACAGACCACCCCCTCGGCAAGAGCCAGTGGCAGGACTTTAGGTTTGGACATCCCCCCAGGGAGAACCTCTGTGGCCTCAGTAACGGCCAGGCACCCGTCACAACCCCCTCGCTAGACGCTTGCATCGATTTCGCCATGCCCGAGCTCCAGAGCATGGATTACCCCGTCAACGGGGGCGGCCTGTACCAGGGTGTCGAGGCGGCGGTTTCGTCCTACCAGAGGATGAACCACAAACGCCAGAAGGAGCAGCACTTCCAGCCGCCCTTGGCCCAGGTGCTGTCCGGCCTGTCCCACTGCCCTGCCCCGAACACGGCCCTGGAGCAGATCCTGGGGCTGAACCAGCCTTGCAGGCAGCTGGACCCTTATAGCCTGGTGACCCCCGACATCGCCCATGAACCCAACCGCAGCAAGGTGAGCAATGATGTGGAGATTATGGTTGTTTTGGGTATGTGTGTGTTTTTGTTTTTATGGTTGTGTTTGTTTGTGTGTGTGTGTGTGTGTGTGTGTGTGTGTGTGTGTGTGTGTGTGTGTGTGTGTGTGTGTGTGTGTGTGTGTGTGTGTGTGTGTGTGTGTGTGTGTGTGTGTGTGTGTGTGTGTGTGTGTGTGCTTGTGTGCGTGTGTGTCGGTTTGTGTGTGCGTGTTTGCATGTGTGTGTGTGTCTGGTTGTGTGTGTCTATGCGTGTGTGTGACTGTCTGTATTACTCATTCGTCACCACTACACCCATAGCGGTAAACATGACAGGACTAAAGGTCACTGGCCAGGAACACAGTGAATGTGTTACATGGATTTTAAACAGGGGGTTAATGGCCATGTGTATCTCTTCTATTTATTGATGTGATAAATAGAAGGGGTCGCGGTTTATGACTAATAAACCAGCAATGTTTATGACCAACTGTTCCTGGCCTTTTGTTTGGAGCTGGGATTAATATTGTTGTTAATCTTCTCATTTAACAGGAGGTTAATAAGTTAATCACATTGTATGATTATCTGTTGTATTCTAGCTTTTGACAAGATTCATATGAATCTTTGCAGGCCCCCGTTTCAGCCCTTATAAGACAGATCCCCCAACCCTCTCCTCCTCCCTCTCTCATTTGTTTGCTTTCTCTCGCAAAATCTTTGTCGAAAACGTCCACATTATCTTTTTTCTGAAGAGATTCTTCAGGGATTTTGTTGTGTTTTGACTGAATATTAGGCCATGGTTATATATCAGCCAGCCTTGGAACAAATGTAATAAATAAGCAGAAAGTCAGACATAGAGCTTCAAAGTGTACTTCATTCCTGGGAATGCAGTCTATAAATTTGAAATTATTCCGTGGCTGTTGATCCTTGTGCCTCATAAAACAGAGAGTGACAATAAAGCCAAATTGATTAATTGCAATAATAGACAATAGAGTGACAGTTATTCGGCGGAGCTAAATGAGCTCTTCAGCATATTTTTTACATTTGTTTATGTCCTTTCTATACTTTTATTTTATTATACTATAAATTTGTTGTGAGCAAGATTGGGTGAACAAGGCTACATAATGTTTTGTGTGAAGTAGAACCTTTTGCAATGAAATTGAATAGGACACATTACGATTGACGTCAAGGTTGTATAGATAAGTAAAGTGGAATTTAGATTACTCCGGTTCGTATTGACTTTAGTGGATCATTTTGATCCATATTACGGTAATCTGAAATAGAATCTGTATTTTTTCTTATTCATTTGAATAGATGTGTTGATTTATTTTTATAAATAATTAATAGCTTAATATTTGTCAGTAGAAAAAAACTTGACATATATTTCACTGACAGTCAAGGACATATGACCTTGCCGACCTCCACATCTCCCGCTCTGACCTCCTTTTGACTTTTGCAGATGGAAAATGGCTGCATCCTGAACGGCTCTTACCAGGGGAACTGTGCTCTGCCCAATGGGAATGGAGCAGCGCCCCCTAATGGCCAGATGTCAGGCCCTGACTCTCTACCCAGCCTAGCAGACCCACAGGTCACAGACTTCTACCTTTGACCGAGGGGGGAAGGGAGCCAGTATGCTGCCATTACACTCTTACGTCTTATTTAGAATCACCCTAACAACTAGGCCCAGCTTTTTACTTCAACTAAAAAATTAGAAAAACAAAAATAAGCATTTTGGTTATTTTGTGTGTGTCTGTGTGTATGTCTGTTTAGCTGTGTGTATGTGTGTGTGTGTTTGCGTGTGTGTGTCTACAGGAGAGAAAAAGAGTAATATTTTACATTGTACATAACATTATCATTTAAGTCCTTTGTTTACAACAATGCAGTCAGAGCATGGGTCAGGTTGCCACCATTTTGAGGACCAGAGAATTATGTCCGTTCCTTTCAGTGTGCTTCCAGAGTCCTTGCCCTCCACCCCGCTGAGATTTTTTCTTTATTTAATTTTTGTTTATTTCTTGTTTTTTTGCGACGTGACATCAGCAGCCCTAGTATTTTGAGTCATGAAACAGGAATGTAACTTTTTTTTTCAAGAGTTGGATGAGTCTTTGTTGTGCAAAGAATGATGAGATTAAGTCACGTATGTCAGAAGTAGGAATGATACAGCACGGTGAAATTATGGCTAGAAATACACTGCACTTTATTTCAAGCCCCCCTCAACTTCATTACCACTGTTAGTAATTCAGTTAAGGTTTTGAAGAAACACGTTGCATACTTTCCCCGAAGCAACTGTTTATGAAGTCTTTAGCAGTTAGTTAGTGTTGTTAGCAATTGAGTACTCTGTTCTGAGGTGTCATTCAGACAACATTTTTACATCGTTGTAGCGAAATCCCTCCTAGATGATTGATAGCATAGATATATATTTTTTCTCCCACTTTAGGTAACTTTTTTGTTGGACTTGTTGATCTGGTACCTCTGGATTTTTATTTTGTTTACGGTGCTAATGTTTTACTTTGACTGTCAAACTTGAATCACTTGATTTACATTTTCAATATTTATTAATGTCTACGTGACAACAAGTTTTTAATTTGTTTTTAAATCACATCATTGCGGGAAGAATTACCTATGTGTGAATCTCTTGTTCTAAATGAAAATTGGTCAAAATGATTTCCTTGCTTGTTTATTTTGGGAGTAAAGTCAATCTACTGGGGCATTCTACTACCCATATGTTTCTTTCAAGTATTCTCATTTTCTCTTTACATAATGGTACAATTACGTTTATTCCAAGTCAGGAACTGCAAGTAGGCATATGTATGACGAGACAATCACAAAACCAAATGTGAGTACAGATATTTAAAACGCACACCAAGAAAATACGCTTTTTCTGCTACAGATACAGTTTTGAATGTTTCATGTACATACCAAGCATTTGGGGAAATGACACAAAAATAGAGCTATTTCGTCATAAACATGCTGAAAGAGATTTTCATGTAGCCTAGTAATTACAATTATGTCATTAGTATTACAATTAATGTGATCCATATTATATTAACTGTTGAAATGTGACACACAAGTGCAGAAATAGTTAATTTCTGGTTTTCTTTCTTTTCTACAACAGAATTGTTTGAAATATTTATCTTGATTTCATATGACCTGTTAGAAATGTCCAAAAAATCAAATGTGTACAGAAAAGCTAACAAATTATGTATTAAGAAACACAGGTACCTGTACATTGATCGACGTCTTTTCAGTCCTTTTAAACACTATTTCTCAACCCACCGCTGCTTATTGAGTTACCTGGATTTTTATTGTACATTGTAAATGCTAGTCTCCCATCACAAAACAGCTTGAATCTTGCATCAGTCTGATAACAGTGCCATACTACTGAGACCTGTGATGATATAGGTCAAATGTTTGGAGAAACGTTCATTTTGTGATTTGCTTAGCCACGCTAGCAACTGGCCTACAGGATATAATGGATATAATATGTTTATGGTAACAAAACATTATTGACCCATGTCTTTTGACTGCTTGTTCGAAATATTTTACTTTGTCCTTTGAAATAAAGGATTTATTCAATCACGTTGAAAAGAAAGTGGTCTCTCAAGTTTGTAACTGTGTCAGTGACAAACAGCTAAATTTCAAATGTGAAAATAATTTGCAGTTCCCTTGCAAAATGTTCACCATCTGAGACTGTGGTCTGCCAGAAAGGGTTCTGTCCTGATGTTTGTTGTTAGTGTCCGGTTACTAAATGGCCTGCCTAAGCTTTATGTTTGTGTTTAATTACACTGCAGGAGTCCTGTGGATTTCTGCAACATTAACGACTCAACATCAAACATATCTTGGGACCTCAGAAATAATGGAGTGAAAGGAAAACACTGCTTTGGGGGTCTTTAATATAACGCTCAGTGGCAGGCAAGACTGGGATGTCCGAAATTGCAACATGTTGAATGATGCATAATAATGCATTTACATGTTACAGGGTCTGAAAAAGTTTTTTTATTTGTGATTCATGATGACATAGTATAGAAAACTTTTTTTTTTGTATTCATGTGGACAAAAAATATTGTTGTTTGTTAAAGTAGGTGGAATGCTTTTTGGGCATTTGATGTGATTTCATGGGAGCATTATCTCTCGAGGTTCTGCAATCAATAGACCAAAATGAATCATGAAAACGAAATTGTCAGTGCAAAATCCCAAGCCTTCCGGCCTAATATTATGACAATAGAATGGCTTCTAAGTAGGCCACAGACAGATATCCCATCCTTTACGATGCATGATGTTGACTATAGAGACCATTCTCCTGAGGTGGACTCACCCACTGCAATGGTTTCTCTGGGACAGTGCACAGCAGTGCTTTGTGATGGCTGGGCCCGCCAGAGGGGCACAGTGACAGTGTCGCTGTGCACAGGAACGATGAGGGGAAGTCAAAATATTGTGATGGTGGAGCAGACATTACCGTGCACGCTTGGTTGGTCTAACATCATAACTCTGTTCCCCCTGTGGTTAAAAGCACTGGAGCGACTCACTTGCGATAGGGCAATGTTCCATCTGAGAATACGGCGGATACAAAAACCAAGGTTAGGAAATATGCGTGATACAAGTGCAGTTCAACAACCTTTCACCGAGGCCCGTCTGAATTTTTGTCTTGTCACGCGATTCCTGTGTAACCTTCACATTATTTTTAAACAGTAACATGTGTGACATCCCTAATCGATTTCTGACACTTTGAAGGCCAATGTGTGCTTGTGATCATATTCTGGCAGATCTGAAACATCCAAAGGTATAAAGCATTTTGAAGGTTATATTTCCACAAATAAGCAAAGTCACAGTACAAAGTCCAAGCAAACACCTCTGACGTTTGCCACGACAAAATTACATTTCCCATTCAAGGGGCTACAAATCAACTTGGTGAGCAATTCACAATGAGGACAAATGATTGAATTCAGCTCAATTAGAAACGTTCAGTATGAATGTGTGTGCCTGAGTGAGTGTGCAGTCCCGTACTTTATCATTGTTGAGGGAGCGTTGACAGATGCTGCCTGGCTGCAGCATTATACAAAACCATGGTTACTTTTCATAAATATAGGCTAATCCTTTTTCATGGATATGTATGGCTACGTAATTCCACAGTATGCATGGAGTGAATGCCGCCCCAGCCACAAACAGCGTGGTTCCCCAGAGGCTGACATTACTACTATAGGTTCTCCAGGCCTACGTCGGCTAACCAACCCTTCATACGAAGTGACAAGAAAAGGACAGAGAGGGATGTTAGATGTGGGCTGAACTAGTGGGCCGTGCATGGGGGGGGAGGGGAGGGGAGGGGCTCAGGGCCGTGTATTTGTGCAACCATGTAGCACATCTGTGTTGTCATCAGTGGCATACGGCCATGGAGAAAAATAATATCTTGCATTTCATACGATAACCCCGGCCCCCCCGACAATACCGGGAAAGATATGAGCCTTTCAGTGGAGGTCAAGGAGCTGCATCGTGAACGTCCCTTTCCATTTCCTAATGATGAAGAAGCGGGGCCACGGGGTGAAGCGGCCATGTTTGTGGGGGCGAATAAATGCTGTAGGAGACACAATGACGTCAGACAATTTGCCTCTTTCCAAGATACCAAGGCTGAGACTCAAACCACACACACACACACACCACACAACAAAATAGACCAAGCATGCCCAAGGGACACAGTTAAAGGTAGCCAATTGCGGAGATGATGTCTTTTTCCAGGCTGAGGTTGGCCGCGGGCAGCGGAGTGCAGACATAATGACTAGGCAATTAGTTTCTCTGGACCAGCGAAAGAGGAAGGCGTTTCTGCCCGGGAAAAGTGAATCATCGACCCCAATCTGGGAATCTCTGCCCCATCAGAGCGGCTCTGCGAACATTAAGGGAACGAGGACGCTTGGACTGTTTCTACCTCACTAAAAGGAAAAAGATTTGTATCGTGTTTATATACACACATAAACCGTAGGTTTTGTATTTACAAAACAATATTTTGAGGATTTGAGAAACAGACGAAAAGTCTCTCACATCCAGATTCTCTTAAAAACAATTTCAACTTCAACAACAAATCCTCTTTCCCTTATTCTCTATCACAGGTGATGTAGACACGATTTATGCCACAGAGCTCCATATCCTAGAATAAACTGCTATGAGAATGTCTGTTCTGGTGCTTGATGAAACACTTCTCAATGGTGGAAAAATGTAGTGAGGGAGGGGGCATTTTTTTGGGGGGGGGGTTGTTTATGTTTTCAGTATTGCCCTCTTCTAGTCTCTCTCTTTACAACTCTCAAATTTTACGGCCAGCCGATTTAATGGCTACCGAGCAGTTAAGTTAAATGGAGTGCATGTGGAGTTTAAGTAATAAGGTCTAGGTGACCGGGTTAGAACCAGCTTCTTCAGATATAAGACCATTGCTGTGCAGGGCACCTTGGGCACCCAATGGGTTTGTGTCAGTAAGTCAATCTGTTTCGAGGAACATATGTCAATTGAAATGAGAGAAGCCGTGTAGCTAGATATTGATAGCTACTTGAGAGGACTCCAAGGCAATAGATTAAAATAAGAACACCTTTAATTATAACTTCAACTATTATTATATCCTTAGTTATACTTAGTTTATTATTATTAGTTCCATTATTATGAACTAATGACTATTTCCTTAGTTGCAAGAAGAACATAACTTATTTATTGAGAAAAACAGCAACTTAACTTTCTCAAATAGCGATGCAAGAAAGATACTTTTGTGCGTGTGTGTCTGTGTGTGTGTATGAGTAAATGAAATTTGTTTGGATCACTGTAAAGGCACTTAAAGTTTTCTTTGGGGGATTGAGAGTTTTCGTTTTTATGTTTTAAATAGCTACAGGGGACAGCAATGGTAGTGATTTCACCGTCCATTATCTCTGGCATACTGTTCAAAAGTAACCAGCCAAAGTTGAATAAAACGTAATAGATATTGATAGTAATAATAGATACACGTTCCTATTGTTTTAGTGTCGGTAAAGATTGCCTGTGAGATAATTCAGGTCCCATTAATATTTACTACAAAGAGATTATAAAGGGCATCGCCAGGATAGAATTGTAGGATTGTGGACACAAAACATGTTGAACATTAAGGTGTGTACTGAACCAAAATAATGTTAATTCCTGATTACATTACAGATAGAGTGCAGAGCTGTATCGCTGGAATCACAAAGCAGGACATCATCTCCCTCTAGGGGCCAAGGCCTGTTGTGGATAAAAAAAATACAACGGAAATTAAAATAAAGTAGGCCTATTATATGAAAGGATGGGCTTGTACAACTAATTAGTGATCACCCCTTTTATTACCGATTGTTCATTCATGCATTTGTCCCTCCAACGAATTTGGCATGATAGAGCACACCAATATAAAAAGGATAGAGAAATTCTTTGGGAGCTTTTTGGTTCAAACCAGGAGTCAAGCATATTGTGAGGTCTCACCGAACTTACTGCTCATTCGCAATGCTAGGTTGAATATGATCAAAAATCAATGTTTTTAGCCCCTGGATTTCTCATGCATATCTATATACAGTCCCCTCTAATAGTATTGGAACAGTGAGGCCAATTCCTTTATATTTGCTGTAGATGGGAAACATTTGGGTTTGACACCAAAAGATGAATATGAGACAAGAGATACACATTTCAGCTTTTATTTCCAGGTATTTACATCTGGATCAGATAAATAACTTAGAAGATAGCATTATTTGTAAAGGAACATCACAAAAGTACAGATAGATTTCAAATAAATTAAAGTAAATAAGACTTTATATTTTGTTGAAAATCCTTTGCTTGCAATAATCAAGCCTGTGACCCATTGACATCACCAAACTTGTGCATTCTGCTTTTGTGATGCTTTTCCAGGCTTTCACCGCAGCCCCTTTCAGTTGTTTGTTTTGGCGGGTTACTCCCTTCAGTCTCCTCTTTAGCAGGTAAAATGCATGCTCCAGCGGTTTTCAGTAGGTGAGGCGCACCTCCCCTGGGGGGCGCCAAAGAGCGAAAGGGGAGGCGCGACACGCGACCCACAAAGAAAAAATACACATCTGTATGCAGCTCTATTGATATCGGTAATTGTGCGTGCGTGTATAAGTTTTAAAATACATCGTTTCCTTGTCCCAAGTCAACAGGAGTCAGCATTAAGGGAGGAGACAGGACCAAGCAAAAAGGAAATATGATCTTGAATGCGTTTCTGGTTGTCTGTGCGAGTTTCCCCAGATCTCCACTAGGGCTATTCATAAGGTTCTTGCACTGATTGGTTTTTCTGTCTTTTTTTAAACAGCTGTTTATTGCAAAACATTGGAACAGAAATCAAGAGATCTTCAACAGTAAAGGTATATTTGTGCTTCCTATTTTTTATCATTATGTAGTGGATGAGGTTATACACACAGACACATTCTCACTTTGTAAAGCACTTCGGGTACTTAAAGGGCTATATAAATCGAATTAATCAATATTATTACACTCATGGTTTAATTTAGATTCCTAGGTTCTGTTTTAACGCACATGGTTTGATGGAACAACAGATTGTCGCCCTGCTGTAGCTTATTGTTCAATGTGTCAATGACTCTGAACAAAAACTGATTTGTGGTGGCTTTGCACCTACATCCTTCTTCCGGCCGGTGGTGCGTGTCGGGCAGAGAGGGCTTTGCTTCCGAAAGGCACTACTCGGAGGTGGATGTCAAAGGCAAGATGCAGTGTAGGATTGGGGTGGTCAGGGAGTCAGCTCCCCGAAATGGCTCTAAAAGCCTGAACCCGAAAACCTATCACTGGACTTTGAAATTGCAATTGGCCAACTCATGGCCATGACGGTTCCAGTCACTAGGCTAGCCAGATGTGCACCCAGTGCGTTGTGTGTTTTCCTTGACATGGAGGAGGGAAATGTGTCCTACGATGTCAGAAACAGGTTCTATATCTACTACTCGTGCAAGTGTCAGTATTCGATCTTGATGAACAAGATTTTCCCCTGTGTTGGCACCGTTGAGACGGGGAGAGATGCGCATCTTGAATTGAAATGAATCCAAAACCCAAGTGAAATCTAGATGGAAAAAGTGCGTAGTTCAAAAACCTGAGCAGCTTCTACTTCTTCGACCACCTACAGAGTTTGTCACGTACGATCATTCAAAACCCCCATGTTATTTTCAATAGACATTCAAACATGGAACCAAGAGCCGGCACTTATTCTTCAGAAGTCTATGTAGACCGACAGAAATTTGATGAGGAAGAAGCTGTGTCGAATAGACGTCGTCATCGTCCTGCCGTCCCTCCCCGTTCTGTGATTAGTTCCGGATCTCATGCGAAATTTGAATCCATGGAATCCAGGCTGCCTAGCAGCGCGAAATGAAATTGCGCGCAAGGCAGCATGGGTATACCCAGGCTAGCGTACAGGTTCACAAAGCTGACTTGCCCCCCTGCTGCGCAATTAGCTGGTTTAACACAATGACGACAGGGGAGCAACGGCAAGCAGCCAATTGCGTACAGACTCAGTCATTTGAACTAGGCCCGTTGATCAAACCTTTTTTTTCACACCTTTTTTTGTCATTTTCTTCTTTGCTGAAGAAAATGACAGCAGCTTCCCCGCGCCAGCGAGAAAAGCCAGCTTGGTGATTGGCTCCCGCAAAAACGTATCGAAACTATCAAGAAATGTATTGCTCTACTCCAGACCCTTCTGCCGGGCGAACTCAAATCGTCCGGCAGAATGGGCAAGGCTGCCCTGTCTAGTGCTCCATGCACCACCATTCCATGTCTATACCTGTTGTGGAAGAGGGAGAGACGTTGGAGAACCCGATGCAGTCTATTCATAATATTGTAATGACCATGGAAGAGGCAGTGAATAAAGTATTGATTAGACAGCGAGTTATTAGATACCACTGCTAATAAACCGTTGGAACACACAAGACCGGTAACCACAGCAACGCCAGTAACCACAACAGACCCCACGAAGCCCAATCCCCACGAGAGCTCCCCGCTACGGCCATCCGGAGGCGCACACAGCTTTTGGCCGTGATATTATATATAATAGTATATTACAGTATATAATATTATACTATTATCTATAGAGAGCTCCGGGAGTTGCAAACGGCAACAATCATTTTCTCCTCCATGCTGCGGTTCACGCCGGTAAAACGCTGATTGCGCTGATTGGTTACGTTACGCATGTCACTTGGTAGTCGCAAACAGCAACAAACACTTTCTCCTCCATGCTGCGGTTCAC
Organism: Melanogrammus aeglefinus; assembly: GCA_900291075.1. Taxonomy (NCBI): domain Eukaryota; kingdom Metazoa; phylum Chordata; class Actinopteri; order Gadiformes; family Gadidae; genus Melanogrammus; species Melanogrammus aeglefinus. Next base: position 9,969 of record OLKM01000378.1, on the reverse strand, counting down.
CCGGGACTGCACTGCAGGGAATGGTTAAATATTTTTAAGCCCAAAATTATATTCGGGGCTACTTAAATAATATCCGGGGCTTTAGCCCCGAATAAAACAGCCTATAGTGACGCCACTGGCATGAAGAGTCTATGGAGTTTTCTTGACAGAAATTGTTTTTGTTGTTGACCGGATTTCAACGGCATTATGTGTGATGGCATTATTTAAATTGATGGTTGTTTTCTAGTGCATATCACATTAAAGATATGCTTTGCTTTCACAATGTCTTAGAGAGAGAGATAGACCTAGCGGCAGTTGCAGCAGCTAATTATTAATTAAATGTTAGTTCGCAACCCTTTTTAAAGCCTGAATTTGTTCTATTCAAAGTAAGACACTCATTCTAGCTAGTAAATCCTAAAACCAGGGTGTGAATTACTTGGTCATGATCTGTGGTCATGCTCCAGATCCAACGCTTGAAAAGGGGTTAAGTGACTTCCACGTAACAGTGGCGTAGGTGGAGGAACCCCCCGATTGCCGCCAGATATTTGAAATACTAAAATGAAATACACTGAAATTGGTTGATTGTTGATTTAAGAAATGTAAAACACAGCTTGGATATGCTGTCATTTATTGTTTGTGTTGTTGTGCGCCTAACAAAGCTGTTGGAATGGCTCGTGAAAAACATCTGCAAGATACTACACTCAAGGATGAGAACGAAGTTACTCAGCCAGTTTTGAAGATAAACCGAAAGATTATTAGGCTGACTAAAAGTTTAAGTGGTTTTTATGTCCTCCTTCATAGAGTATGGACCCCACTGGACCAGAACCTATGGACTTCACCCTGGATGATTCATCCTCAGAGGATTGCTCAGGAACTGGACGGGGATTATTGCAGGTGTGTCCAGTTGTAGTCCCATTGCTATGATGTTTAACATTACACTCCTTGAGATGGACCTAACCTCACTCATCAATAACTCTACAAAGACGAGAGATCTTTTCACTGTCCAACAAAGTCATAGTTCGAGATGGGTCTAGCCTGAGTGACGCAGCATTCCTTCTTCAGTTGGCTGAGAACCTCCGCAACGAGCACATGCCCAGAGGTGGTCATGAAACAGAATAAGCATTGTATGAATATTCTAATAGATATCCAATGTACTCAATTAAGTCCAGACATAATGATTGCAGTGGCAATGTAGGTGAGCTCGATATATATTTTCAGTTCAGTTATTTGGCAAACAAAAGTTCTAGTAAGTGTATTATTTTGTTCACAGTATTGTTCCTGATCTGAGCTGTATCTTTGTACATTTCGAGTACAAGTGAGGTATGTGACATTCTAGGTTATAATTGCATAATTATTGTGATTTGCACTTATGGTGTGAAACTGTAATTGTGTGCTGTACATTCTGCATGTGCAGTGGCAAACCCCAAAGCTACATCCTCGTGTGCCTTTACCAGATGCTTCTCGGAGCAATCAGCCGTGTTGAGGCCATGCAGTAATGGGCCTGCGAGGATGAACAGGGGAGAAGCTTTACACCAAAGCCCTGAGAACGGACGGAAAGACTAGAGTAAGGCAATTGGTTGGTCCCTTACATGGACCTCCGGCTCTGAAAGGGCCATGGAAGAGTAATGCACAACAACCAATCATGAGATAAAACTTGGAATTTCTGTGACCAGTATCACATGTTAGG
>OLKM01000377.1:330020-338972 GCA_900291075.1 Melanogrammus aeglefinus | reverse complement strand
GAGTGCGAAAAAACAAACCCAATCTTCATCTCCACCCTCTGAGCGCAATGGGGACCACACACACACACACACACACACACACACACACACACACACACACACACACACACACACACACACACACACACACACACACACACACACACACACACACACACACCCATACATTTACAAACACACACGTACACACTCACATGATGCACACACACACATCGCCGGCCACACGTTTCCCTCCCCTTTTAAGGGGGCCAGTAATGAAGCCACATTAATCAAGTTGAATTGCTAACTACGGCAATCATCGGTGTGATTCACACGTCTCCCACTACTGTCTGCAGACGCCTTCCTTCAGGAAGAGAGACGGGGCTTTTCTGTTTCTTATTTTTGTGTGGAGAGATGGAGGATGCCTGGGTGGGGGCCTTTGGGTGGGGGTGAGGTAATGTGTGAGGAAGGACAAAATGGAGAACAGGAGGGTATGGGATGAGGTGTCGCTGCTGCGTGCTCATGTTGCGTGGCGTGCGTGTGCGGGGGGCCGGTAACACCTGGCCGAGGAAGTAGGGAGGATTAAAAGCCATCATTCAAGTGGGTGACGTAATTAGAAATCAATTAAAATTGCGGATTCAAGACAAATTGCTTTTTGGAGTCGCCTGCGCTGCTCTTAAAGGTTAAGGTAAAGGTCATCTTTGGGGGTCGGAGCAATGCCTTATTTATTTTCCCTGTTCCTTTAATTAAGATAAAGCTGGCGGTTTCACTAAATATCCCCGGTGTGTTACTACCGCTCGGGCGAGTTAAGCAGACTGGTCGTCTTCTGGTGTACTCCGGTGTTTGGTGTGAATTAGTAGGAATATTGGTTTATGTGGGGGAGCTTCAGGATATAGATAATTCCCAAAGGAGTTGGTGGTGGTGGAAAAGTTGGACGTTGGAGATAACGTTATGCATATTGAGTAGTACAGTCACCAGCAGTGGGGTCTTATAAAGGGGAGCCCGTTGAATGGTTACGATGTCGAGGGTGAGGTGTCGTTGCTGATTGCTATCCCTTTACTGGTACAGAAGTCTTTTAAAAGGACTGCCGGTGAAGACGGGTAAAACAGTCCCCCCCCCCCCCCCCCCCCAAAAAAAAAGTACTCTCTAACTCTAACTCTACATCTGAAACTTTTATTTTGAAAGCATGACACACGTCGGATGATGCGGTAACAAAATATTCACGATATTAGAAAATGCTGTATAGCTGTAGTGGAAAAGGCCCAAATTGTTGCGTTGATTTGTTACCCACAAACGTGAAACATACCAACACAAACTCTGAGAACATCTCATCATCCCTCCACACAGTAATCGGTGCGGCATTCCAGGAATGGACTGAACTGTCCTAAAGGAGAAACGCATAATGTGGGTGTCCGATCTGGTCTCCTCTACAGTGTTCAAGCCTGGGAACTAACCAGGACCCCAGCAAGGTTGAGGTCGTATGGCAACGGCTTTCTGAGAAAGATGGTGGTGGTTTTGGACAATAGCAAACTACAGACACAGGAAACATCTGACCTGAGGACGCCAAGGAATATCTGGAATCGGGAGAGAGAGGCTGCTGGATGTACAACAGGCCAGGAGGACGATGATGATGATGAGGAGATGAGGATGAGGATGATGATGATGATGATGATGATGATGATGATGATGATGATGATGATGATGATGATGATGATGATGATGAGGATGATGAGGAGGAGGAGGAGGAGGAGAACATAGTTGCTGCGATTGCAGGTTCAAGCAGGAGCGCCTTCCGCCTAGTGTGGGAAAATAGGGGGATGATGATTTCAGTTGCTTCCATTCAATTTCTGCACTCACCACGATTTGCGTCACGCAGTCCCAGGTTTCGGTTCAGGCTTCTCCATGACCTACATATGAAAAGGGCTGAATGACTGCACAGTGCTCCCATTAAAACAGCGCCCTTATCGGAGGAAGGCGTCCGACTCCCAGTCAGTGTATAATACTATCAATACATTCTATTCTCCGGCACTCTGTCAAAACTCTGTGCAGAAAAATCTGTTTAATCAGCGAGAGCCATTGAGAAGCTGATCTGGCAGCACCTCCTCCAGGGGGCCCCCCCTCTGATAAAGAGAGACAAGGTGGTACAACATTGGCAAACTCCCCTCGCAGGGGCCACCGCCGATCTATCACAGCCTTATCTGGAGAGACGCTTTATTACCTGGGCCCCAGACAGCCCTGGGCACGCCGTGGATGTACGGGGCCGATAGCACGCTCGGCTGTCGTGCCTCGTGGGCTGATTAATGAGGGCCCCGGCCATGTGTTTAATGTGTTTAATATGGGCCCCTGACGACGCCGTCGCTCTGACGGAACCCACCCGTCTCTCTGACGGATGACATCACACACCGGCGCTCTGTCTGCCTCGCCTTACCTTGCTCCCTCTCCCTCTCCCTCCCTCTCTCTCTCTCTCTCTCTCTCTCTCCCTCTCTCTCTCTCTCCTCTCTCTCCCTCTCCCTCTCCCTCTCTCTCTCTCTCTCTCTCTCTCTCTCTCTCTCTCTCTCTCTCTCTCTCTCTCGCCCTCTCTCTCTCTCACTCACTTTTTATCCGTCTACATTGCTTTACTCATCCCTCTCTATATATATGCATATATAAATATATGCATATATATATATGTTTTTAGGTAAATAGGTATAGCCGTCTCTTTAAACGTCCTACACACACATTCCTCATGCAAAAAGAAACACACACATTCACAAACACACACACTCACACACTCTCGGCCCAGCAACGAACCATATCATGTCGGTTATGGACGTTTGTGAGACCTTTTCACAGCTTCTCGATTCAGAGGGAGTATATTTTCCCGAGCCGCAGAACCGTAAAAGAAAAAAACGTTGACTCCAGTGACTCCCACAAATAGATGAATTCACTGCCATTACCCCCAGACATCAGTAGCCTTGGACCTGAACCCACGGCCCCCCTGGTATACGTTGGGATGGGGGCATTGGGAGCACCCGGCTCCTGGTTGTGTTTTAGCGAGCTATAGTGGGAGGGTAATGGAAGGGACTTTCAGTTTCCCACTTTCAAAGATTCCCTCACTCTGTCTCTGGGTAATGAGAGTATCAGCCGTCGCGGCTCCTGTACCTTATCTCCCTGGCAATCACTGTACTCTCACTCAGACACCTCCTCCTCACACACACGTGCACACACACTCGCATACACATGCAAGCGCACGCACATGCACACACACATGCACACGCACACACATGTACACACGCACACGCGCACATGCACACGCACGCACACACACACACACACACTCTCGCACACACAAACACACACACACTCAGACACGCATGCACCCACACTCACACACCCTCACACTCACACACACACCTACACACACAGACCCACACATGTGCACACACATACACCAAGGTGCGCACAGACACAATATTCTGTCTATCACGTTAAGCCCAGCGCTGTCTGTGATATTTTATTGTCAGCCCACCCACTCCCACCTGCTAATTTTCACTTCTCTCTACATCTGTGTGTTCCCTCTTTTCCTTCCACTCTGCTACTTTCTCGCTCCGTCTCTATCTGCACCTTCCCACTCCCTCCGCACGCCGGTCTCCCTATTCTTTCAGTCTTCACCCCCCCCCCCCCCCCTCTCCTCTAATCCTTTATTTTTTTTACTCAAATTCATCACCTCCTCTGCTTGTTTTAAACCTCCAGGAATAAATTGTCACTCCAGAAAAAGAAGGAAGCAAGACTTCCGGCAAGATCACATGTTGTGTGTACTGTTTGCTAAAATCAGCGCTGTTATTACCCAGGCTATACCTTGCAGGGCATTTGGGGGCGCGGGGGGGGGGGGGGGGGGGAGGCCCGCGTGAAGAACAAACAACACAACATCTGGGATGTCGCACAACTGTACGTCAAAGCCGACAATCTGTACTGTTCTCCGATGGGGAACCCAGCCGTTGTTGTGGATGAGGAGGTGTGGACGCTTATAGTGTGTACATATGTAAGACCTGCCACACACACACACACACACACACACACACACACACACACACACACACACACACACACACACACACACACACACACACACACACACACACACACACACACACACACACACTGGTGGAGATGCGGACACATCTCAGGGTCCACGCCCTAAATGAGCCAGAACCCGGTCTACCTTTCCTCTGTGGGATGGCTAAATGAGGCTCAAATAAAAGGCTGAATACATTAATAAATGAGTATGTAAATTAGAGCTGCTTTCTCTTTCATTTATTTTCTCTGTGGTAAAATCTCCCTCTATGTCTGTATTTGTTTTAGTGTAGGAAAAAACAAGTTATCAAAGCCACCTGGCTTATATATATTTATAATATATATATATATATAATATTTTTATATTTTAGTTTGAGCAGTTAACACACGTATTCAAAGCCAATTCCCATTCAAAGCTGCCAATTCAAAGCTGTGGCTAAGCAGTGTTTGAGTCACCTTTAAATAAAGGTCAGGTGGAATAAAGAGCTCACCATGTTGAGTCCAGTGTGGGGAACACTGAGTGGGGACTGTCCTTAAAGGGACACTGAGTGGGGACTGTCCCCAAAGGGACACTGAAGGGACACAAGTACAGGGAGGCTACACACCGCTGGGTGCCAGAAGGAGAATAGACAGAGAGAGAGAATGAGAGAGAGAATGAGAGAGAGAATGAGAGAGAGAGAGAGAGAGAATGAGAGAGAGAATGAGAGAGAGAATGAGAGAGAGAATGAGAGAGAGAGAGAGAGAGATGAGAGAGAGAGAGAGAGAGAGAGAGAGAGAGAGAGAGAGAGAGAGAGAGAGAGAGAGAGAGAGAGAGAGAGAGAGAGAGAGAGAGAGAGAGAGAGAGAGAGAGAGAGAGAGAGGGCGGCCTCTGTATTACTCATTTTGAGTCCAAGGAATGAAATATTAGCAGTGAGAGAAGGCTGCTTCTGCCTTCAGGCTTGTTAGTTAGGAGCCAGGGCTAAGTTTACACTATGGACAGAATACCATTGCTGCACACGTCTTCTCCTGCTCTCCAGTCCTCCATAGGCGCTGTTTTTTTCTCTATTTTTCTTAATTTATACGGATCAGCTTTTTTAATTATCCTCATGTCATATTACACTTCCTCTGCACCGCCTGTGATAGGAGAGAGAGAGAGAGAGAGAGAGAGAGAGAGAGAGAGAGAGAGAGAGAGAGAGAGAGAGAGAGAGAGAGAGAGAGAGAGAGAGAGAGAGAGAGAGAGAGAGAGAGAGAGAGAGAGACGCTTTGCTGTGACTGCTACTGCTGCCTTTTTCCTGCCCCTGCCATCAATGTCCCATCTGTGCATTCGCTCACACGTGCACACGTCTGCAACGCGCTTTGCAGGCCCGGGAGCCAGCGACACACACGGGTATGTGGATAAAAACACATATCTGCTGCGGTTTACACCCAATGGAAGAACCCACACATGAACAGAGGAAGGTTAAAAACAGCAAGCCCACCTAATGTTCACAGGGTATGTGAGCGGGTGAACAATTGCGTATGACGCCCCCACGGCGAAAACACACACACACAAGCACACATACAAGCACACAAAAACACACACACATGCATACGCATATACAAACACACATACACATACACATACAAATATACACACATATACATACACGTACACACACACACACACACACACACACACACACACACACACACACACACACACACACACACACACACACGCACATATACGCATACACATACCCACACACACACACACAAACAAACACACACATATACACACACATACACATACACACACAAATATACACATGCACATATGCACAAACACATACACAAAACAAAAAGACAGAACAATCACACCTTTCCGAGCTAAACCAGTCTCACTCCCTTAAAACTGTCATTTGGAGTGGAGTTGGGTGGGGGGGTGGGGGTGGTGCTAGGTGACTAGGGAGAGCGAGCAGAGCTCTCGTTACGAGCGTGGTAGCGACTGTGGCGCGCCATATAATGTGTGTCTATTTAACCTGGTACTCTGCTGCCTACACTGTGTGCTCCACCGGTATACACCCAGTCAGGAAGGCTCGGTGCAGGCATGTTTGGTGCGCGGCACTCACAGGTGATGCATCATAACAATAATTACTGTCAGCTCCGCAGAATGGAGGTGTTCCTTTCAGCGAGAGAGATGAAGGAAGTATGTGGTAATTATGCAGTCGTAATGGAGTCGGTGCCGAGCGCGAGCCTAATGAGCTTACTGAGGTATTCCATTGAGAATCGATTCCTGGGTAAAGGGAAAAAAAAGATGTAGAGAGTGAAATCACGAAAAGGAAAATAACCAAAAACATAGGCATGTGTGTGCATGGGAGGCCCTTTAAGAGGGTTAGCTTGTCTCCATTAACGTACAGGATGTTTTGTCCCCCCCCCCCCTAGAGCATTGATTAATAATGCAAGGAATGGGAATATCACACATGGAAGATGCCTATGTATTTTTTTTTCCTTGTTTTTTACTGTCAAAGGGAAGAGGCAAAACAAATCTGGCTGCGTTCTATATTGGTGTAGCTCTGATTCACCTCTCTATTTCCGTCTCTATCTCTGGCTTTGTCTGTCTATCTGTCTGTCTGTCTGTCTGTCTCTCTCTCTCTCTCTCCCTCTCGCACAAGCCTCGGTGGTGAATGTATAAAATGTGCTAAAACGGTTCACATCAGCAGGGTAAGAACAGCTCACTTCCCCCGCTTCTGGTTGGCGAATAGCAGAGCAGTGAGGACCGAGTACACCGGGCCCTTATCACTGAGAGGTCCTCACTGTAACGGGGCCACTACTGCCCAGGTCACTGTCAGACACACAAAATATTCTTTGGACACCCCTTTGGAACGTGTGTATGTGTGTGTGTGTGTGTGTGTGTGTGTGTGTGTGTGTGTGTGTGTGTGTGTGTGTGTGTGTGTGTGTGTGTGTGTGTGTGTGTGTGTGTGTGTGTGTGTGCGTGCGTGTGTGTGTGCGTGTGCGTGTGTGTGTGTATGTTGGCACATATGTGTGTTTGTGTTTGTCTAAGCATCTGTGTATGTGTGTGTGTCTGTGTGTGTGTGTGTGTGTGTGTGTGTTTTTGTGTGTGGGTGTGTGTTTGTGTGGGTGTGTTTGTGTGTGTGTGTGCCTCTGTCTGAGTGTGTGTGTGCATGTGTGTGCTTGTGTCTGTGTGTTTGCACATGTGTGTGTGTGTGTGTGTGTGTGTGTGTGTGTGTGTGTGTGTGTGTGTGTGTGTGTGTGTGTGTGTGTGTGTGTGTGTGTGTGTGTGTGTGTGTGTGTGTGTGTGTGTGTGTGTGTGTGTCTGTGTGTGTGTCTGTCTGTGTGTGCTTGTGTATTACAGTAAAAAAAATTGAAAACGAATAATCAGTTTCAGTATCAGTATCAGTCTGACACTAGTATCATCTTCATTGGAACCACATTCACCAAAACATTTTAATACTTGAACGCTATAAATTCAAGAATATAATGGTCATTCTTTAAAAGTCCCTTGGTAACTTATTATTTTAAATATTCCATATTGAATAATAAGTGTGCAATTTAATTGCTCATTGAATAACATATTACATTGCAGCATTTGTACACCTTCACCCTTATTTAAAATGCAAGGACTTATGAATATGCAAATTAGAAACACTTCTATGACCTCACACCCATATCCTCTCTCTCACCCTTCTACTTTCTCACATGCACTCATAGACACACATACACACACACACACACACACACACACACACACACACACACACACACACACACACACACACACACACACACACACACACACACACACACACACACACACCCGGTAAGCCTGTATTTTTTTTGCAGATTTGGCATGAGACTTTAAATTAGGCAGGTGCTCAATGTTAAAATGAGGCACATTGTTAAAACAATCTTAAAACATTATTTACAAAACTAGAAAAATGTGCTCAGTTAGAGGCAGATTTCCACAGACCTCTGCCAAGGTATCAGCTTGATAGAAGTGGGCCTGGCTCGAAGAGAGCCAATTGGCTGCTGTGAGCCAGGTCCGAGGACACCTAACAAGGCCCCCTGTCGAGATTTAAAATAAAACCGGAAGTGGGCAGGGTTTTGGGAGGTCACCCAACAATCAGCACAAACCCCGTGACAAACCTGTTCAGGATAATGTTTTGCTAGCCCTACCATGCGTGAGATGCTATACCAATCCATGTACCGTAACACACCTTTCTGTGATATTTCACGGCCACTGCCGCGCCCATTTCCGGCTGGCTGGCATGAAAAAGTGAATCACTTCCTCCTTGGCACATTCTGAGCCTACACACCAAAATTTGGTGCAGATCCATGCTCAACCTTTTGAGATATCCTGCACACAGCGCGCAGACGGACAGACACACAGACGGACAGACACACAGATGGACAGAAACACAGATGGACAGACAACCAGACGCGGCGGAAACACAAAACACTTCTTGCCGGAGATAATTGCCTGGTGGAATTACAGAAAACCGAATACCAACAGTAATCTTTAAACAAACCGAATCCCACACTGTTATTTCATACCTTATAATAGATAGACATAGCAGGTCATGATTGCATACCGCAGAAAAACAATACCGTAAAGCAGATAAGGTCGCAGACAATTTTCTGTTGTTATGTAGCCAATCATAGATGCCCAGTTCTGGAGCTGTCAGTTTGTTAGGCAAAATGTAGCCAATCTCAAACAATTCAATTTTAGCATGTTTATTGAATAATTCGCAAAATAAATGTGGATAAATGACAACAATATTACCATAACAATAACATCTCTGAATTCCAAATACAGCACGGCCCGGAGCTAAGAAAGTAAATAAAGAATAGCATATTAAAGGCATCCAATAAACAACAAACTAACTAAAATTAATGGTGATGGCGAAATGTATGAACCAAAGGGAACAGAAAGGGCAACGC
>OLKM01000377.1:320020-327520 GCA_900291075.1 Melanogrammus aeglefinus | reverse complement strand
TGCGTGTGCGTGTGTTAATTCTAGCCGGAGAACAAAGAGCGAAATTAGCTCATGCACTCTTGCCGTCATTAAGTAGGGTGCAACGCAGAAGGCGCTGGGCGCACCCGAGACGAATGCCATTATTAACTAGAGTGTGTTTGGCGCTCAGAGTGTGAAAACCCACGGGAAGCGGTGGTCCGTCAGAAGAGCAGAACACCCCCGTTTATCCACCTAGAGCCCGGCGCGGCCCCCCGCCTAGCGAGGCTGCCGGTTGCTATAGAAGCAAGGGGGAGAGAGGGAAAGCAAAAAGTCATTACAAAGACACATTTGCACACCTACACAGTTAAGAGGTGTTCAGTCAACGCGTGTTCTCAACGGACGGACTCACTTCCGTCCTCTTCTGTCCGCGGTCCATTCACCGCCCCGTTCCCCACCCTCCACCCCATCCTCTGATCTTTCCTTCCTTTCACGGCGTATATCATTTGAGCATTAACAGTGTTTTCGTCACATCGCGTAACCTTTTCGTTTCTCCCGGTCGCCATGCCTGCTCCTTCGCCTTTTGGCGTGCGCTTCATCGGTCGTCATATATATTTATACACAGGTAATCACGAAACCTACTGTATAGAAAGCGCATGTAAGCCGTAATGTACCGACAATAACTGTTATCGAATGCTAACGCGGTGCTTCACGCACCGCCGGATCCAGGTCACCGCTGTGGGATGTCACGGTTGGCCAGCCCTTTTTTTTTTTTTTCTTTTTTTTTTGGTAATGGAGACACTTGATTTAACAGATTGAAATCTCTATCGGAATAATTGAAAAATCCCAGCGTGACTCGGCGGGGCTCGGAGAAGACTTACATCTCGCTGCAAGGCCACTTTCACATTAACATTCATGATCCCCCCACACACACACACACACACACCCCCCATTTAGAGCACCAGAGCCACTGTTGAATATTAATCATACATAATCAATGGCGGTGAGGCTACACCTATAGTTTAGCTTCACCCCCCCCCCCCCCATCCCCCCCCACACAAAACCGAATGAACGCGCAAAGCAATTAACGGATGTCCCTGCCTTAATTAACTCACCTATAGACGCTTGGTCGTTTTCATTAAGAATTGACACTACTGGCTCTCCTCCGCTCTGAGCATCCATTTGAGCCTCGCTCCTTTTTCAGAAGCCCGCAAGAGGGGGGCACGGACCCCCCTTCTCCTCGAACCCCCTTCCTTTTTCACAAGTAATTTCATTCCACCCTTTCTAACCCTGCATCAACCTAACCCCCCCCCCCCTCCCCCCCCCGCCTTCCCCCTCCCCCTATGGGGCCCAGCTCTTGACTCTGCTCCTGTCAGCTAGTGCCGGGAGAAGGGTCGCAGGGGGGCTAGCAGAGAGAGGGATGGAGGGAGGAGGGGATGGAGCAGGGGAGTGGGAGAGGGAGAGAGAGTGAAAGGGGGGGGGGGATCGAAGGTGGGGGGGGTGATTGAAAGGTAGATGAGAGACAGGGAGGAAAGAGAGAGAGAGAGAGATGAGAGAGAGAGAGGAGTTTGAGAGAGAGAGAGAGAGAGAGAGAGAGAGAGAGAGAGAGAGAGAGAGAGAGAGAGAGAGAGAGAGAGAGAGAGAGAGAGAGAGAGAGAGAGAGAGAGAGGGGGAGGAGAGAGAGAGAGAGAGAGAGAGAGAGAGAGAGAAAGTGGCGGGGAGAGAGAGAGAGAGAGAGAGAGAGAGAGAAAGTGGCGGGAGAGAGAGAGAGAGAGGGATAAATGAATGGCGAGAGAGAGAAACAGCCAGAGAGGGAGGGAGACGATAAGGGGGTGGCGGGGTGCGGGGGGATTAGGTTCGGTATAGGTCTCAGCCTCCCATTGAGTCCCAGTGTTACACAGAGGGCTGCGTGTTCCCAGGCAGGCAGACAAGGCAGCCCGCGCTCCTACGGGATCACTCCGGTGATTAGCCGTTTGAATGAGCCGAAAAAAAAGGGGGGTTCGCGGGTTTCAATCCCCTTTTCTCATCGCTTGCCGGGAACCCCAACGCTTCAGTGATTGATCACCTTACAATGTGGCCCCTGCGTTGGGCTCCGGGAAGCAGAGGTCGCCGCATCGCAATTACGACACGGGGCAAAATGAAATCACAACAAGCCACGTCCACACGTACTTAGAGAGATCAGAACAGAAAGTCATCTCACCGGAGGTTTTGACTCCACTAAACAGAAGGTGGAGGAATGCTGGAGGTGGCACATTTTAACGCCTGCACTCCCAAAAATAAGTTATTTTGATTTTAAAGGGAGGGCGCGCATTTTTTTGGTTTGTTTGTCGTGGTATTTGTTTTGTTTGTTTTTTTATGTTTCAAACCGTGTGGTTGCCGTTTCTTCCACCAAACATGAGTCATGTTGTGCGTGTTCTCCCGCTGTTACATTCAGGGAAAGTTAACGCTGGTTTCGTCTGCTCTCTTAACTGTTGTATGTGCTCTGGTAAAACACTAATTACTTTCTCATTAGGAGATCATTAAGAATACACCAGGTGTTTGACAAGGATAGATTTGGTGCACTGAACAGAGAATAAAATTAGCCCTGACCCTGGTGGGCCAGGGTGCATCTTTATTTAAACATTAATTCATGCATTCTAACAATTGGACAAGCGCCAATACAATTATGTGGTTTTGCAGTCATGCCTGTTTAGGTGAACATGTTGAATACGCTGTTTGTACTTGATGGACCCGCAGGACTCCAAATCTCTGGTCTCAGGTCAGCCCTGTGTCCGTAATTCCACCAGCTATAGGATATATACTTTAAAGAAGAATATAGAAGCATATACTTGCACACACACACACACACACACAAATGCAGATACACACCCACAAGGACATACCCACATACACACATGTAAACACACACACACACACACCCTTAGTAACAAACACACTTGAACAAACCCATTTGTACTGAATTTACTCAATACACAAAATATGTTCAAGAATATAGAGGTGTCCTGCGTCAGTTCTGAATGATTAATGATGAATCGGGCTCCTGCGACACTGCAATGCGCCACTAGTGCCCTCAGTACGTTAATTCCTAATTCATAACCCAGAAGTAAGCAACACAAAATAAATTGCTGTTATTTCATAATAAAACTCCTGCAAATTAGTGAATCATGTTCAAAAAATCCTAATTAGTTTTTTCTGTTTCTTTTTTTTTCTCTCTCTCTCTCCATAAGACTCTCACGTTAATTCCGAGTAATAAATTGTAGTTGCAGGGCTTTGAGATGGGTATTAGGTGTCTCTAGCCACACCGGTTAATATGTGAATATGCATATTCAGGATTAACTAAAAAAGAAATACCCTGACTCCAACTCAGTTACAATTCAATTAGAGTGGGGGCTTTAATCAGGGTGGGATACCCCGAACACCAGGGAGGCTCTCCGGACACAAGTCCCTGTGTGAGAGCCAGCCTACAGAGATGGAGGTCAACTGTGTTAACCTACATCCTCGGAGAACCAAACAGATCTATATCCTTGCGGGGAGCTGGGGGAGACCTCCGACTGGGGGTTTGTTAGGGGGCTGGGGGGGGGTTGTGGGGTGGTGGGGGGGGGGACAGGCACCACCACCACCACGGCGGCACACACAGGAAGACTTTGAGAAGAATAAAACAGGGCTAATGTTGAGGGGTACACGCGGAGCTGTTCATGGTTAGTCGATTGGTTTCCAGACGAAACTCAACGTAGGCGGTTGAAACCGGTACAAACCAGCACTAGGTTTCCATAAATGATGCATAAGCGTCAGCTTTCTACACAAAAAGAACGTCGGGGGGGCATTAGCTAGAGCGCCTACGGGGGGGAGGTGAGCATGACTCCCGGACAAACAGGCAGAATCCTAACGCCTGCTGATCCTCTGAGTCAGACAAATCCTGACAGGTCGGGGCAGAACAAAACCGTATCAGGTCGAGGAAGAGCATCATAACCAGGAAGCCCAGAAGCGGACAGCATTAAAAAGCCAACATGAGGGGAAATCACCTTTCTTCCTAAAATACTGTAAAGAACAGAAAGGTCACCGTCACTTATTTTCTACTAATACATGCAAACGTGCCCTCTGGTAGGGGAATACATTAACATTACAGCACACTGGGAGACGCCAATGGGGCCCACCTGGGCATGACGTGCACGTATGTAGACTCAGGCCTCTCAGTGTGATCACACTGGCTGTGGTTGTAGTGGTGGTAATAGTCGTAGCAGTCGGGGCCTCTGGAGACTAATGCACATGGATGACCGTGACTCGGGCCACCCAGCCTCTGAATCAGGGGGTAGCAGAGAGAGAGAGAGGGAGAGGGAGAGGAGAGAGAGAGAGAGGGAGAGAGAGAGAGAGAGAGAGCGAGAGAGGGAGAGAGAGAGAGAGAGAGAGAGAGAGAGAGAGAGAGAGAGAGGGAGAGGGAGAGGGAGAGAGAGAGAGAGAGAGAGGGAGAGAGAGAGAGAGAGAGAGAGAGGGAGAGGGAGAGGGAGAGGGAGAGGGAGCAAGCGAGAGAGGGAGCAAGCGAGAGAGGGCAAGAGAGCGAGCGAGCGAGCGAGCGAGAGAGAGAGAGAGAGAGAGAGAGAGAGAGAGAGAGAGAGAGAGAGAGAGAGAGAGAGAGAGAGAGAGAGAGAGAGAGAGAGAGAGAGAGAGAGAGAGAGAGAGAGAGAGAGAGAGGGAGCGCGAGAGGGCAAGAGAGAGAGAGAGAGGGGGGGAGGAAGAGAGAGAGGGAGAGAGAGCGAGAGCGAGAGAGAGAGGGAAATGGAGGGAGAGAAGGAAATGAAGGGAGCAAGAGGAAGAGATAGAGATAGAGCGAGAGAGGTATATAGAGGAGGTCAGGAGGGCCGATATAAGGGGCCCCGGTGAAGCTGAACAGGATGGAGGATGTGGGGGAGGGGTATGCGGAGGAGGGGTCCGGGTGACCACCCCGGCCCCCAGTACCACACGCACAGAAGCCCCAAGCAAATCAGCACCAAATGACAGATTTAATAGAATTAATAGAATAGGGGGAGGAGGGGGGGGAGGGCGGGGGGGGGGGGGGTCCGCAGGGCCTAGGGTCCACTCGACCGAGTGCGCCCTCCCTTACCCGTAGCTAGGGCGACGATGGCGACTCACACACGTTCTCTAATTGATGCAAAATACAAAAATGCACCAGGTGCCGGTTAGTGTACGGCCTTCTACGAAGCAGAGTGAAAACAGGGTGGCCGCTTCCATTAGGTGAGTCATCTCTCCCCCTCCCCCCCCTCCCGTCCCCGTCCCCCTGTCCCCCCTGTCTCCCCCCACCCACCCACCCACCCTCGTTGAAGAAGGTGAAGGAGGGTGTGGGCGATGCCGAGGACCACGGAGACGGACACGAGGAGAGGAGACGGCGAGGTTCCCGAGGCGCGTGGAAACATACGATCCAAGGGCTGGAAATCTCTCCCTCCCTTCAGGGGCGTCCAAAGGAATCATGAATCGATCGGACCCCAGGCGTGACATTGGGGTTCTTCCAATACTTAAAAAGGTAAAAAAAAAATATGCAATGTGAGGTTTCTTTAATTAACCTAAGGGAAATCCACATATCTCTTCATCTGACAGGTTTAATAGCTGACTGTATTTTACCCTCACTAGAAAATCTAAGAGACACCTTACATTAAGAAGACACATTCAATTGATGATAAAAACATGTATGCAAAATGTACACTGGATATATACTGTATGTACATGTCTGAAGTTACATTTCATATATATATATATATATATATATATATAATTCTAGAAAGAGATATCAATAAAATACTTTCTATATCGACATAGATATATATAAATATACATGTATATCCACATGTTTGACATGATTTAAGGCCTAATCCCAGCCTGCGCTACCACATAAAACACATGATATCCGGGCTCATGCTCTGTAGCATGCGGCTGCCACATTAGCATGTGCGGCTTAAGCTCTGAGCAGCAAAGGGGAGAAGATGCCGCCATTTCTCCCTTCAAAGAGTTTTCTCCTTTTTTTTTCTCCCTCCTTCTCTTTCCCCTCTCCTCCGGTGTCGTGCTGGTGGGTGCGTGTATTTTGGGGATTAGTGACTTAATCGACCTTGTAATGGGGAGATCAGGATGGGGTGCCGGAGTGGAGAGAAGTGCACCCAGTCACATATTACCCCCACACACACACACACACACACACACATGTACACACACACACACACACACGATACACGTACACACACACACACACACACACACACACACACACACACACACACACACACACACACACACACACAGACACACACACACACACACACACATGTACACACACACACACACGCAGATACACGTACACACACACACACACACACACACACACACACACACACACACACACACACACACACACACACACACACACACACACACACACACACACACACACACACACACACACACACACACACACACACACACACACACACACATGCACAGATACACGTACACACACACACACACACACACACACACACCCACAAATACTTGTACACACACACATACACTTGTACACACACACACAAATGCAGACACACACCCACACGGACGCACCCACATACACACACATACACAGACACATGTAAACACACACACTTAGTAGCAATTACTATTGGCAAACACACTTGAACATACACATTTGCACTGACTTTGCTCAACACACACATATGTTCACACAACCACACACACACTGACACACAAACACTATTAGCAAACACACTTGAGCTCACACATTTGCACTTACTTAGCTTAAGACACACACGTGTGCACACACACTCACACACACAGACTTATCTACCAGAAAGCATATATACGCACACACATTTGCACATACTCGACTTAACCCAAAGGCACACATAAAGAACTACAGTACACACACACACACACACACACACACACGCATGCATAGAGACAGACACACACACACACACACAGACCCAAACGCTGTCATGCACAGTTGTAATAAGCCGGTGGTGGTAAATAAAACCAATTACAAAACATTCCTGCCAAGAGAGATTCAAACGTGCAGAAACAATGCAAATGCTGACTTGCCTAAACACAGCGTGAAGATGCAGGGTAATAATTATGATGAATGTATGCTTTCACTTAATAGGCGCTGCTCATTGGACACCTCATCATATGGCTACTGTTCCCGTGCAGTGTGTTGTGTTTAGGCTGGTGTGTCGACTCAGGCTCTGTGTTCTGTTAAGTAATCACTATCTGTGTTTATACACTCAATACATGTTGGACATTCCACTGTACTCCTACTCGCTCGCTCTATCATTCTCCCTCTCTCTCTCCCTCCCCCCCTCTCTCTCTCTCTCCCTCTCTCCCTCTCTCTCTCTCTCTCTCTCTCTCTCTCTCTCTCTCTCTCTCTCTCTCTCTCTCTCTCTCTCTCTCTCTCTCTCTCTCTCTCTCTCTCTCTCTCTCTCTCTCTCTCTCTCTCTCTCTCTCTCTCTCTCTCTCTCGCTCTCTCTCTCTCTCTCTCTCTCTCTCTCTCTC
>OLKM01000377.1:207500-309477 GCA_900291075.1 Melanogrammus aeglefinus | reverse complement strand
GGCCAGGGCCTCCTTCTCCACTGGTGGAGGTCAAGTCTCCTCTCGATTAGGGCAAGGAGTTTCCGGCTGATGTAGGTGATTGGGTGCCCCTCTCCACCCCGGATCTGGGAAAGAACTCCCCCCAGTCCCACTTCTGAGGCGTCTGTGTGGACTGTGAGAGGTAAAGCAAAGTCAGGGGTTATGAGCACCGGTTCCGAGCATAAGGCTCCCCAGAGCGTCCCGAAGGCCTTCTCGGCTGCCTCAGACCACCTGATCCGATCAGGCAGAGTCTTCCGGGTCAGGTCATTAAGAGGGCTGACCAGCGTCGCAAAGCCATGTATAAACCGAGGAGGACGGTGTACTGGTACCGGCCCCCCGGGGGCCGCGAACGCCGTCTTCTCCCGGGCGGTCTGGGTCAATGGCACTTGCCAATACCCCTTGGTCAGGTCCAGGGTGGTGAGGTACCTGGCTGGTCCGAGTCGCTTGATCAACTCGTCCACCCTGGGCATGGGGTAGGCGTCAAACTCGGACAACTCGTTCAGCCTCCGGAAGTCAAAAACCTAAACGTCCCGTCAGGTTTGGGCACGAGGATGACCGGGCTGGACCAGGCGCTGCGTGATTCCTCGATGACCCGGAGCCGGAACATTCGGCGTACCTCCTCCTGGATGGCGTTCCGCCGAACTCCTGGGACTCTCTATGGGGGGACTCTCACCGTTACCCCTGGCACCGTCCGGATATCATGGTGGGCGGCCGATGTTCTCCCGGGGATCTCCGAGAACACGTCCTGGTGTTGCATCACGATCTCATCGAGATCCTGCTTCTGGGCCGGCCTGAGCTCCTCCCCCACCGGGACACCGGGATTTCGGGGTGGAGTGGGGGAGTGGAGGGTCCACTCCCCCCCTCTGCTTCAGGATGATGACGTGATACAGCTGGGTGGGCTTATGTCTCCCAGGCTGTCGTACCCGGTAATTTACCTCTCCCACTCGTTGGACCACCTCGTACGGGCCCTGCCATTTGGCTAAGAATTTAAATTCCGCCGTTGGAACCAGGACCAGTACCAGGTCCCGTGGACGGAAGGTGCGCAGCTGGGCTCCCCTGTTGTAGACCCTTGCCTGGGCCTGCTGTGCTCGCCGTAAGTGGTCTCGTACAATGGGCCACACCTGGGCCATGCGGTCCCTCACCTGCTCCACATGGTCCAGCATGATGCGGTGGGGGGACAGCTGGCTCTCCCACGCCTCCTTGGCGAGGTCCAAGATTCCCCGGGGTCTTCTCCCGTAGAGCAGCTCGAACGGGGAAAATCCGGTGGAGGCCTGAGCACCTTCCGTACGGCGAACAGGACATGGGGCAGCAGCAGGTCCCAGTTCTTCCTGTCAGTACTCATGGCCTTTTTCAACATCTGTTTCAAGGTCTTGTTGAAACACTTCAGGAGACCGTCCGTCTGGGGGTGATACAACGACGTCCAGAGCTGCTTAACCTGGAGAAGGCTAAGCAGTTCTCGGGGCACAAGATTGGGGCTTGTGCCCCGATCAGGGCACAAGCCCTGCTCGGTCAGAACCTCCCTGGCTATCCCCACCCGGCTAAACAGAAGCATGAGCTCCTTGGCTACCACCTTAGCTGTGGCCGCGCATAGGGGTAGGGCTTCTGGGTACCTGGTGGCGTAGTCCACCAGCACCAGGATGTACCGTGTCCCCGGCTAGTCTTGGGGAGGGGCCCCACAATGTCAAAGGTTATCCGGCCGAACAGGGTCTCTATGATGGGCATGGGGATGAGGGGGTTTCTGACCGTGGCCCTAGGGGCTACCCGCTGACACTCGGGGCACGCCTGGCAATGCTGTTCTACATCCCTCTTCACCCCTGGCCAGTAAAACCTTGCTAGGACCCGGTCCCGGGTTTTGACCATGCCCAGATGTGCTCCAAGGAGGTGTGTGTGTGCCATAAAGAGCACCTTACTGACGTATGGTCACGGGACCACTGATTGTTCAGTCACCTCCCCCTCTTTTTTCCCTAATTCTGTAGAGCAGCCCCCCCCTGGTGCTAAAATGTGGGTGCGGTAAGCAACTCACGAGTCCCGGGTTTGTCCGTCGTGGGCGAGGACGTGGCTCCAGGCCTGCTTAGGGGCGTCGTCCTGCAGTTGAGCGCTGGCGAACTGGCCCGGCCGAGTAGTACTTCTTCTCCCCCTGCCGGTAAGAAATCCGAGAACTCGGTGAGGGGATAACTATCGGGTGGGTCGCACACACACACAAACAAACAAATTCTCACCCACACAGACACACACACACACAAACAAAAACTCAGTCCCGCACACATATAGACACAGAAACATACACACACTGCCCGAGACACACACACTCACACACTTGTGTTTGGTTTCCAGTCAATGTGTTGAGATACAGATGTGGACTGATTGGAAGAGTTTATTCATTTTTGTCATGGGGGAAATGTAATTACTTTCAATCATAAAGGATGTATATTGAATATAATTCATAGAATAAATATATTTTATCCTAAGATTAATAATAGATAAATAAAACATGAATAACTATAACAGTTTAATTATAAAATGTAAATGTGTTTGCTTATTGCTTTTTCTGTCTCCCCCCCCCCGTTTCAGTTAGTGTAACCCCCACATGTGCACATACACACACTCAAACACATCCCTGAGTACACATACACACACTTTTATACAGTCACGTATAGACACACACACACACAGCCATACAATTTTAAAGACACGTAGAGACAAATGCATGCACATTCCTATTCACACAAGCACTCACACAAGCAGACACACACATACACACACAAAGTTTTCAAGTGTAGAGGCAGTGTGTGTGTGTGTGTGTGTGTGTGTGTGTGTGTGTGTGTGTGTGTGTGTGTGTGTGTGTGTGTGTGTGTGTGTGTGTGTGTGTGTGTGTGTGTGTGTGTGTCTTTATTGGAGTGCTGCACAGCAGAGTGGGAAGGCTGGCTGCTGGGGGGAACAGGAGATGTGATATTGCAGAATCAATGAACGGCACGGCAAAAATAACGTCTGGAAAATGAACCTTGTTCCTCACATACATTGTAATGCTTTATGATGTACTTGGCTTGCGGTGGCACAAGATTGTAGAATAAGTTATTGGAAAATGATGACTCCCTCTATTTTCTACTGTGTGTGTGTGTGTGTGTGTGTGTGTGTGTGTGTGTGTGTGTGTGTGTGTGTGTGTGTGTGTGTGTGTGTGTGTGTGTGTGTGTGTGTGTGTGTGTGTGTGTGTGTGTGTGTGTCAGTGGCGCCCCCAGAAATGTTTCATGGGGGTGGCCAGATGGGGCCGCTAAAATCTTTGGGCACACCTAAACCTAAAGCCATAACTTAATTTCAGGAATTCTATTATGCTGTTGAAGTATATGGGAAAACTGAAAACCATGTCATATGAGAATTTTGGCCGCTGTTGCGATGCTGTCGTTTTGGCTAACTTCCTGCGTTTTTGCTGTTAGCCCTCTCCCCCCCTCCTCCTCAAACCGTGACTCCTCTCTGCTTCTCCTTGGAGCTTTCTTTGCTTCTTATTTTTCTTCAGCAGTTTGTTTCCACTTGAATTGTTTAGAGGTGTAAGCCGTCCCTTGGATTGCTGGAATAGCTTCACCTGTTCCGTCAATGTGATTCAACACGGAAATCCTGCGGCCTGCCTGCCTGCCTGCCTGAGAGAGGTCCGCCTCTCTGAGGAGTTCTCTCTCCTTATTGGACAAAGTGTTAACGGGATATCTGAAAAAGAAAATTCAGATACTGCAGAGTCGAGGGACTGGGAGACCCATTTTACTGACCAAACACTCTGTGTCAGTGGTGGCTGTCGGATTATAGAGCTGTTTAGGTTTGCATTTTAACAAATAAATAACCATCGCAGCACCTCGAAGAAATCTCAAACTGATTACCTCTTTTTTTTTTATTTGATAGTTAATGTTACTAATTATCTGATGTACAGATCGTTTTTTTGTTTGTGTGTCTATGTGGGTGTGGTTATGCATTTTGTTGTGCATGCTCCCGTGTGCATGTGCGTTCACATGTGTTTGCGTATGTGTCTTTGTGTGTGTGTGTGTGTGTGTGTGTGTGTGTGTGTGTGTGTGTGTGTGTGTGTGTGTGTGTGTGTGTGTGTGTGTGTGTGTGTGTGTGTGTGTGTGTGTGTGTGTGTGTGTGTGTGTGTGTGTGTGTGTATACGTATGCAAGCACGGCTGCGGTCTGGGGTGCATGCCGGCATGCGTGCGTGCATGCTTATTTGTTTTTTGTGTGTCTGTGTGTGTCCATGTGTGTGTTTATGTGTGAATATGTGTGTGTATAGCCAGTGTATGTGTGTGTGTTTGTCTGTGTGTCCATATGTGTGTGTGTGTGGGTGTGTGTGTCTGTGTAGCCTGTGTTTGTGTGTATGTGGGTGTGCGTTCATGTATTCATGTATGTGTGTGTGCATGTGTTTGTGTAAGTGTGCGCATAGTGCGTACGTGTGTGTGTGTGTGTGTGCGTAGAGCGAGAGCGGGAGAGAGCATGGTCCCGTGGGAGGCTGTAATGGAACACCATTAGGGAAGTCACAAGCACTACGCTGCATGGTTCTATGGTTGGGGTTGGTGCTGCTATTGCTGCGTATTCACCAGACTCAAGTATTTTATACAAGCAGCACCCCGCAGGCACAATGTCTCACTCCCCCCTCCACTGTCTGAGTGCCTGTCTCCTCTGCTACCTCCTATCCTACTATCTTAGTCTCTCTCTCTCTCTCCCTCTCTCCCTCCCTCTCTCCCTCGTCTTCCACTGCACTCTGTCCTTCTGTGTGTCTTTCTATCCGTCTGTTTAACAATCTGTCGATCCATGTATCCATCTAGCCATCTATCTATCTGTCTTTCTACCAGTCAGCCTGCCCGCTTGTCTCAATAGGCACACACACACACACACACACGCACACGCACACGCAAACAAACTCCTGTCAAACACCTCCCTTGCCTCAGACCTCCATTTTTTCCCTCCATCAACCCTGTGACACCCAGCACTGGGCCGTGACATTACAGGAACACACAGCCAGAGCTGGGGGGGGGGATGTGTGTGTGTCGCAGGGCTTTAGATGTGGATGTAGGTTTGTGAGTGCATGTCTATACATGCGTAAACACATGTGTATATGTGGTGCGTGTGTGCGCGTGTGTGTGTGTGTGTGTGTGTGTGTGTGTGTGGTGTGTGTGTGTGTGTGTGTGTGTGTGTGTGTGTGTGTTCGCGCGCGTGCGTGCGCGCGTGCGTGTGTGTATATTTTGGAGAGAATGGGCTATGAACAATTGAACAGAATAAACATATTGGAAAAGTGTGGGAGTGAGTTTGTGTAGTGGTTGTGAGGGCGGGTTTGGGTCAGAGGAGAAACATTGAGCACAAAGGAAGAGACACGTGAGTGATTTCCTCAATGACACAATGATTGTGAGCGTGTGAGCATGTGTGTGTGGGTAGTGCAAACATGATGGCCTACACACACAACCCGACGAGAAGGACCGGTCCCCTTGAAAGAAGGAGCTCAATAATTCAAAGGGAGGAGAATGAAAGAGCGAGAGGGAGTAAGAGAAAGTGAGAGAGCAAGAGGTTGTCAGTAATGTGCAATACATGGCAGGTTGATGGCTCGATCGCCGCAGGTTCACGTTTGCCAATCGCCGACAGTTCAATCTAGCGAGCGCACGGGGGAGTACAAGCCTTGTACACCGAAAAAGGTGAACGGGGAATCAGCGCAGGCGCAGTGGGTGCAGACGAACTACGTGAGTGGCACTTTGATAACGGGTAAAACTGTATGTGCAAGACATCATTTTGGAAGGGGTTTATTCACACTGACAGCTGCACGGCAACAGCCACGACGAGAAAAAAAACTGAAGCTGAGGGAATTATACTTTTATGAAAAACCACAGGGCGTCCATTCACGGGGGTCTGGGTGGAGATGGGGGGGGGGGGGGGGGGGGCTTTGGTACTGAGTGCCGTGAGTCCATTCTGCACTGCAAATGCTGTGTCATCCGTCTCCATAGCCCCGCTACTGCATTTCAGAACGTGGGAAGAGGGAGGAGGAAACATGCGAAGGAAGCACTAGGGAGCGAACAAGCACTCGCCTGGCATGAGGTGACGAGACGCTCGGCACTTAGGTAGTATGTTGGAAGGGTGAAATGATGAGAAAATGAATACAAAGGGGAGTTAATGGAGCGATTTGTCCCTGAGCTAAATTATTGTTGGGAGGGAGGAGGGGGTGCGGGGATTTTTTAAAAAAAAAAGAGGTCAGAGTGGGTGAACTTGTGACAAAAGGGACCAAGATTTTAAGTTATTCACAGGGTTACGTGTATTTCTAGGGGCGCTGTTCTATTGTTAGTATTGTTAAAAGTTTCACAAATGTAAAATGGCTCCTAAGTTGGGTGATAATAGCCAGTCTAATTAGAAGCTGACTTCAATTACACATTAAGAAACAAGATAATCTCAAACATTTCCCCAACCTCTAATTTGAGTGTGGATATTCATTTTTATGACAAATGGTATTCATTTTCCCACATAAATAATCTCCTCTGAGCCCTTCAAATGTTTTTTCTTGTTTCAGATGTGTGGTTGTGATGACGTTGAGCGTGTGATGGGGCTGCAGCGCCTCCTGCTGGTGGAAGGCGGTCACAGCACCCATCACGGCATCGAACACTATTTATTAAATCATTACATCCCCTTCAAGCTGATAGTTTGTAACATATCTTCATACTATAATCCTTTATAGACAGAAAGAGGGCATATTTAAATTAATGTTGGTTTCAAAAATGGAAGGACATACTATGCCAACTTGTCTTGTCTTGTGTCATTTTGTGTCAAAATGTGTGTCCCTTTGTGATATCATAGCACACGACGGTAGTGTGAGGATTACACAAAAGTCTGTTACTACCTGGGAGGTCACGTTATTGTTACTAATAGCTGTAGAATCTTTACAGTGATTGAATACAATTCTGAAATAATGTATTTAAACAATCCATTTAACACAGATAGCCTGAACATCTGTCCTCTTGTTCCCTTCTTAGAAATCAATATTTAATTTGGGACTTATTCAACTGAACTTAAGGTGTGGGTTTATCATCATAGTAGGCTATACATTGCTGATTCAATAGTGGTTGTAGACTACATACCGGTGTGTTTGGTTTGACTGCATGTAGATTATTTTTATGCAAATCATCCTTTGTAATACCGCTGACAATTAATTGGTACGTATGTGATTCTCCAGAGAGCGCTTTATACGGGCAACAAACACACTCACTGACGCTGAAATATCAGAGGAGCTCACAGCGCATTGCATAAACAACAAGCCTATGTTTAACATTTTAGGAAAAAAAACAAAACTCTTTAGCATATGAATGTATTCACCATGACCTTGCCAGATGCTACATCTGTTCCATTGTCAGAACTAAACGTAGTAAATAGAATATATTGTTTTATAGCACAGTATCTGCTACAGTCCCTGGGCCTTTCTACCTGTCCCTATGGAGGTAGGGAGTTCTGGGTAATGGGTAAAAATAGCTATCTAACTCTGCTGAGAAGGCTTTTCTTTGTCTTTCGGTTCAGGAATAGAACAGTGTGCCGGCAAAAGGACATGCCCTTAAACTTTTGAGTTTTTTTTCCTGAAAAATAAAAACTTCCGCGCTGTAGGCCTGCTCCTTTTTCACTTCAGGGAATAGGCTAATGCGGAGATAAAGCCCATTTTCGTTTTTCTGTCCCTAAACGTATAAGTAGCTTCTTTCGTAATTGTAATTCATGTTCAACATGGAGTGCATATAGTGCAACCTCTGCAGGGAACAGAGCTGTTATTGGTTTCAACATTTGCAATGGCGGTAGGCCTATGTATCAGTGTTATAAGATTCACAGCAAAAGTAAATTGGCTATTAGGAAATATGGAGCTTATTGCAGCTCTAATTTTGAGCATGAAATGGTTTAATCGCTTGATACTACCCCCACCCACCCAGGGCTCTTCCACCACCAACACCACCATCAAACCAGCATCATCACCAGCAACATCATCATGCTCAAAAACAACATATCAGCATCTTTTAGAGTTAGCAAAAAAATAAATATATAATAAATAGCCCCAAATTGCTGAGCAGCCAGTCCATGTTAATTTTCAACTCAATAACGGAAAGTGGATTATTATTCAACGTTATTCTACCTAATGATGATAATCCTCCAGGGAATCACCTTAAACTCCGCCAGGGGTAATATGTGCCTTAATTATTCACAAAGATGCTGCAATAAACATATTTTTCTTTAAAAAAAAGAAAGAAAAGAAAACGTTTAGATGAGCAACTTAAAAGTAGAGGTTCACTTTGATGTGAACCCAATTGTTGACTTTGGTGTCCCAACAGGCAACACATTAGGGTGTGTTTTAAATTGGATATAAATATTGAGTAATAGATAGAATGTAAATATATACCAACTAAATTAATCCTCTGTGTGTTCCCTGTATTATTGTAGCCATTTTGTCAACTGACGAATATCCCATTCTGACCACCAGATGCTGCAGTTTTACCACAGCGACATATTCACCCCACCTTTTTCTTTTTCTACTTGAAAAAACATTAGTTTATTGTTGTTTATGTGGAAGCTAACCTTGTGGCGAAACATTGTGACATCTACGATGAGAACTATATGAGTCAGAGAGTGAAAGAGAGATGTAGATAAATAGGGTTATACACAGAGAGGGAGAGATAAATAGATTTGTAGAGATAGCGACAGAAAGAGGAATATGGAGTAAGATTTAAAAAACAGAAGTATAGCAAATTTCCACTTGCATCACATCCTTTCTATGAACAATCATCATCCTGCAAGAAATATTTTTTCTGTCACTGCATGTCCTTGCACTCTGTGCAAACTTCCTCTATGTGCTTGAAGGTTTTTTTTTGCTTCACACTTATCGTTTTTCAACGTATTGTGAACGTAATACAATGAGTGAAGCAGAGTCAGAAAGAGATCAGGCCTTTCTGTAGTGAGCCACTGCACAGCAAATTACATCTTATATGAAGACGCTTCCCGGTACACACATGGACAATACGTTTAGATTAAATCCCGGGTTGATATTTTACTAGATTTTGCTTCCCACCATGGCTCCTATAAAACAGGCTTGGTGGAAAAGTGGAACAGGGATCCAATGAGCCCCCACTGTATTTCCACTGTTGGGCTTAGCAGTGCCCTCTGAGTGAGACAATGTCTTTCCTTTCACTGAAAAGAGGACAGCAGGGCTTTGGTAGAAGATACTGGCAGTAGCAAGGTTTTAAAGAATAAGCCAATAAATATAATTTTCAAAGGCGCAAAAGAAATACCCGTGAGGCAACAAAGCATAACTAACAATTAGAAAATGTGACTTTTTTTTCCCCACACGGTTCATTGTATGATTTTAAGTGCGCATTTCTCCATTTTCCGTCGGGCCCGGGGCAGAAATTGGGGTACCAATGGAGAGCGTCAGCAAGCTTGCTGGCACAGGGGACTTCTGTGGGGTCTTTACTGTGTTGCTGACTGAAGGGATGTCATGGTTTCTAAAGGCAGGTGGGCCTGCAGCATGAGTACCTAGGCTTAACCACTAATCATCCACAGCCGGAGGTTTGCATCACTTGATTGAACAAGATTTAACCTATTGCTTGTTCTGAAACAGCCCCTTCACAGCTTTTCCGTGAACTAAGCTATAATGTTGTCATAGGGGGGTTGCTTTAGTCAGACCACGTTGGTTAACACACCAGCTCATGCACTTTTGCCTGGCTCTGCCAACTCTAAGAGAAAGCAGAAGTTGCACAACAAAGTCGCAACTCTTCTCTGTTTTGACACCGCGATGGCAGACTGAGCTCCCTGCCGGTGTCAGGACCACAGAGTCTCTCAGCAGCCTCCGCAAGAGACTTCAAAACTCACTTGTTCAGAGTTCACCTGGACTCTGCAAAGCCTCTCCCTTACTCTCCTAAAACGCCCCTCTTCCGCACTTCTTGTATGTTTGTATGACCTGGCACTTAATGTACACACTTATTGTATGTTTGTATGACCTGGCACTTAATGTACACACTTATTGTATGTTTGTATGACCTGGCACTTAATGTACACACTTATTGTATGTTTGTATGACCTGGCACTTAATGTACACACTTATTGTATGTTTGTATGACCTGGCACTTAATGTACACACTTATTGTATGTTTGTATGACCTGGCACTTAATGTACACACTTATTGTATGTTTGTATGACCTGGCACTTAATGTACACACTTATTGTATGTTTGTATGACCTGGCACTTAATGTACACACTTATTGTATGTTTGTATGACCTGGCTGGCACTTAATGTCAACACTTATTGTTTGCTTGCAGGTCCCGGAACTTATGAATAGTACATAACATTGTGTATCATCTTATCCTTGCTTTGTTGTATATAGGGAACGGGTTAAACTTAAAATTGTAAATTGTTGGCACTTGTTCTATGAACATCCTTAATGTACCGACAGCGATATATTTCTCTTTCTTTGACGTATGTACTTATTTTTTATTGCTGCTAAATTACAGGAAATGTAGATGTTAGGTGTCACATGGTTAAGGTGTCGCAATAAACCAAAATGATCATTTCCATGAGAATACTCATAGAGTGTCAAACGATATTTTTGGACTGCTTGGTCGACCAATAGCAACGGTGCTGCTAACAGAAGGGGAAGTGGTTTTGAATGTGCGTTTAGTTTATATCGGGCTGCCTTTAAAAGTAAAGCTGGGTGCTCGGGGTTGATCAAATCTCTCTGTATGTGCTGCAAGTACGTCCTCTCGGTTTCATGTAGATGCTGTCGGCTTATTCTGTGGCCATTGCCTTAAAAAACATTCAATTAGTTTATCAAGTGAAGTAGTTTCACTTGACGCAGTTTACCCATTTGATCATTTGTCAGTAATGTGCAAAACCGGAATATACAATTCTCTTTTCTCATAAATCCATAATTGTCTATCTCAGGAAATGATGTGGGTTTTTGATCTCAATAAGAAAATATGTAACGTACTGCAGAGCAAGAAAGAAATGTGAATCCCGAAAAGGACCACTGGGGAGGGTCCAGTTCTTAGTGTGAGGGACTTAACTTTCCATAGTTTGAGGGATTCTTACAACTCTTACAATTCTAACAACCTTACGAGCGATAACATCCAAAACCAACCAAGCACAGATTTGATACGAACAGGAAGTGGGTCTGATAACAACAGTGAAAACCTTGATGCCTGCCAAGATCCGGTGTGTTGTGCGGAAACTTGCACAAACTCGCAAAAGATAAAGGAAATGAATAAATATAGATCAAACACGGCCATTCATAGGAAGAAATCTGCGATAAGCGATAATCAGAAGAACGCAAGTACACACATCTTTCTTCTAAGAACATAGAGATACAGGAACTAGCAGGAACTAGCTAACACTTGCTGTCTCTCTGTCGGGCCCTGAACATATGAACTAGGTGTCTTTTACCTGATTCCGTTACCGTAAACATAAAAAAATAATATAGAAGCCTTGATACATTATATAATAGTGCAGACATTTAAATAAAAAGTGCTTTCAAGCCCTGAATTAAAGAAGAAAGTGTTGCGGTGGACTAAGAGCTGCTTCAACATGTTTGATTCAGAGCACTCTTAAAGGTTAGCTCTTCAAGGGCCATAGTCGCCTGTGGATAAATGCATTTATACCTCAGCATTATCAAATAATTAATCCTGAATGGTCAATAACGTTCCAAGGGTGACACCCCAGAGCTGTTTATTCCCCTTATACCTCAATTGCCAACAATGATTCGATTTTGATCACTTTAAGGCCGCGTTCAGACTGCAGGCAAATCTGATTCAAATCTGATTCCTTCTCATATCCGATTTTTAGGGCTGACTGTCCACACTGTTTTAGCAAGTGTCCAAATCGCATTTGGCTCTGTTCAGACTGGGCCACATTATTGACCCATCTGACAGGTTGCTGTATCAACGACGTCGGAGCGGAGGCGTCATCCAGCGCGTGTATTGCGTGACGTCATGTAATAGCGACGAGAAAAACAATAACAAACAAGATGGATCAAAGAACGCGAAAGACTTTCATAAATCGACTTATTCCGATACATGTCCTCGAGCTTCGCTTGAACGGACCCATCTCCCCACAGATTAATGAGGCATTTCGTTTCTTCCTCTGTCCAAGGACTGAGGCGGGTGGTTTGGCGCATTGGGTCAGGTCTGGCGTCGCGTAGAGTGACGTCACGGACAGTCAAATCCGATCTGAGTGTTTGGAGCTGTTCAGACTGAGACGCATCTGTCCAAATGCGATCTGAAACCACCTCCCGGAGGTGGTTCCGATCCGTTTCGCAAAAATCGGAATTCATGGGACTGTTGGGACTTGGGACTGTTCAGACTACAAAAGAGACATCCGGTTCCAATCTGGATGGGCTAAAAATTGGATTTTGGCTGGCAGTCTGAACGCGGCTAATTTTTCGCGGCTTTTTTCAATGACATAATCAGCTGAAATTAAAATAATCTTGACAAGATTGACAACAATGACAAATTATTGTCATTGTTGGATTTGTAGTGTATTTATTCAGAATTGTTAAAAGGCGAAGTTGTCCCTTTATTGAAAATAATGCACTCCCTTGGAAAACGATGGACAAATCCGAAACAACTATACAACAATGTTGTCGTATAACTTCAGTTACAGGACACAACTGCCTTTTATCAGTATCAAATCAATGTGCTACAAATCCAATATTAAAAACAACTGTAAAACACAACTACCGACCAGATGTTCCCTTGACAACACAATAAAAATAAATAAATAAACAATGGGCTTAATGCACCGCGGAACAATATGTAAATTTCAACTGATTAGGTCAAAACATTATAGACAAACTGCATCCTCACCCCCGTTTTACTTTATTTTCCATAAGGGGAGACCCCAAGTATTGTTTATTCCTTCCCTAAATCAAAGTCATCTGAATAACACTGGTAGGAGATAGCCTTTTGTTGTTTTTCAGAATTTGGAATAATTGGAACATAAAAAAGGAACAAAACAAGTAAACATTTAAGGACTTCACAACAGCCTTCTCTGTGCAGTGGTGAGGTCGAAATTGAGACTGAAAAATGTAAAAAATATTATTAGAATCCTACAGTGTTGATCAGGTTTATAGGTTTTCAGAAGAGGCCTAATAATTGTAGTTTTGAAGACCTTCAGGAATTCTGTTGACTGTAGTGTTCATTAACAGCATCCTAAAAGAGCTTCAGATTTTCAGAACCTAAAAGGAAAACATCAAACTGATATATTTAACCATCATTGTTGCAGATGTGTTAATTCCATGTTCATAATCTTAATTGACAAGTTTATCAAGGATGTTCAAAGAGCTAAAATAGCATTCTTTATGACACGTTGTTTTTAATTCAGATCAAACATCAGCTCCAACTTCTGTTTCTAAATACTGACCACTGACCAATTTTCGTACTACATATGAACACACTTGAATTTGTCGACATAAACCATTTACCAAGAACTATTACCCACAGTGACCGACATCTGTCACCACATCCCTAGGCCGTCACTCAGCACTCCCTTCCTGATCATTGTATAAAAACACTTCTGGCCTTAACCTGATCTCACGAATAAATAGCATACAGACCGGAGACCAATGGAGGCCACATTCCACAGGGGGGCCATATGGTGACCTTGTAAATACCGGTGGGAATTGTTTGGCTTAAAAAAAATAAAAAAGACTAACCCTTTGTTGTGAACCCCAGCTGAAGTATTTTTCATTCATCAGCAGTTATACACATGGCATGTGTTTGGGGAACAGAAGATCAGTAAGAGAGTTTGATTTAAAGGGAATGAGGAGTGTGTGCCGATGATGATGAAGGCTGGTTTCAGCAGCCTTACCTAGAGCCCAAGTCTGATTGGGCTCTGGGGCTGGGTGCACGTTGAGTAATCAAGGTGATCGGTTCAGGCCAGCCGTCGCCACACACACTCACAACATGGATCCTTATCTGCATACAGTACAATGAACTGGCTTTCAACACCACCACCCTGTGTCCTTGTGATGGAGGAGCCCAGTAAAGTCCCCCCCTGTGGGGTGTGGAAGCCACCATGGTGAGTAGCAATGGACCTTGTTACAGATAGGTAGACATTTCTTCATGGGTGTCATGGTCCGTGCCTGATTTTCCCGGTCACCTGCCTGCCACACTGATCTCACCTCATTAGCTCAACCACCTTCACCTGTGCTACCTCTATGTCAATCCTCTCTCTCACTACTCAGGCCCCGTCCACACGAACCCGGTCCAGGGTGAACTTTTCGAAAACTCCGGTTTCAGCAGACACGTGTGGACAGGAAAACCGCAGTTTTTGGTTCCTTGTCGACATTGTTTGACGTCACACTATGCGACGGTAAACAGTATAAGTAGTATCCATGGAGACCAATGTATCACTTGACTATCATCAGATCATCAGATTATCATCTTGGACTGACACGACTCCCACATTTTCTTGAATTCTTCTTATTTTAAATTCATGAGTAACAGTGAGAAGTAACTCAACTTCGCTGTCCGTCCACACGAAGGAATCTGCCTGGCCTCGGTTCGCCATTGTTGTTTTTCCGGTATGAATTTTTCCAGCCTTGTGATTGGCTAAATGGCTTTCCTGTTTGGAGTGCTATCGCCACCTACTGCTTTGGAATGCACGTTTGAGGCGGATTTGCGGTCAAGTGTGGACGGAGTTATTTTTTATCAAACCGGTGGTGTGGACGCAAAAAAAATTTTCACCGGGGCCGGGGGTCCATAAAAGTTCGGTTTCAAAAATACCTGGGTTCGTGTGGACGGGGCCTCAGTCTCTGCCAGATCGTCTCTCGTTACTCACAGAGCCTTCCCCGCAACTCCAGAACTGTTTCTCCAACGCTGATCCTGCCTGTTACCAAACCCTCGCCTTCTGACCACCCGCCGGTTGTTGAGTCCCTGCCGGCCTGTCTGCTCCCCTATTTCCTGCTCCTCTCCTGCCTGTCTGCCCTCCTGATGTTGACCCCTCGCCTGCCCGACTACCCGCCTGCCGACGAGCCCTTGCCTGCCTGATCGCCCGCCAGTGATCGAGTCCCCCACCTGTCCGACTACGCGCAGGTTATGGTACCCCCAGTCTACCTGATCGTCTGCCAGTCCACGAACTCTTGCCTGTCTCCGTTTACTCTGCCTGCGCGATCCTGATCATCAGTGCAATCAATAAACCTTTAAACTGCCCTGTCACCATTGTCAGTCTGTGCACTTGGGTTCTGCCTAACCCCCCTGTTACAATGGAGCTGAATGCAAACTAGTGGCAGGAACTAACTTGTACAGTACAGGAAAGTTTGGGCTATATACAAGGGTTATGGTTTATTTCTTGAGATCTGCAACACTGAGATTTGTCATACGTTTTACTTCCTCACACTTGTGTGTGAGGACAAGAAAATGTATTCCTTTGATAAACAATTGAAATCAATGATTGTAGAGCAGAGACGTATGCTTATATATGCACTAGGACATACACATATGCATACACAAACACATGGATTAGTTTTTACGGTTCAGTTTTATTTCACTGTTCTCTTTGGTAGTTTTATTTATATATATATATATATATATATATATATACATATATATATATATATATATGTACTATAATAGTTATTATATATTATATATATATATATATATTATATAGTAATAATAGATATCAGATATTATATATATTCACACATGGATTAGTTTTTACGGTTCAGTTTTATTTCACTGTTATCTTTGGTAGTTTTATTTATATATATATATATATATATATATATACATATATATATATATTAGAGCTGTGCGTTAAACGCGTTATTAACGGCGTTAACTCAAACCAATATTAACGGCGTTAAATTTTTTAACACACGATTAACGCAAAATATATATATATATTTATTTATTTATTTTGCCTTGGCAAACGTAGATTATTCACCTGCTTTCTAGCAATAACTAGTCACGTTAGAAAAACTACACCATACCGGATCTAGCTACACCGGAAACAAAACATCGAGCACGCCGCACACAAACCGGTTGGGGCAAGCCACGGCCAAAAGCTAATGTAAAGTCAGACATGGACGCCAAAACGATTCTTAATGTAGAAAGTTTATATTTAAAAAGTTGCCAAATGGTTCCATTGACAAGACCAAAGTAATATGTGTGATTTGCCGTTGTGAACTGAGCTATCATCGCAGCACGTCCAGTCTGAAATACCACTTAATGGCCAAGCACACGGCCAATGCGAATTCTCTTTCCCTGCCTCCTCGTGGTAGCCAGACAACAATGGATAACTTCAGACAGAAGCCCATGGATGCCACAACTAAGAACAAACTTACTGCAGCCATTGCTAAATGGCTGGCCACTGCATGTAGGCCTATTAACGTTGTTGAGGACGAGGGTCTGGTTGATATAATTCGCATCGCATCCAATGACGCGACCTACCAATTGCCTTCGAGAGCCACCATTACAAGCCACGTACAGAATTTGCACGAAACGGAGAAGGCTAAGGTACAGCAGGCGTTGGAGACGACAGAAGCAGTCGCGCTCGATGGTGATTACTGGACGTCCGTCAGTAATCTAAACTACCTCGGGGTAACAGCCCATTACTTTGACCGACAGTGGGAACTTCAGTCGCATGCTTTGACTGTCATGAAGACAGAAGAGAGGCACTTCGCTGACGCTGTTGCAGAGCACTTTATGCAAGTAGCTAGGGAGTGGGACATCGAACACAAAGTTGTCTTACTGACCACAGATAGTGACGCAACATGATTGCAGCGGCCAGGCGGCTCCCTTTTGAGCACATGCCGTGCATCGCACACAGTCTTCACCGAGCAGTTATGGTTGCTCTAAACAACAGCGCGTTTGACAGTGCATTGGCAAAATGCAGAAAAGTTGTGGGACACTTTAAGCACAGCCCAGCAAACCAAGCGGAGCTCGAGCTGCAACAAGTCAAATATCACCAGAAGAAAGAGCCACTCGCACAGGAAGTGTCGACCAGATGGAATAGTACCCTGGAAATGATCAAGCGTGTTCAGCGTAATGCTGAACCTCTGAGAGATGCACTGGCCCTGCACACAACCAACGTCGCCATGCCAACCGCTACTGAGCTGGGGAAAATGAAGAAGCTCGAAGCTCTGCTGGAGCACTGCAGGTAATTAATTGTGTATCCATGTCGTGTGTATATCTGTTAGATTGTTTAATAATCAAAGTAGGTATGTGTCAGAACAGTAACGTAAAGTGTGTGTGTGTGTGTGTGTGTGTGTGTGTGTGTGTGTGTGTGTGTGTGTGTGTGTGTGTGTGTGTGTGTGTGTGTGTGTGTGTGTGTGTGTGTGTGTGTGTGTGTGTGTGTGTGTGCTACAGTAGGCGTAAATAGTTCCCCACTAAAGTGCTTCTCTTTATTAATGCAGGCATGTGTCTGAACTTCTGGGAGGAGAGCAGTATGTGTCTTGCTCAGTTGTGCTGCCAGCACTGTGTCACCTGTCAAGAGTGATGGAAGTCACTGAGGACGACCCAGCTTACATGATCAAGTTCAAGGGAACCTTCGCAGCAGACATGGAGGGTCGCAAAAAGAAGACCAACATCACATGGCTGAGAGTTGCTACATCACTTGACCCAAGGTCAGATTGCCATACTTCATTCTTACACTAATCCTCATTCTCAGCATTGTGTTTCTCTCAGTGTGTTTGTTTTGTTACGTTGCTTGCTTCTTTTTACTTCCATTTTACTTTGTATTTTATTTTTTAATTTAGCTCTGTAGAGATAGGGATATTGTCACAATTTTGTTATACCTGCACCTGTACTTGTATTAAAGTTGATTTCAATTAATTTCAAGGTTTAAGGACCTCAAGTGTCTGAGCAAACCCGAAAGGGTTGAGGTGTGGGGAACGGTCCGCGCCTTGCTCCAGGAGATGGAGAGGGAGAGGCCTGCACAGCCAGATAACCAGGTCACGCCTGGAATAAACTAAATCTCATGCTTGCACACGAGTCTTCGTCTGAGGAAGAGGAGGACTATATTCAGCAATGTCTGGAGCGCTACAAGGCGGAGCCTCAAACCGGCATGGATAACTGTCCCCAGGAATGGTGGTCCACACATGAAGGGGCTCACACTGAAATGGCCTGCCTTGCACGCAAGTACTTGGCAACACCGGCCACATCAGTACCTTGTGAAAGGTTGTTTTCAATCTCTGGGCATGTTGTGCAGAAAAAGCGGGCTTCCTTGTTGCCTGAAAACGTCAACAGGCTGGTCTGTTTGAGCAATTGGCGCAACAAAAAAAAAAGCAGTAGCCTGACTGCAAGTCACTGCAATGTTCAAGGCAGTATGTTCGTATGTTTGTTTAATTGCACTATATGTTTGTTTAATTGCACTATAGGCTGAGTCCTAGTTTACCTTTGCACTTTGTAATTTTTTTTGTATTTTTGATCAGTATGCCAATGTTGTTTTCAATAAAGAAACATTTGCACAAGGCAAGCTGATGCACTTCTCCATGTTGATAAGAGCATTAAAATGAGAAAGAAATCAAGGGATATTTAGCATAGGAAAGAATTTGTGATTAATCGTGATTAATCAGTTAACTATGACATAAATGCGATTAATCATGATTAAATATTTTAATCGCTTGACAGCTCTAATATATATATATGTATTTAAACTAGTTGATCTGTTGATCACACAGTACACACAGACCTCTTCCAAAGTGGAAGTTGACCAACTCTTTTTCTCTCAAAATAATAAAGCAAACACGAGTTGAACACTTTACGACTTTCTTCATGATTTATCTAGAATACCCATATAAAAATAGAGAAAAGGGGTCATGATCGAATAGGAACAATATTATCATGAACCCATAAGCTTCCGAAAATGATTCCTCGCCTCGATTGTCAATTGTGTATTGTGTGTCGGGGCGGATGGAGTCAAATGCATGCTGGGAGTCTGTCGTATACCCATCACCACCACAGTTATAAAACACATCAAGGCTGCCAATGGGAGGGCGTCACTGGGTCATCTGTTCACGTCTAAAACAATGAGCCGTCGCCCAGACTGGTCAAACCCTCTCTGACCTCTGTGTGGATCAGTGCTAAGCCTGTCAGTACCACTGAACATTAATTGTGGACAGAGGACAGGACACTGAAGAAAAAAAAGAATAAAAGCAATATTGGCTTCTGACATCAGCAGTGAGATCATAGTCGTCACTGGGCCAGAGTCGAGGCTATCTCACACACCTCATTCCACCCTCTCTTCCCCCCCTCCTCTTCTCTCAGCCCGACCCGGCTGCTCTTCGATTGGGGGGGAGGAGAGAACAATGTTGGTTGACAATCTGACGAACAGTGTCAGTTCTCTTGGAGCCGTCGAGGGGAAACTATACAGCTCAAGTAAGGTGGGGGAAGGAGAGAGACACAGAGAGAGCGAGAGCGAGAGAGAGAGAGAGAGAGAGACAGAGAGAGAGAGAGAGACACAGAGAGAGCGAGAGAGAGAGAGAGAGAGACAGAGAGAGCGAGAGAGAGAGAGAGCGAGCGAGAGAGAGAGAGCGAGAGCGAGAGAGAGACAGAGACAGAGAGAGAGCGAGAGAGAGAGAGCGAGAGCGAGCGTTAGGAAGGAAACTTACAGCATGATTCACTGAAGTGTTTGCGTTTGTTATGGGTTTTTACACTTATTTGCTTCTCTAACCCCAGCAGTTCCACTGCTTATTTCACCCGAGGTCTATTGATTTCTTATAAGGAGCCAAAAAAAATTCTCTTTTTTTTCTTTTTAAAGAAGAAGATAATTCTCCATATATGAGAATAAGCATTTCAATTGGGATCATTTAAGCAGAGTAAAGGCTTGCGTCATGACAACGAGGGAGCTCCTGCTTCTGGGTGAGTCACACATCTGTTTCCACACACAGCAGTCCCTTTTCCATGGAAAGACTGCCATGTGTTCACATAAAAGAGATTGTAAACTGTGGCTGGTGAGCTGTGTGTTTGTGGCTGAATTCCAGAAGGCAGAAATACTGTGATCTTAAAATGTGGTTTAAACCCAGGTGTTTTAAAAAAGAAAGCTAACACGGCAATGTCAATTGTAATATGACAATGGTCATTCCCATTACATTGGACCAACGGATCAGAAAGCTGTCGATGACTACAAATTCATCTTTACACAGGTTTTCATAAATGCCAATCTACGGAAGTTAATGCATTCACTAAATGTAAAGTGATCTGCTCTGTTTTTGTGATTCAACAAGTTTATTTTCACAGAATTCTGAGAAAAGTTTTCATTCAAAAACATATTATAAAAAAAAACATAACGTGTTAATTCAGAAAAATTGAGTTGATTGAGGCAAGAGATCAACACATCCTGAATAATATTGAAACAACCAAAGGAAAGCTAAAATAATTATTGATTGAAAACAAACTGGCAGTGCACATGTGCTCGGCAGCTGACCACCAGGGGTTTCTGTTCTCTCTTACAAGATATATTTTTAAACCGTGAGCTCATCCAACAATAGGAACCACTATGACTGATATTAGGGACACACAGAAGACCTAAAGCGCACGCGCACACACACACACACACACACACACACACACACACACACACACACACACACACACACACACACACACACACACACACACACACACACACACACACACACACACACACACACACTCACTCTTTCAGACAAGGAAGCATTGAGTGTTGGTTGTTATGCACTCACAACATCACAACATCACAACAGTGATACTAATGCTCCCAGAAAGAGTGGGTTAGAAGAAGTGTGAACCTTAGCCGACTTAACACCTGATTGTGGGCTGTGGGGAAATCCTCCATGAAACACTTACAAATATAATTGTTTAAACATAAACATACTTACTTTTTCCAATGCCTTATTTGTGATTAAATATAGACACTTATAATAGACAATAGGCCTACAGTATAAATAATTCAAAACCAATGCACACAAAGTAATTCATAACAGACATCACATTCCAAATGATGAGATACTGAACGCCTACTGGATGTAACACACACTTACTGGTATACGGAAAATATGTAGATTGTTAAAAGATTACTGAAAGGTGTCTTCTTGTTTTACAGCTGTTCACCTCTCCCTGGTCTCTTTCACGTCTGAATGTGATCCTGGCTATGAGTCAACCATCGATGGTGGTTGCATTGGTATGAGTTGAAACCTGCTGCCTTTATCATAGACAATAATTTATGTAACTTTATAAATTAGTCTTTGGCTGATCATTAAAGAATATAAAAAATCTATAATAACCTGGTCATTTTTTGCATTGACATAGATGAATATTTAAC
This sequence comes from Melanogrammus aeglefinus, assembly GCA_900291075.1. Lineage (NCBI taxonomy): Eukaryota > Metazoa > Chordata > Actinopteri > Gadiformes > Gadidae > Melanogrammus > Melanogrammus aeglefinus. The sequence continues at coordinate 288,183 of OLKM01000377.1, read as the reverse complement.
ACACATTCACTGACACCTTTTCTCCCCCACCCCACCGCTCCTTTGGCCTGAAAGATTCTGACGAATGCAAGGAATTCGCAGAGCACCCGGAACCTGTGTGCAGCATAAACGCAGTGTGTGTTAACACAATCGGCAGCTTCCACTGCGAGTGTGTGGTTGGCTTCAAACCTTCTGAAAAGATGGAACGCTTTGACCCTGATGAGGGGGTAACATGCAAAGGTGATGAAAAACAAAAAATATATATATATTGATTTTTGGAAATATTATCTTTTATTTGTATTATTGTTATCATTATTATTTTAGAAGGTTGATAATCTGACTGAAGGCTAATCTATTTTGTTCAAGTTATCCCTGAGTGTGACAAAGAAGGCCTTCGTGCATCTGTGTATTGGTACGAAGTTATTTTAATTAAAAAGACTACTCCTTAGTTCATCATGATCTGTGCTGACTTTTCCAATCAGTCTACCATTTTCGGAAAACGCTTTATATGGGATTGAGACCAGACTGATCCGCAGAGAGAAAGATTGCATGATCTGGACTGTCTCACAAGGCGACCAACGATCAGCCACATTTAGAAGAATGCGCACGTCAGTAGCGTTTTTGCAGTTGCGGTGTTGTCAGCTTACTGTTACATTAAACTGTAATCAGACAACGCGGTTATATGCTACAGACGCTAGAGTATCTGTGGTATAAAGGCTGAGACAAATTTCGAATTATAAATATGTACAATCGATAACCTTAGCTCTCTGGCTTATAGCACAGCGGACTAGAATACCTCATAGAATCATTGCTTGTTGGCCCGGAAACGGAAAGGGGGGCTGTTTACGTTTTGTTGTAGTCTTTTCGCTCGGTTCTCCCTCTCATCTGTTGGGCTAGAACCGAGCGAAAAGACTACAACCAAACGTGAACACCCCACCCCCCCCTTTCCGTTTCCAGCCAACGAGCAACTTCCAACAGAAATCAATGAGATTTAAAAAAAAATGCGCTAAATGTGCAATAAAACACGATAGAAACTGTTTCGCTACGATACAGGATTCAGCCACTCTATTTCATCCTAGACAAACCACAATGGGGACTCAATGTCCAAAATACCGAAAAAAAAAAAAAAGAATAGCTCACAGCATCATATTGAAAAAAAGAACTATGAACTAGTTCATTTTTTGGAACTGTGGACTTCGTTCAAAATTTTGAATTATGAACGTTGAACTGAACTAGTTCATTTTCAAATGTAAAGGTGAAGGCATAATTATATGAATTCATCGCAACATGAAATCAAATCTTGAGTGCCAATACTTTTTTATGGTATTCATCCAAAGCGAAGTGACTACCGATTGTCATTAACATTACTTAACATGACTTAATTTTTTTTTCTCTAAATGGCAAAATAGGCGAACATACCAGCAATAAATAACAACAAAGAACAAACAATTACAAATCTTTCTTTGGCTTGTCCCAGCCAAACCATTCATAAATCTGTCTGAACCCAAACAACCAGGACATGGAGGCCTTTGAGCGGCCCAGGAAACACACTAAGGGCATGTTCACACAGGCAGTTTTTTTATCAGGTGCGAGTGGATGTTTTACATTATATTCCTATGAGTGTTTTTGTAAAAAAAATCCTGGGTGCTTTTTAAAACAGCAGGTTTTTTTCACTGCTCTGGGTGGTTTTTAAGTTGGGAAAAGTTCAACTCGCCAAGAAAAAGCACCCGACGTCAGGCAGTATTTTGACAGCTGACCAATGAACGAGAACTTAGGTCACTGCGAAACCAGTTGGAAATTCAAAAAAAAAATTTAAAAAAAGAATGGCGACCCAAACCAAAAAGCCTTTGCCGACGGAGCAACTGGTTGTCCTTGTAAGTGAACATGTTGAACTATATGACATGACTAACAAGTTGTACCATAACATATATCACAAGGAGAGTATCTGGAGGACAATCGGTGGGATTTTGGGACATAAGCCTTTTTATAAATATATTTGCGGATTTACCTTAAACAAATGCTGAGTGGTTCCTCTGGACTGATGGCTTGCCTCATGTGGGTGTCTTGCTTATTATTGAAGGCGCAACGATGCGCAAAAGGGTTTCAAATTGACTCTTGTCGAGTCTGAAATACGCACTGAACCGTGCATTATCAAACCGTAGCCCTTGTATCAAAGTATGAAATGCACCGTACTGCTCCCGTCCCCGGTTTATATCATGCACCCACAAACGGGTAGGTTCGTCGTTATCCTCATCGTTGGCATCTAACGCCAAAACAAGGACTAATTTTCTCATCCTCGACATTGTAACTAATTGACACTGATTCAAGTAGCGTAGTGAAACCACTTTCATACGGTAACCGATTTGCAACATAAATGTGCTCTGGAACATTGTGCTCTAGAATAAACTAGACAAAACTCCCAGTTTTTTAGTTGATAAAAAAACTGCCTGTGTGAACATGCCCTAAAGCTTTTTTTTGGTTCCCCCCTTTCCTCCCATTGATTCCATTCCCATTTTAGACGTATGTGAGATGGATAAGACAATCTGTGGAACTGGAACCTGCCAACAGGGAAAAGAGGGACATGAGTGTACATGCCACGCCGGATCCAGCAACTACGGCAACAACAGGTCCCGTTGTGTTGGTTAGTTGCATTACAATTAAACTATAACGTACATTCTTGATTGGGTACGGTTTTTGAATGAAACATTACCACTGATTCACTGTACTACCCACAGAATTAAACTGTGAGGTGTTCACGAATGCGTTGAATCAACAAGAGGTATACACCATATACCCTATGCTCTTCTTAAGCAAATCCCTTCTGGCTGACGACGCCCTATAACTTCAGTGATCTATCTTTCCTTCCTATGTAGAGTGATCCAGATGTAACTAGTTTCCTAAGGATGTTGAAGGGCAGCTGTCTGAACCGAAGCGAGAGCGAAACTCCCACCAGCTTGGACGGAGAGGAATATCTTGAGGTAGCCCAGTCATTTTGCTTCTTGCCCTAATAATCAAAGCTCAAATGTTATCTTTGAAAAGCCTCAAAACCACCACAGCACCCGGTGGTCTCTGGCAGCTGTCCACCACTGCTATGTGGGCAGACGTCACACAACATGGACGTGTGTTTAGACTGAAGAGAGTCCCTGGCTCTTCCCCCTTTCCTCCAACATGTTTTCATATTGCCCCCCCCCCCCCCTTACCACCTCCAGAGGCTATTGGCTATGATAGACAGGCTCCTGTCGGGCGGAACCGTCTTGGAAAACAGGCAGGTATCCTTCATGCTGAGTCTAGTGGAGAGCAGCCTAGGCCTGATCGCTCCCTTCATGAGCCAGAACAGAACGCAGGTCTCTAAAGCTCACACAGGTAATGTGCCACACTGCCCATTGACACAGCTCCCTATAAATGTGTTCCCGGCATGTTCCATGCTTATTATGAAATGCCAAGGCATAATAAAAATAGTTAAAACGTGACCTTAAAGGGTAATTCCTGTGTAAAATGGATTTGGGACATGTTTTTGCATGATAACGAGTTGAAACGTTCATTTTGGAGCACAAAAAACGCATAGACTCTTTCTTCAGTTGGCATTTTTTAGACGATTCTATGAAGTAGCCAGACACTTCTTTGGTAGTACAATAAGGGTCTTATAATAGACAATAGGCCTACAGTATAAATAATTCAAAACCAATGCACACAAAGTAATTCATAACAGACATCACATTCCAAATGATGAGATACTGAACGCCTACTGGATGTAACACACACTTACTGGTATACGGAAAATATGTAGATTGTTAAAAGATTACTGAAAGGTGTCTTCTTGTTTTACAGCTGTTCACCTCTCCCTGGTCTCTTTCACGTCTGAATGTGATCCTGGCTATGAGTCGTTTTATATGTTAAGACCCTTATTATACTACCAAAGAAGTGTCGGGATACTTTCAGCCTTTTAAGTAGTTTAAAATAGCGATTTAGTTTTTACCATAACCACTGCCCCCATCATTCGAAGTTTATAGCGTTTTGATAGACTCGGCTAAAAACAGCCAACTGAAGAAAGCGTCTATATGCGTTTTTGTGCTCCAAAACAAAAATTTCAATTCGTTATCATACAAAACAAATCCCAAATCCATTTTATACCGGAATTACCCTTTAACTTCTTCTCATTGACAGCATTATCATGGACTGCTTAATGTGCAGAGGGAAATAAGGCCATTGTCCATGCAGATGTTATATCCAAAAATGTTCTCTGCCTCTGTAGCAATAGCCCCATATATAAAAACCAGAAAGCAGCAGAATTCTGTATTATAATTTTTTATTTTCCATCTAAACCGTTATGTTGTTCTCTGTTTCCCCAAAATGTCATTGAATGGTGTTCCAGAGTTGGAGGCTGCTGCTGTTTAAAGGTCCTGGTTTCCCCAGGGCCCCGTGACATTGTTAACTAAACATGCCAAGCTGCAGATGCAATGGGAAACAGCTGCTGGAAAAAACTCCACTTACCCAGGTCATCACCCAAACCAACCATTCCATGCTCCATGACCGCTACCGAAACTACAAACACAAGCAATGCAATGTACAGTGTCATTTTCAAATGAGTTTGAAGGTGCATCACTTAATTGAGAATGTGTGTGTGTGTATGTGCGTGTGTGTCTGTGTCTGTGTATGTGCGTCTGTGTCTGTATGTGCGTCTGTGTCTGTGTCTGTGTGTGTGTGTGTGTGTGTGTGTGTGTGTGTGTCTGTCTGTGTCTGTGTCTGTGTCTGTCTGTGCCTGTTTGTGTGTGTGCGCATTTGTGTGGTTGCAGGCTTTACAGCCCTGTCCTTGCTGAGCTACTCAGACTTGGAGAACTCCACCAATCGGTCCTTTAGTGGGATCAATGCAACAAAAAGAAACAGCCTTCAGATGAATTCTAAAGTGGTTACTGTTAAAGTTAGTAACCCAGACACTGCTGCCCTCCAAGTGCCGGTGACATTAACCTTCAACCATCTGCAAAGAGTAAGAAAGGGAATATAAATATTGTTCTAATGTGTATACGTGCTAGATTGTTGTACACACCTAGTTACAAAGTGTCTCTTAGGTGTTTAAAGGTTGGCTACAAATTGGTGCATACAAAGTAAATGAAAACGAAATTAAGCATACAACTGTATTGGTGCATACTTTTTATGCACCAATATTTTGTTGCCAACCATTTTATGTCAAAAACGTGTTCCTGGATCCCGTTAAGACTGTGTAAACCCATTTAGTACACTGATCATCTCTAACCTGTGAAACGTCGCGGTCTCATTTTGCAGACAGACAAGGCCAACGACTCGATCTGTGTTTACTGGGACTCGGAGGCCGACGGCGGGTCCTGGTCGCCTTATGGCTGTGACACCCTCCACTCAGGTGCTAACTACACGTTGTGCTCCTGCAAGCACCTCAGCAGTTTCGCTGTCCTCATGGCCCTTCACGACATAGAGGTGAGAGTCTTTTGGTGGTATTGATAGGTAGGTGACGTCAGTCCGTCTGTCTGACCATCTATCTCTATACTCGTGTCTAACCGGTCGTTGGTTTTTTAATACCTTATTTTCATTTGCTTAGTCTGCCCGTCCGTATGTGTGTCAACTTTCTATCTATATTCCTTACTGTTTAATGGTCTATTTGTCACTCTCTCTTTGTATCTTCAGCTTTTTGTCAGGTTGTCCAACTTGCTGTCGCTATGTCGACATAACGGTTCTATATCTGTTCCATTTGTTCAGTCATTCTGACTGTGTTCTGTTCAATCTCTTGGTCGCCCCCCTTCCCAAACAGGACCCGTATGAGATGAAGGTGTTCACCTGGGTGGGTCTGACGCTATCACTGGTTTGCCTCTTCGTCTGCATCCTGACTTTCGCCCTGATCCGCTCCATCCAGAGCCCCAGGAACAGCATTCACCTCCACCTGTGCCTCAGTCTCTTTGTCGCTAACCTGGTCTTTCTTTGCGGCATCACTCGCACAGAGAACCAGGTAACAGTGGGTGGTGCACAGTCTAGAATGTATGATGCAAACGTTTCTAACATTGGTGGCAATGACTGAAGGCCTTGGAACTAGGTGGTCTGGGGAGACTGACTAGTGGGGACTGGGTAACTGAGTAATACATTATGGGTTGGGAATTGGTAACGAATGGGTACTGAATGACTGGTGGGGACTGGGTGACTGATGGGTACTGAATGACTGGTGGGGACAGGGTAACTAATGAGTACTGAATGACTGGTGGGGACAGGGTAACTAATGAGTACTGAATGACTGGTGGGGGCTGGGTTACTGATGGGTACTGAATGACTGGTGGGAACTGGGTAACTGAGTACTACATTACGGTTGGGGACTGGATAGCTTATGGGTACTGAATGACTGGTGGGGACTGGGCGAATAATTAGATTCAACTGAGTTCTCGGCTCCCTGTATACCGTGCGTGTCTCTGAGTCTCCTCTCCCTCTCGGTCATGTCAGACCGGCTGTGCTGTAGTGGCAGGGCTGCTGCATTACTTCTACCTGGCGGCCTTCTGCTGGATGTGTCTGGAAGGCATTCAGCTCTTCAGGATGGTGGTGCTGGTCTTCAACACCAGCTTCCAGACGGTCCGCATGATGGCTGTGGGCTACGGAGTACCGGCGGTGATAGTCGCCATCTCCGCACTGGTCAATTCCGGCGGATACGGCACAGAGAAGAAGTAGGCACATTTCACTAAGCATACCATTGTGGTGTGCTTATGATAGACGGCTGACATTTTTATGAGTTCACAGCTTACTGAATAAATCAATTGATTTGTGTTTTTTAGTTGCTGGTTGAACTTGGAAGGTTCGTTCAGGTGGAGTTTCTTCGGTCCCGTCTGCTTCATCATCACAGTAAGGAAAACCAACGCTGATTATTTTTCTATACCACTGGTATTTAAAGAATATTATATAATTGCCAACCCTTTTGACTTCCAGGTGAACATTTTCTTCTTCTTTGTCACCGTGTGCAAGCTGGCACAGAAGTTCTCAAGTTTAAACCCTGACTTAGACAACTTACACAAGATCAAGTGAGTTTATGCGCTCAGAGCTCATGTCCTTTACAGCTCATTACTTCCATGGATCTGATAAAGATTACCGGCTTATCATTTCTTCCTGCAGAGCTTTCACTATCACCGCTGTGGCCCAGTTGTGTGTACTTGGCATCACGTGGATCTTTGGCTGTTTCCAGTTTGGGAACGGACGGTCAGCCTTGTCTTACGTATTCACCATCCTCAACAGTCTGCAAGGCGTTCTGCTCTTTGTAATGCACTGCCTGCTCTACAAACCGGTTTGTACATGATTTGTATTCAACTATTTGAAAATATATCAAAATTGTCTAGTTCCAAAACAATGCCTATGAATCTGCGTCTATCTCAATTATTTAGTAAATATTCAAATGCAAGGCGGTGGTATAATTAGGTGAGTTCTGCATGCAGCGCTCAACTCTTGTTTTTCATAAGTTTTATTCTTTCCTTCTTTCTTTCTTTATCAGTCCCTCCAGAAAAACGCGATTATGCGATCGCATAATTCAACGCATATTCAGCCAAAGTCGGCATATTCATGCGGGGGCCGCATTTTTTCAAATATGCCACACTTTAACCGTATAAATTGCAGATTTCCGCGCAAAATATGCGGGGCTTGCATTATTTCATAATCCCTGCATTTGTCAAAAAAGTCACATATATCTTAGCAGGAAAATGTTGCTTTTACTTCACACAAGAGCAGCCATTTCCCCCTGTTGCAATGGGAACATTATTAAGTGACGTAATAACGCGACGTGAAAGTCATCGAAAAGCTGCATTTTTCGCAAGTTCCCGCATTTTTTTACAAGTTCCCGCAATTTTTGCAAGTTCCCGCAATTTCATCACAAAATTGCATAATTACGCCACTTATTTCGTCGCATTTCTTAAAAAAAAACGTGCCGCATAATCAAGGTTTTTTGGCCGTAGCAATCACAAAAAAAGCCGCATTTTTCTGGAGGGACTGCTTTATTATTCTCTACAAACTTTGGGACCCATCTCCTTCCTAACTTTTTCACCTAAAGACTCCATTCAAATTTTTTAATATTCACAACAGCTTGGAATCTCGTGCTTAAATATTTTATACTTTTTAAGATATTATACTTTTAAAATATTGTCATTTTTTTAACATAGGAGTCAATGGGAGAACGGCATTGCCTCTCTGGTACTTCAAACTGTTTAAGACGTAACTAAATCAATTTTCAACCGCTTATCTTCGGTCAAACCATTTAACAAATCTAAACACTTGTACCTTCAATAATATCCAAAATGTCGATAATAATTTAAACTTTATTCAGAATCACAGTTTTAGTTTCATACCGGCTTGTCTCATTGATTTATGTTGACGCTGGAGGACGTTCAGGCAATGTTGCCAGATTGGGCTGTTTTTCCCACTCTATTGGGCTACTTTTGATCACGCACCAGCTCGCTATTCCACACACACACACACACACACACACACACACACACACACACACACACACACACACACACACAGACACTACAACAACGTACACACACACACACACACACAAATCATCAATAGCTGTCATGCTCAAAAATGACATTCGAATGTTCGTTGGAAAAATCACGAATTCAAACTACTCGAATATCTGGTTGCCTATTTTACGCAGTTGCCGTCAATATGTCAATAATGCGACAAAAACCATGGTTTCAAATTAGTGGATTATATATATATCCTATAAACAGCCCAGTAACGTGCGCCTAATCATGAAAAGCCACAACTTTGTATGGCTTGCATTTCACCACCACACCTGCAAGCGCGCAAACTATAGTAATCTGAAGAAGACGCCCGCTTCTGAATGTTACAAAGTATGCTAGTGGTAACGTTCCTTGCTTTGCTTACCATTTATCGAGAAGGCCTATTAAAATCGATAAAGAAAAAAATGCATGTCGCCTACGTCTTCCACCATGCCAGCGAAAGGGCCAGCACTACGCACCGTTCGGATTCATGAAAAAAAAGCTGTCTCGGACTTTGCCGAGAACATTGCGTTATAGCAGCTTTCACCAGCCAGACTACTAGCTCCCTGAGCTCTACTTCGGATGCTTATTGAATGGCATAGCCTGTGTAAGTCCAGCTCGGAACAGTTGTGAATAAGAAAGAATAAATGTCCATGTCTGTTGTCTTGCACAGACAACCAATTGAAATCGCCAGGAACAAAAATGATGAACGTAGGCTATAAGATTTTGTAATGTAGTGCAACCGTGGCTAAACTGCTGGGTTATTCTCAATGAAAAAAAAACATTAGGCTATAAGAACGATCATCGCAAGCAGCACTGCGCTTCCCCGTCATTCTGCGGGAGTGGGAAAGGGCTTTTTGAATGTGAGACAATTTAACTAAGATGGACAACTGCGCCTTCACTGCCTTATTGTTTTGCTAAGTGTGTCGCAGGATTTCTTTTTCCCCCCGCCAGAAACCAAATAAATGGTTTGGGGAATTCCAGATATAGCCTAACTTGCACCTAACCCACCCTATGCCAGTAATGAAATTGGCTTGCATGCTCAGTCCACAATGTGCCCTACACAGCGAGAGCGGCTTGCTTGGTGTTATAAGTTATAGCCTAATTCGAACCCGGGGACAAAACCAACCCAAAGATAGGCCTACATCATTGATAATTTATTTAAAACACATTTACAACGTTAACAAAATAGTGCTTAACAAAGAAGTTAACAACAAATCAATGTCCCGTTTTCTCCACCTAAACTCTGCGCATATTTTTTTTTTAACGACAAGAAGCGCACCGAGCAAGTGAACATATAGAAACAGTAATAATATCCTACAATTTAAAAAATCACCAAACTTTTTACAAACACGGTCCTTAAAAATTGAAGCACTTAACCGAAAACAAGCTGGCTTCTAACATTCTTAAAACAAAAAACAGCGAAAAAAACAAAAAACAAATGACTGCAATTTACTCTGTCATATTAGTGCATGGCCACCGTCGCGCTCACAAGTTATTCGCCAAAAAGACCAGATAGTCTACGTTGGAGGGGTGCCAAGGCTGATCTCTTTTGTTATACATGTTTGCCAGCGGAGGAAAAGACGCGCTCCGAGCGCACTGAAGAACTGGGGGGAGTGTTTTTTCACATTCGAATATTAATTTTCACGTTCGAATTCGCATTTTTGGATACATTTTCGAAACGAATATTCGAACTCCGAATATTCGTTGACAGCCCTAACACACACACACAAGCAGTGCAGGACATTTGACCTTTCAGATTCTTCAGTTCAATTCATTTTACATTTTTAGCAATGCTTTGCGCTTTTCATTCAGCTGTCACTTTATTTGTTTCCAAACATTTACTTTTTCCTAAATGGTGTGCATGTTTACAGTGTTTACTCCATTTAGACTTTTGAACTTTTGATCCAATCCCTTCACATGATTTAAGCCTTTTAACGTTTCTTAGTCTTAATCTATGTGGCTTTATTAAAAAATATTTTCAACCTCACTTTGCACTACAGCACTCACCACATTTTCTGCAGGAAATGCATTTCCTAGTTTCGTTATGTAATTGCTTGGAAAAACAAAGAGAAATGGGATTCCCTTCACAGTAGCAGTTTGAACTATTAATGCCTCTTACGCCCCCTTCAGGTAAGAGAGGAGTATGGAAAGATATTCTCCAGATTCTTCACACCACAGAAGTACTCAGAGTTCACTTCCTCTCAGTCAAGCAAAGCACAGGTGAGAAATGTGAAGGCATCTTCAGTAATAAGGTTCAATGTCAAGTAGCTCCGCAACAGTCATGAAGCAGAATAGGCTAATAAATGAGCACCACCATTACACCAGTGACAACCTTGCAACGTCAAGCCATTGAGGCGTAAAGTATAGTTCTTACAATTGCATATTTTCTTTCTTTCTAGAATTGTGATCATATCTAATAATCGTTTAATATGAGAATAACACTTTACTAGGGGTGTAACGGTACACGTATTTGAACCGAACCGTCACGGTACAGGCACTTCGGTGCGGTTACAGAGGTCTACCGCGGTACGTAAATGTGGCGTACATAGCGTTAATACGGCGAATGTAAAGGCTTGTTTTGCGGTGCGGAACTTAAAACTTGAAGTCGGAGTTCCCCCCAGACCGTTTAGCCTTATTAGGCTCGGCTCGCACGTGCGCGGCCACCGCTATGTAGCAGTAGCAGAGCGCGATCGCGACTGTGTGTGGATTGATGGCTACTAGCGAACTGCGCGAACTGCATGGCGAGAGACAACAGAAAACCGGAGCTTGAAGATGCCCCCCTGTCATTTAAATCCCAAGTGTGGGAGAACTTTGGATTCCAGGTTAATTATCACAATGGGGAAAGACGAGTGGACAAGTCGAAAGCTGTGTTTAGACATTGTTCAACAGCGATCTCCTATGCAAATGAAACACATCGAACATGCACACGCATGTAAAAAGGCACCATCCAGGTGTTACTGTCACCGCTGCGAAAATTAAAAAAGTTGTTCAAACCCAGCTCACTACACTATTTAATCAACCCCTACCCCTGTCTGGGAATTCAGAACGGGCAAATGCCATCAGCAGGTCTATTGGTGTTTTCATTGCCTCTGACCTACAGCCATTCTCCGTTGTTGAGAACACAGGTTTCTAAACATATGATGAAGGTAAGCAGTTGCGCAGTACCTGCTACCAGTGTCCCTAGTGGAAGGGTATCTTTTTTATAAAATACATAAGCTGTAATTTAAGTTAAGGCTGCAGTTGCACTTTTATTTAATGATTGATATTTATGAGAACTTCAGAGCTTTAGAGATCTGCAGGAATATTTTTTTTTAGTATGTTTTCATACTGACAGCTAAAACTGTGTTTTAATTCGTGTACTAATTTAAACTTATGTTCGTTCAGTCAAGCAATCCGTTTTTTTCTAACTATGAACCGAACCGTCCTGTACCGTACCGTGACTTCAAAACCGAGGTACGTACCGAACCGTGGCTGTTGTGTACCGTTACACCCCTACACTTTACTGTAATTCCTATATATTGTGTCAATATTTTGTACCCGTCATCCCGGAAATCCCACACAATCTGCTGTCTCTAATTAAACTATGAATCAGATAATGGCTGCCAACAGGTTCCATGTAGCAACATTTACATCATCCCTTTGTTAAATAACGACAGCTAGATTTCCCCGCTGCTGACATGGACACTTTAATCACTTCATTAGTGGAGGTGTGATGATTCACATTGCCAGGTTGAGCATCTTGGTGACTTGGAGTCTAAACAATCAGCATAGAAACAATATCCTTAAAATCTCTCTTTCTCTTCCCTTCAGACTTCCAAGAGTTCCCAGAAAACTGGGGAGTCTGGCATATGAAGTGCTGTCGGAAGGCTGAAGCTTGTAGAGTGGAGCTTTGGATGTCTTTGGACACCCTCCAGCTTCTTCAGGGAGTAGTCCCTGTTCTTATTCTCCATATATTTGTTGCAAAAATGTTGGAAAATGTTGCCTTCCTAGTAGCTGGTTGGTTGCACTGCAGTATCGAAAAGCCCTGCTGTTTAATTTAGCATATCCAGATATACTTTAGGTTCCCCCCGCTCACTTTCCCACTCTCCCGCTTCCAGATCAGGTTTCAAATGTGTCTCTTTTTGTGAGTGTTTGTCCACAGGCACACACAAATAATGGAGGAATAATGGCTATTGAGTCAATGAATGAAACATCAATTTGATGGATGTTCCAAATGGTGTACTTTCATTACTCCATGAATTTAAATACGAATTCTCAGGGATTCTTAGTTTGAGCTTTAACCTCTGTAATGACAATTTTACAAAGAGAAGACTGTGGATGAATGTTTAGTTTTTTGTGTAGCAATCTATGGTTAATTTTGTTTGTTGTGTACATAATTATTACGCTGTATATAAAATGCTCTCACTTCCTTAATTGAAAGTGGAAAATAGGGTACAGAGATATGTTTAAGATGTACATTTGTGTTTATGTTATTTTGTGTAAGGCTTTTAGGCTTTAATAATGTTTGTATGTAGTGCCAAAATGGATTGATAGGATTGTTGATCAAGCTCCATCTTCACTGTGAAGAGACTCTTTAATAAGGAACCAGAAGACGAGTTCTTTGTATACACTGAGGAGTACCTTAATAATTGAATCATTAAGATATACAGTTTAGCCCTCTTGATGTCAGATGATGTTTAAATGCTGTTTGTGGTAGCCTTGAAGCTCTGTCGCCGAAGACTCTTAAACATGACCTGTTTGCTGCACATTTTGTCCTTCAATGTGCGAAGGACGTTGACTTGTGCAATAAACACACAAATCATAGCTCTGCTTTCCTCACTTGAAGTGGTGTTTTTCCTAATAAATAACACAAACGGGATTGCTAGACCTATGGACCACTGCAAAGCTCGATGGATTGACCTGAACTGAATTGCAGGTGAAATATGAAGTTAATAGGACATAATTACCTTTAGGAGGTGAGGCCTAAGGATTTATGAGGACATTAGTAGTTTTAGAAATAGGAAAGAAATGGCCTTAAGAGGTGAACCAGGTTAACTATACACCTGAATTATTATTTTATGTGCATTTGATATTTGTTTCTCACAATTAATTTGTAAAATAATTACCCTGGTGTGGTACCCTTCACTTTAAAGTACCCTGGTGTCTATACATAATATGATTACAATAGCCAACTATTGAATAGATATTAATTTAAAAGCTCATGTAAAAACATATAGACACAATATACTACATTACAATGTGAGATGAAGATATCATGTGATACTATTGATACTACTGGAAAGACAGCAGTCAAAGCAGAGGCAAGTTCCATCTTATAAAAACTACAACCAGAAAGTAAGACGTTTTAAAAGACTAAGGAAGGAATAGAGATAATAGAGAGACTGGTCAGAGAGATTGGTCAGAGAGTAAATAAAAAGGTCATTATTCCTAACACCTGTATTGATTACCTCACCTTGACCCGATATTCACTCCTCTCCCCCTGATCGATGTCCATTATCCCGTCCCTCTGCGGGAGACCACTAGGTTCATCTGGCTTGGCGAGAAGTCAAAGCAAGTGAAATCAATGTAGCGTGTATTCTTTCTACCAGTAACACGACTCAACAATGAAAACAGAGGGACAGAATATTCAACAAAACAAAGAGGAATGAAATGACTAAAGGTTGAGTGTGCCTGTGTGTGCGTGCACGTGGTGTAGAATATCCAAGTGGAAGGGTGTTTATTCGAATGCACTGCATTTGATATGATGGCCACTGTAGCTCTCGTCACAACACACAGACACAGGTTGGCTTCTTTCAAAACGGGCGTTCTTTAATGGCACTCTACTCCTTTGCCGTGAAAACTATCACAAATAAACATAACGGCATATCAGCAAATGATACATTTTTCATGACTGTAAATTAATGCTTTCTAGTAAAATGTTGCTACCAACAGACAGCTATACATATATTAGTGAAGCCTGGCATACAACATCTTGGCTCGATCACTGTATATGCACAGCTGACGCGCACAACTGCTTAGTGGAAGCTGAGATTTTGTACAAGCTAACTGTAGCAGACCATATCCCAGTCTCCATAACACTAGATCTGGAGAGTTTACCAGAGCTGACCAGCTCTGATAAGTAGGACTGTGGAAAAATAGACTGGGCAAAGCTCTCAGAATATGATCTTTGGAAATACAACTGTCAAACTGACATAAGTCTCAGTAATATTGATGTTCCTTGTGAAGCCATAATATGCAAAGATATAAAATGTAAGAATGTGGAGCATCACAGTAATATTCTTAAAATGTATGAGAGTATGGTGACCAGCCTAATTAATGTCAGTAAATTATTTGTTCAAGAGAAAAGAAAGCATAAAGCCATGCCAGGATGGAGTGATCATGTGTCTGAGTTATATGCAGAGGCTTAAGAAGCTTTCCATAGTTGGGTACTAGCTGGAAAAGTCAGACATGGGCCTGAGTTTGAATACAGGAAAAAAACTAATGCTAATTTTAAATATGCCATACGTTATATTAAAAAGAATGAACAGATGATGAGAGCTAATTCCATGGCAAGGAAACTCCAACAGAATGATGTCAATGCTTTCTGGAAGGAGGTTAAAGTCATAAACAACAGTAAAATACCCCTATCTTCCAATATTGATGGTGTGTCTGGTGATGAAAATATTGCTGAGTTATGGGGAAAACATTATAGTATGCTTTTTAATTGTGTTGAGAGCGCTGAGTTTAATGTTGGTAATGTTGTTGACAGTCATGGTATGGGGATTAAACCAGATGAAGTGTACACAGCTATTGAGAAACTGTCAGTAAACAAATCATGTGGTGCTGATTTGATAACAACTGAACACCTTAGGTATGCGAGCTACAGACTATGCATCCTACTTGCTATTTGTTTCTCTGGACTGTTGGCACATGGCATATTGCCTGATACAATGTTATCTGTACTATTAGTGCCAGTCATTAAAGATAAAACATGTAAAGCATCAAGTCTAGATAATTATAGACCTATTGCTCTGGCAAGTACCCTTTCTAAAGTACTAGAGCGGATTTTATTAAGCAGACTCCAAGAATATGTAACAACGACTGAAAATCAATTTGGTTTTAAAAGTGAGCATGGCACAGATCTGTGTGTGTATGCACTAAAAGAAGTAGTGTCTAAATACAAGAGGCACAATACAACAGTGTTTATGTGTTTTCTAGATGCAACTAAAGCTTTTGACCGTATCAACCACGGCAAGTTATTCACTGTGTTACAAGAGCGAGGGGTTCCCCCCTATTTGATACGTATTTTGTACTATTGGTACACTAAACAAACCATGAAGGTCAGATGGGGCAAGGCGGTGTCACCCAGCTTTCCTGTCACCAATGGAGTTAGACAGGGGGGGATATTGTCACCGGTCCTTTTTAATCTGTATTTGGATGGTCTGTCACGGAGACTACAAAAATGCAAGACTGGATGTATGGTGGGGAATCGCCTCATCAATCATTTGATGCATGCGGACGACTTAGTCGTTCTGTCACCCTATAGTGCTGGTTTACAGAAACTATTGAGAGTGTTTACTGAATATGGTGTGCAATACGATATCAAATTTAATCCCAAAAAGAGTGTGGGTATGATAGCTAGAACTAAGGAGGACCAAAAGCGAAAGTTTCCCTCTTTTTGTCTGTCTGAGCAGTCACTCAATGTTGTCACCAAGATTAAATACCTGGGACATATTATTCGAGATGATGATGATGATGACGATGACGATGACGATGATGATGATGAGGTGCAACGGCAATGCTGTAAACTGTATGCGCAAGCAAACATGATCGCTCGTAAATTTCACATGTGCTCAAAGGATGTTAAAATTGCTCTCTTTAGAGCCTATTGTACACCATTATATACAGCACACCTCTGGTGCAATTATAGTAAAGGTAAGATGAACAAGATCAAGGTGTCGTATAATGACGCCCTTCGTATCTTGCTAAAGTATCCACGGTGGGAAAGTGCCAGCCATGTGTTTGTGTCCAGTAATGTCCCCACATTCAATGCTTTAAGAAATTGTATTTATAAATTTATCTGCAGACTTACCACGTTTACATGATGTTTTTAAAGCGGAATTAATTAATTCGGAATTAAATAGTTCGGAATTAAAATATTTCCCCTCGAGTTTACATGGACATAATAATTCCGAATTGGGGTTTACATGGAAAACACGTTAAATCGCCTTTATTTAATTCCGCTCAACGTCTGGAGGTCGGGAAGGTTTCTGATTGGACAGGGGGGCACGTCGACGTATTTACGTAGAAAACGAACTCCAGCTGGCTACCGGCTTTTTTTTTCAACCGGCTTTTTTGTTCTTTATCTGTGTCGCGTCTCTGTCCGTATACCCTCCTTGTTTAAATTTTTCCTCAATCGCTTTGAAAATGTTGTTGTTTTTGTGTTTTCTTCCGTCCACCCTTTTCATTATTTGCAATTCTTCCAGCGTACTAATTAAATAAATAACTTCCGCTCGGGACCAACGTCTGCCCCGGGCCGCCATCTTGCTGTGCGTGGAATATGTGCGTCATCGCGACAGAAGGGCACCGCAAGGAGCATGCGCAGAACGACCGGAATTAATTAAATTAAATTAAAAATAATAAACGTTTACATGATCGAGGAATTAATTAATTCCGCTTTAAAATAGGAATAAACCACCCACTTATTTTCACTCGGAATTAAGTGTTTACATGATATTTTTAATTCGGAATTAACTTTATTCGGAATTAAATTATTTTAATTCGGAATTAAACCTCTCATGTAAACGGGGCAAATGTATCGATCAAAAAATGGAATTATAATGTCTATGACTGACCCAACTCAGAGTGACACGAAATACAATTCCATGTTTTGGAAATACTGGTCTAAACAACTGTACTGTTTTTAGTTTGTGTGTGGACATGTGTGCCGTCTATATTGTTTGTCTATGTTTTCTTGTTTGTGTCAATTGTTGGACTTGGAGTCTGTGAAATAAAGTTACTAATACAGTATTAACATATGCACTAATAAAAAACAGAAATATGACATTAATTGGCACGTGAAAACGACATGGATAAAACCGGAAATTAAGTGCATTAATAGGTAAAATAAAATACCTCGCTGGCCGCTTGTTATTTAAAGAGGTTCTTTAAAGGTTCTTACTGTCCTTGTTTCTTGGCCGTCTGCTTTAACTTCAGAGGCAAACTTATAACAATAACGCCGCACTTAACGAGACATTAATACACGCGGTCAGGCCTTTACGTCAATTAAAACTGACGTAGGGAAACTAGGAACAAAAACATTAGTTCCGTGCGCTTGCAGCGCATCAACACATTCTAATTAGGCTACACATTACATATTAACAATTTAACCTTTTGACCCAACATGAATTATTTATATTTATTTATTACATGCAATTGAAGTTTATTAATTATTATTATTGTTTATTAAGTGTGCATAATTGAAGAAAACTTATTTATGCAACGTCACTTACAGCCACCTTATTAGTTTAGGAGTGCTGCATGCAGAACTTGTTCTTCTTAAGGTTCCTTCTTTCTTTCTTTCTTTCTTCTTTATTATTCTATACAAACTTTTGGACCTGTATCCTTCCTAAACTTTTAAAATACTATTTTTTACAATGTAAATCAATAGGAGGACAGCGGAGCCGTCCGCGCATTCTCTGAAACTTACTACTTCAGACTTCGTAACTTGGTACATATTTTATCATTACCCTTTGTTTAAAGGCTTAACAAATGAACACTCTTGTATCTTCAATAATCTGAAAACAGAATTTCCATTACCTTGTACTTTTTTCAAAATCTCAGTTTAAGTTCCATGTCGGCTTGTTTTCAGTTGGTCTTATTGACTTATAATGAGTTTAAAGCGTGAGGGCGTACATAGAGAGTTGCCAGATTCCAATATCATCCCACTGCAGACACAAATGGGCGTTCTCTTGTGGTGGGGGTTCCCGTTTACGCAGACTGGAACGCCCCCTTCTCATTCTTCGTCGCCTTTCTACTCAGAAACCATGTAAATAGTGTTGTAAATAAACTTCCAAAGCTTTTCAAATCTTATTTGGAAAATAACTTCACATGGTGTGTCTTTTTACAATTTATTCACTAACAGCATTCGTAGTGTTGATCAGCAGTGAAATGGTCCACCAAAGACGGTGACGTCGATTATCAACCGAGGACGCTGGGGTTGACAAGTTACCGGACTACTACCGATGCAAGTGAACGGAGCTTCCACGGCATTGAGAAGACCCGTGTAATAATGGCCTATAATATTTATTTTTATGGCATAGATTTCTCCTCAGATTAGGCCCTCATTGTTTAACATGAATTGGCTAAACAAATGACCACTGTAGCATATTTAAACACAATTCAAATTGTGCAGAGAATTATTTCCATTGGTCATTCTGACCGGGGACCTTTAGAATTTTCGGTTCTCCTCACAACGGAAACTCTGCTATAAACCGGCCTAACTTTCACCGTCAACACCGAACCCCTTCATCTTCGCTCGGCTGTCAACATCCGAAACATTCACTAGTTAGATTTTCTCAAACAGAAATTTCAAAATAAGATCTCCTAGTCAGTACGGGTAGCATAGAACTAACGTTAGCCAAGTGGGGGTTCCATGATTGCTAAATCTAATGTGAGAGGTATAAAATTGCCATTAAGGAAGGAAAGCATAGTATGCCTTGCTACTGTTCTTCGCAGTATGCCTTGCCAAACCCAGTATGCCTTTCGAAACACCTCGTGATTGTTCGATGAAACGCTACCAGTAACACCTAAAGGGCGTTCTTGTGTCATGACGGAAACGCCCAAGTCTGCAGATGGACCCTTCTCCCAGATTTGGCAGTTTATCTTTATGACGTTCAGGCAGCGTTGCCAGATTGAGCGATTTTCCCGCCAAATTGAGGGCAAGGCAAGGCAACTTTATTTATATAGCACTTTTCATACACAAGGAAGTGCTTCACATATAAACATTGTCATACAATAAAATAAAATAATAGATAAGTAAAAGAAAACATATGCAAAGAAATTAGTAAAATCAATGTATTTAAGATCAGACCAACAGTCT
Source organism: Melanogrammus aeglefinus (assembly GCA_900291075.1). Taxonomy (NCBI): domain Eukaryota; kingdom Metazoa; phylum Chordata; class Actinopteri; order Gadiformes; family Gadidae; genus Melanogrammus; species Melanogrammus aeglefinus. Next base: position 268,623 of record OLKM01000377.1, on the reverse strand, counting down.
CTCTGGTACCCACGTCGGGACTCCAACCTGACCTAAAGGAACTTGGTACTTTCTCTGGGACTCCAACCCGGATTCTAGTCAATTTCTATTCTAGGCTAGGACTCTATTCTAAGACTCTAACCCAGATTCTAGGACTCTAACCCAGACACACTTCGGAACTCTAACCATATTTTTCTGGTAAAAATAGAAAATAAAGGAAAAGTTAAAAAGGCATTTTAGTAAGTAAAAGAAAACATATGGAAAGAAATGAGTAAAATAGAAAGTGCAATGTATTTAAGATCAGAACAACAGTCTCTCTGGTACCCACGTCCCACGTTGGGACTCCAAACATGGTACTTTCTCTGGGACTCCAACCCGGACTCTATTCTAGGAGTCTAACCACAAACTAATGGCCTTATTCTGGGACTCCAACCCAGACAGACGTCGGGACTCTAACCTAGACAGAACTCTTTCTCTGGGACTCCAACCCGACCTAAAGGAACTTGGTCCTTTCTCTGGGACTCAAACCCAGATTCTAGGACTCTAACCCAGACAGAAGTTGGGTCTCAAACCCTTATCCTTTCTCTCTAGTATCAGATCATGTATCTTTCTGGTAAAAAAAATAGAAAATAAAGTGGAAGTTAAAAAGGTATTTTAATAGAAAATAAAGGCAAAGTTAAAAAAAAAAAAAGCGTTTTAGAAAAGAAAACATATGCAAAGAAATGAGTAAAATAGAAAGTTAAAAAGGCATTTTAGTATTAAAATAGAAAATAAATGCAAAGTTAAAAAAGCTTTTTAGAATGTGCAATGTATTTAAGATTTAGCAGAAAGCTAAAGCAAACATAAAAGTCTTCAGTCTTGTTTTAAAGGTGAACAACTTTTAATAACGTTAGGCTGGGAAAGATGAGCATAAGACTCATCTTCATCATACGACTCACCGCATTTTCTGCAGGAAATGCATTTTCTAGTTTTCATTCCTTCTTCCTGAGAGAGAGAGCCACATTGGAGCTTGTTAACACAGACTTGAGCAGGCTCCATTCATCCCCCATCAGTCATCCATCTGAGGAAACTTGCAACACAAGATTAATTGATGGGTTGGGCATGATAGTTGTTATTTTTGGTCATCTGCCCTCTTCCTCAAGTCCTGAATTCATTAGGCAAAGATATTGTCATTTTATTCACACTCCCATAGAGTGCACAAGCAGCTGTTTCCCTGTTCTCGCAAGTGGGTCTCATAGTATACTATATACTGTATGTATATATACTGTATATATTGTGCATGCATGTGGTGAGATAGAGAGAATAAGAGAGACAGAGAGAGAGGATATAATTGGTTTGAGGTCATAGCACACACACATAGACAGAGGCTAAAAACATTGTTAAAGTGTCCATACTTATCCTGCCATAATTTCCTCTCCCACATAAAGCTTGCAAGCCAGAGAATAAATCACACAGATACTGGCTGACACTGATCAGATATATTATGCCTAGATTATGATTATTATTATATCCATGTATATATCTATATAGATATATACATGGATATAATAATCATAATCTAGGCAGCTATATATATTAGACATAAGGATTATGAACTATTTAATGTTATGTTATTCAAATGATTTCATGTCATACAGAAAGTCATTTTCAGAATTACATCAGCGGTTACACCACAAAGTTCCCAGGAACCTGGTGCTTCTTACTCGTCCACGGCACCCCGGTCCAGGGTCGACACCTGTCTGGCCCTGGAACCAGGGTCGACACCTGTCTGGCCCTGGACCGGGGTATCTGCAGATTTCAGCAAGTCAAATTTAAGACTTTTTAAGACCTTTTTAAGACCACCTTGAATGAAATTTAAGACCTAAAACACGCAATGGTGGGGGTTGGCAACAGACGCGAGCCAACTTCGGAAACGGACGTCTTCCAGCCAACTGTCTTTGAATTTGCACCTACCCATTGTCGCAGACTAGCTATCAAGCACGCAGATAATCGTTTATATATGCAGCTAGCAAGAAAGAAGCCTCTCTACATGTCCTTCCTGAAAAGTCACTTGAGAAAAATATAAAAATATAGTCCTGCCCCGACAAATTTAAGACCTTGAGTTACAGTATTTAAGACCAGCATATGACATTTGGAACGAATTTAAGACTTTTTAAGCCTTTAAATTTAGAAAAATGAATTTAAGACTTTTTAAGGATGCGCAGACACCCTGCCTGGAACTTCTCGGGTCTGGGACTCCCAGCCGTGGGGCTCTACCTGCACTGTGAAATTCTGAGCGGCCTGTTACTGCTACAGGCCTGGCTGAACTACAAGAGCGTCAAAGAGAAATAGGGTGAGCCACGGTCTAAAGTCCCATCTCGTCTTCCTCAACGTGGGCCACCTCTTGCTGCTCCATAGATGTGGAGCTGAGGGTGCAACTGGCGGCCATGACGGTGGTTTCCTTACTTTGCTGCGGAGCCCCTTTCTTAGATGAGTGTTGCGTCATCATACTTCCTTATTTAAAGATGAAGCTATTGCTCAACGGTACTCATCAGTTTTTCCATTCTGAAAATTGTCTGTTTTATATTATTACAAAATAGAATAAATAAGTGGTTGCCCTATAATCTCATAAAATAGCAGTTTAGACATCACTTAGGGTGTAAAAACTAAATTATAGTTTGTTGATCGTATGATTTATCGTCAGCGATCAATAAGAAAATGTATATCGTCCCTCCCACAATAACAGATCCACATCCTTACGTCAGCCGTCCTCAATGGTCCCGATGGAGAGACGACACAAGGGAAGAGCTTGCTGGCTCTGCGCATGGCATCTTGGAACCAGATCCTCGACTGGATTTACATCTTACTAAGAAAAGCAGTGTCGATTTTTCTGTCCCTTTGAAACAAACTGTTAAATTACATGCACGCACGACGCACAATGACCTGGCCAATACCGGTGGGAATTGTTCAGCTTAAAAATAAAAAAGACTAACCCTTGTGAACCCCAGCTGGAGTCTTTTCATTCATCAGCAGTTATACACATGGCATGTGTTTGGGGAACAGAAGATCAGTAAGAGAGTTTGATTTGAAGGGAATGAGGAGTGTATGCCGATGATGATGAAGGCTGGTTTCAGCAGCCTTACCTAGAGCCCAAGTCTGATTGGGCTCTGGGGCTGGGTGCACGTTGAGTAATCAAGGTGCACGGTTCAGGCCAGCCGTCGCCACACACACTCACAACATGGATCCTTATCTGCATACAGTACACTGAACTGGCTTTCAACACCACCACCCTGCGTCCTTGTGATGAAGGAGCCCAGTAAAGTCCCCCCCTGTGGGGTGTGGAAGCCACCATGGCGAGTAGCAATGGACCTTGTTACAGATAGGTAGACATTTCTTCATGGGGATGAATGAAGAAGCAAACTAGTGGCAGGAACTAACTTGTACAGCACAGGAAGGTCAATGGTTAGGGTTTTGTTTCTTGAGATCTGCAACACTGAGGGCCCTATCTTGCACCCAAGCGCAATTGACTTTCTACACCGCCGCATGTATCGTTGCTAGTTTGCACCCGGCACAAAGCTGATTCCCCACCGCAGCGAACCCTCGCACCACTAAACTTGCGCCCTGAGAGGCTTGTCGGTGAAAAGCAGAGGCGTGTTCCGGTGCAAATGATACATGGTGCTATCTTACAGACCGATAAACCAGTTGCGCATCTGACCGACAAATACCTGTGCCGTGTTCCAATATCCATACTATATCCAAAATAAATGTACACACCTCTTCCCAAGGGAACCAGAACAAAGGGAAGAGGGCAGGGGGCACGGGGAAACTTATGGGGTTCTTGGAAATGTGGGCGGGAGCACAGAAGGAGGTGGATCCAAATCAAAGAACAAAATCAAATAGAAAGGGCCACATAAGACGGTATGGAAAGCCTACACTTCAGGTAATAAAACAAAACTGTAAGGCAATTTTGTGAAATTATAATTTAAGAGATATGACACCCTGTTACACAAACACATATTTTCTTGACAGAGACATTGTGTACAAGCCCATAACTTTTAGGATTGATGAGTATTTGATCGTGAGAAAACATCAATTTCCCGCGAGTGAGTGTTAAAAAGAATGAATGAATGCGGGGGCGCGTGTGTGCATCCATCTGTTTAAACACACGCAAACTAAACGCGTAACGCACGATACAGTCCATGGCTGTGTATATTAACGGGGGGACAGATGCATATTAGGAACACATGTCGATAATGATAATGTATAAAATACTGGTAAGAAACGACGTGTGTTAATGTATTGCCTTATATTATTAAATAGACCCAAAGTTGCGGCCACAGGACCTCATATGTGTGTTAAGTTTTCTTTGCAGAAATGTACATGACGACTCAGTTTTTCTGAAGTTGTAGAAGAAAATGCTATTGCATCTGTGAATTAGGCCGTATTTTTTGGCCATAAACTGAGCCATTTCCGTCTCATCGGAGACTGCAAACGCGCTGTCAAAATATCCACTAGTCAGGTTCAAATGCGCTCATGGATCTTAAAGGGGATGGGAGATGACACACTCATTGGTTTATTGCACATTACGCCCAAACCACACCTACGGGTAATTAGGTTATTTCAGGGCAACCATTTTTAGATTTGTGTCGGGCGCAAGAGTCATTTATCCGCCGGTATAATAGCATAACAGCGCCAGAGACCTGCCCACAAAGCTACGTCCGTTTTGCGCTTCTCACTTGCATTTCAGACCGTTGACAAAGGGCCTTGAGTATTGCTCTGTCATACGTTTGACTTCCTCAAACTTGTGTGTGAGAACAGGACAATGTATTTCTTGGAAAAACAAATTGAAATCAACAATTATGATTGTAGAGCAGAGACATATACTTATACGTACACGTACGTACACAAACACATGGTTTAGTTTTTACTGCTGTTTTATTTCACTGTTCTCTTTGGTAGTTTCATGTAAATTATGTATTTAAACTTGTTGATCTGGGACACACAAACATCTCTTCAAGCAAATAGCTGACATTTAAGTCTTTTTTAATCAAAATCACACAGTAGACACACAGACCTCTTGTGGACCAACACTTTTTCTCTCAAGCAACACTTTACGACTTTCTTCATGAATTATCTAGGAAACCCATATAAAATAAAACTAGAGAACAGGGAACATGATCAAATAGAAACAATATTATCATGAACCCATAAGCTTCCGAAAATGATTCCTCGCCTCGGTTGTCAATTGTGTATTGTGTGTCGGGGCGAATGGAGTCAAATGCATGCTGGGAGTCTGTCGTATACCCATCACCACCACAGTTATAAAACACATCAAGGCTGCCAATGGGAGGGCGTCACTGGGTCATCTGTTCACGTCTAAAACAATGAGCCGTCGCCCAGACTGGTCAAACCCTCTCTGACCTCTGTGTGGATCAGTGCTAAGCCTGTCAGCACCACTGAACATTAATTGTGGACAGAGGACAGGACACTGAAGAGTCGAGGCTATCTCACACACACACCTCTTTCCACCCTCTCTTCCCCTCCTCTTCTGTCAGCCCGACCCGGCCGCTCTGCCTATTTTTAAGAGAAGAAAATGCCAGTCCCTCCCCCGCTTCCACCTCCTCCTCCTCCTCCTCCTCCTCCTCTTCGATTGGGGGGGAGGAGAGAACAACTTTGGTTGACAATCTGACGAACTGTGTGAGTTCTCTTGGCGCTGTGGACGGGAAACTATACAGCTCAAGCAAGGAGGGAGAAAGAGAGAGACACCGAGAGAGCGAGAGACGTAAACACAGAGATAGAGAGGTAGAGCGAGAGAGATAGAGAGAGTTAGGAGGGAAACTCACAGCATGATTCTTTGAAGTGTTTGCGTTTGTTGTGGGTTTTATCCGTGTATGCACATTTTTGCTTCTCTAACCTAAGCAGTTCCACTGCTTATTTCACCCGAGGGCTATTTTTTTTATTATTATTAAGAGCTGCAAGTAAAAACATTGTTTTCACTTTAAAGAAGAAGATAATTCTCCATATATGAGAATAAGCATTTCAATTGGGATCATTTAAGCAGAGTAAAGGCTTGCGTCATGACAACGAGGGAGCTCCTGCTTCTGGGTGAGTCACACATCTGTTTCCACACACAGCAGTCCCTTTTCCATGGAAAGACTGCCATGTGTTCACATAAAAGAGATTGTAAACTGTGGCTGGTGAGCTGTGTGTTTGTGGCTGAATTCCAGAAGGCAGAAATACTGTGATCTTAAAATGTGGTTTAAACCCAGGTGTTTTAAAAAAGAAAGCTAACACGGCAATGTCAATTGTAATATGACAATGGTCATTCCCATTACATTGGACCAACGGATCAGAAAGCTGTCGATGACTACAAATTCATCTTTACACAGGTTTTCCTAAATGCCAATCTAAGGAAGCTAATACAATCACTAAAGTAAAAAGATTCTGCTCTGTTTTTGTGATTCAACAAGTTTATTTCCTCAGAATTCTGAGAAAGGTTTTCATTTAAAATAAAAAAGAAATTAATTTAAAAAAATACATAAAAACGTTAATTCAGTAAAATAAGAGCAGAATTGATTGAGTTAAGGGTTAGTAAAAGCTTAAATAATTATTGATTGAAAACAAACTGGCAGAATATGTGCTCGGCAGCTGTATGGTGTTTGGATTTGAGGACCAGTCTGTCTTGGCTTGGGTTCACAAGGCGCCTCTGTTCTTCTCTCTTACAAGATATATTTTTAAACCATGAGCTAATCCAACGATAGGAACTATGCCTGATATTAGGGACACACAGAAGACGTAAAGCGCACACACACACACACACACACACACACACACACACACACACACGCACACACCACAGCACACACACCACACCACACCACACACACACACCCACACCACACACCACCCACACCCACGCGCACACACCTACACACACACACACACTTTCAGACAAGGAAGCTAATACAATCACTAAAGTAAAAAGATTCTGCTCTGTTTTTGTGATTCAACAAGTTTATTTCCTCAGAATTCTGAGAAAGGTTTTCATTTAAAATAAAAAAGAAATAAATTTAAAAAAATACATAAAAACGTTAATTCAGAAAAATAAGAGCAGAATTGATTGAGTTAAGGTTGTTAAGTATAAGCTTATAATAGACAATAGGCCTAGATATGAATAATACAAACTGCCAGAATATGTGCTCGGCAGCTGTATGGTGTTTGGATTTGAGGACCAGTTCTGTCTTGGCTTGGGTTCACAAAGGCGCCTCTGTTCTTCTCTCTTACAAGATATATTTTTAAACCATGAGCTAATCCAACGATAGGAACTATGCCTGATATTAGGGACACACAGAAGACGTAAAGCGCGCACACACACACACACACACACACACACACACACACACACACACACACACACCACACACCACACACACACACACACACACACACACACACACACACACACACACACACACACACGCACACACACACACACCTACCCACACCCACCCACACCCACCCACACACACACACACACACACGCGCACACACACCTACACACACACACTTTCAGACAAGGAAGCATTGAGTTTTGGTTGTCATGCACTCAAAACAACGTGCCAACAGTGAAACTGATACTGTCAGAACGAGTAGGTTAGAAGAAGTGTGAATCTTAGCCGACCTAACACCTGATTGTGGGCTGTGGGGAAATCCTCCATGAAACACTTACAAATATAATTGTTTAAACATCAACATACTTTCTTTTTCCAATGCCTTATTTGGTTGGATTAAGTATAGGCACTTATAATAGACAATAGGCCTACAGTATGAATAATTCAAATGCAATGCACACAAATTAATTCATAACAGACTTCATATTCTGAATGATGATGATATACTGAACGCCTACTGGATGTAACACACACTTACTGGCCTACGGAAAATATGTGGATTGTTAAAAGATTACTGAAAGGTGTCTTCTTGTTTTACAGCTGTTCACCTCTCCCTGGTCTCTTCCATGTCTGAATGCCCTCCTGGATATGAAACGTCCATCGATGATGTTTGCATTGGTATGAGTTGAAACCTGCTGCCTTTATCATAGACAATAATTTATGTAACTTTATAAATTAGTCTTTGGCTGATCATTAAAGAATATAAAAAATCTATAATAACCTGGTCATTTTTTGCATTGACATAGATGAATATTTAACACACATTCACTGACACCTTTTCTCCCCCACCCCACCGCTCCTTTGGCCTGAAAGATTCTGACGAATGCAAGGAATCCGCAGAGTACCCATCTGACACTATGTGCGGGGAAAACGCAGTGTGTGTTAACACAAACGGCAGCTTCCACTGCGAGTGTGAGGATGGCTTCGAAACTTCAAGAAGGGAGCAAAGCTTTGAGCCTGATGGGGGGGAAACATGTATAGGTAAAGACAAACAAAGAAAACAATTTAAGCATCTACATTTAGAAAAGCCAAGTGCTACAAGCTTTTTTTATTAAATGTAAGCTATGTCTATTTTTAAATATTATCTTTTATTCGTATTATGTTATTATCATTATTATTATTTAGAAGGTTGCTAACCTGTCTGAAGGCTAATCTATTTAGTTGTACTTCAAGATATCCCTGAGTGTGACAGAAAAGAAGGCCTTTGTGCAAAGCATGGAGAGTATGCAGAGTGTCACAACTCTGTGCCATTCTACTCCTGCATCTGCAAGATGGGATTCATCACTTCCCGTGGACTGGAGATTTTGGTAGATGATGACAAGTGTATCGGTACGAACTAGTTATTTTAATTAAAAAGACTGCGCCACTCCTTGCTTCGTCATGACCTGTGCTTGGGGTTTAACATTTTTGGAAAGCGCTTTATATGGGCTTGAGACCAGACCGCAGAGGGAAAGAGATTGCATGATTTGGACCGTCTCACAAGGCGGCCAACGATAAGCCACATTTAGAAGAATGCGCACGTCAGTAGCGTCACTAGGGGTTTGAGAAAATTTCAAGAAAAATAAGAACCAAAGGCAAACAAATAGAATAACACAACTGGAACGGGAGCCATTACTTATTTGTCGTCTAACAATGTTGTTTGTTTTTTCTTCATTTAGATTTGAATGAATGTCAACATGAGAATATCTGTGGGCCAAACTCCTTATGTGTTAACACTCCGGGAAGTCACCACTGTGAATGCAAAAAAGGGTTTGCATTGAGCTCTGACAAAACCACTTCCGAGGGGGCAGCAGCAGAGATATGTAAAGGTGAAGGCATAATTATATGAATGCATCGCAAGGTGAAATAAATCTGGACTGTCAATACTTTTTAATGGTATTCATCTAAAGCGAGTTAGCTACCGATTGCCATTAACAATAAACTTGACTTAAAAACAATTTCTAAATGGCAAATTGGGCAAACATACCAGCAATAAATAAGAACAAAGAACAAACAATTACAAATCTTTCTTTTGCTTGTCCCATCCGTACCATTCATAAATCTGTCTGAACCCAAACAACTTCTGCAGGACATGGAGGCCTTTGAGCGGCCCAGGAAACACACTAAAGCTTTTTTTTGGTTCCCCCCTTTCCTCCCATTGATTCCATTCCCATTTTAGACGTATGTGAGATGGATAAGACAATCTGTGGAACTGGAACCTGCCACTCGGGAAAAGATGGACATGTGTGTGCATGCCACGCCGGATCCAGCAACTACGGCAACAACAGGTCCCGTTGTGTTGGTTAGTTGCATTACAATTATACTATAACGTACATTCTTGATTGGATACGGTTTTTGAATAAACATTACCACTGATTCACTGTACTACCCACAGAATTAAACTGTGAGGTGTTCACGAATGCGTTGAATCAACAAGAGGTATGCACCATATACCATATGCTCTTCTTAAGCAAATCCCTTCTGGCTGACGACGCCCTATAACTTCAGTGATCTATCTTTCCTTCCTATGTAGAGTGATCCAGATCTAACTAGTGTCCTAAGGATGTTGAAGGGCAGCTGTCTGAACCTAAGCGAGAGCGAAACTCCCACCAGCTTGGACGGAGAGGAATATCTTGAGGTAGCCCAGTCATTTTGCTTCTTGCCCTAATAATCAAAGCTCAAATGTTATCTTTGAAAAGCCTCAAAACCACCACAGCACCCGGTGGTCTCTGGCAGCTGTCCACCACTGCTATGTGGGCAGACGTCACACAACATGGACGTGTGTTTAGACTGAAGAGAGTCCCTGGCTCTTCCCCCTTTCCTCCAACATGTTTTCATATTGCCCCCCCCCCCCCCCCTTACCACCTCCAGAGGCTATTGGCAATGATAGACAGGCTCCTGTCGGGCGGAACCGTCTTGGAAAACAGGCAGGTATCCTTCATGCTGAGTCTAGTGGAGAGCAGCCTAGGCCTGATCGCTCCCTTCATGAGCCAGAACAGAACGCAGGTCTCTAAAGCTCACACAGGTAATGTGCCACACTGCCCATTGACACAGCTCCCTATAAATGTGTTCCCGGCATGTTCCATGCTTATTATGAAATGCCAAGGCATAATAAAAATAGTTAAAACGTGACCTTAAAGGGTAATTCCTGTGTAAAATGGATTTGGGACATGTTTTTGTATGATAACGAGTTGAAACGTTCATTTTGGAGCACAAAAAACGCATAGACTCTTTCTTCAGTTGGCATTTTTTAGACGATTCTATGAAGTAGCCAGACACTTCTTTGGTAGTACAATAAGGGTCTTAACATCTAAAATGAGGTATTGAGAACTTTGTACGTACAGATTGTTGATTAAAAAGGACATTTTATACACATAATACCATCAATAGATCAACCGTCAACGTCATTTTGTTTTTAAGACTCGATAAGTAGATTGGCGAACACAGCGCTTGCGTGTTGCTGACGGATGTCACAATCTCTGTGTTCGTCAATCTACCTATCGAGTCTTAAAAACAAAATGGCGTCGATGAAGTGATCTACTGATGGTATTGTGTGTATAAAATGTCCTTTTTAATAAACAATCTGTACACTTACAAAGTTCTCAATGCCTCGTTTTATATCTTAAGACCCCTATTATACTACCAAAGAAGTGTCGGGATACTTTCAGCCTTTTAAGTAGTTTAAAATAGCGATTTAGTTTTTACCATAACCACTGCCCCCATCATTCGAAGATATAGCGTTTTGATAGACTCGGCTAAAAACAGCCAAGAAAGCGGAGAAAGCGTCTATATGCGTTTTTTGTGCTCCAAAACAAAAATTTCAATTCGTTATCATACAAAACAAATCCCAAATCCATTTTATACCGGAATTACCCTTTAACTTCTTCTCATTGACAGCATTATCATGGACTGCTTAATGTGCAGAGGGAAATAAGGCCATTGTCCATGCAGATGTTATATCCAAAAATGTTCTGCCCTCTGTAGCAATAGCCCCATATATAAAACCAGAAAGCAGCAGAATTCTGTATTATAATTTTTTATTTCCATCTAAACGGTATGTTGTTCTCTGTTTCCCCAAAATGTCATTGATGGTGTTCCAGAGTTGGAGCTGCTGCTGTTTAAAGGTCCTGGTTTCCCCCAGGGCCCCGTGACATTGTTAACTAAACATGCCAAGCTGCAGATGCAATGGGAAACAGCTGCTGGAAAAAACTCCACTTACCCAGGTCATCACCCAAACCAACCATTCCATGCTCCATGACCGCTACCGAAACTACAAACACAAGCAATGCAATGTACAGTGTCATTTTCAAATGAGTTTGAAGGTGCATCACTTAATTGAGAATGTGTGTGTGTGTGTGTGTGTGTGTGTGTGTGTGTGTGTGTGTGTGTGTGTGTGTGTGTGTGTGTGTGTGTGTGTGTGTGTGTGTGTGTGTGTGTGTGTGTGTGTGTGTGTGTGTGTGTGTGTGTGTGTGTGTGTGTGTGTGTGTGTGTGTGTGTGTGTGTGTGTGTGTGTGTGTGTGTGTGTGTGTGTGTGTGTGTGTGTGTGTGCGTCTGTCTGTGTCTGTGTCTGTGTCTGTCTGTGCCTGTTTGTGTGTTTGTGCGCATTTGTGTGGTTGCAGGCTTTACAGCCCTGTCCTTGCTGAGCTACTCAGACTTGGAGAACTCCACCAATCGGTCCTTTAGTGGGATCAATGCAACAAAAAGAAACAGCCTTCAGATGAATTCTAAAGTGGTTACTGTTAAAGTTAGTAACCCAGACACTGCTGCCCTCCAAGTGCCGGTGACATTAACCTTCAACCATCTGCAAAGAGTAAGAAAGGGAATATAAATATTGTTCTAATGTGTATACGTGCTAGATTGTTGTAGTTACAAAGTGTCTCTTATGTGTTTAAAGGTTGGCTACAAATTGGTGCATACAAAGTAAATGAAAACGAAATTAAGCGTACAACTGTATTGGTGCATACTTTTTATGCACCAATATTTTGTTGCCAACCATTTTATGTCAAAAACGTGTTCCTGGATCCCGTTAAGACTGTGTGAACCCATTTAGTACACTGATCATCTCTAACCTGTGAAACGTGGCGGTCTCATTTTGCAGACAGACAAGGCCAACGACTCGATCTGTGTTTACTGGGACTCGGAGGCCGACGGCGGGTCCTGGTCGCCTTATGGCTGTGACACCCTCCACTCAGGTGCTAACTACACGTTGTGCTCCTGCAAGCACCTCAGCAGTTTCGCTGTCCTCATGGCCCTTCACGACATAGAGGTGAGAGTCTTTTGGTGGTATTGATAGGTAGGTGACGTCAGTCCGTCTGTCTGACCATCTATCTCTATACTCGTGTCTAACCGGTCGTTGGTTTTTTAATACCTTATTTTCATTTGCTTAGTCTGGCCGTCCGTATGTGTGTCAACTTTCTATCTATATTCCTTACTGTTTAATGGTCTATTTGTCACTCTCTCTTTGTATCTTCAGCTTTTTGTCAGGTTGTCCAACTTGCTGTCGCTATGTCGACATAACGGTCTATATCTGTCCATTTGTCAGTCATTCTGACTGTGTTCTGTTCAATCTCTTGGTCGCCCCCCTTCCCAAACAGGACCCGTATGAGATGAAGGTGTTCACCTGGGTGGGTCTGACGCTATCACTGGTTTGCCTCTTCGTCTGCATCCTGACTTTCGCCCTGATCCGCTCCATCCAGAGCCCCAGGAACAGCATTCACCTCCACCTGTGCCTCAGTCTCTTTGTCGCTAACCTGGTCTTTCTTTGCGGCATCACTCGCACAGAGAACCAGGTAACAGTGGGTGGTGCACAGTCTAGAATGTATGATGCAAACGTTTCTAACATTGGTGGCAATGACTGAAGGCCTTGGAACTAGGTGGTCTGGGGAGACTGACTAGTGGGGACTGGGTAACTGAGTAATACATTATGGGTTGGGACTTGGTAACGAATGGGTACTGAATGACTGGTGGGGACTGGGTGACTGATGGGTACTGAATGACTGGTGGGGACTGGGTGACTGATGGGTACTGAATGACTGGTGCGGACAGGGTAACTAATGAGTACTGAATGACTGGTGGGGACTGGGTTACTGATGGGTACTGAATGACTGGTGGGGACTGGGTTACTGATGGGTACTGAATGACTGGTGGGGACAGGGTAACTAATGAGTACTGAATGACTGGTGGGGACTGGGTTACTGATGGGTACTGAATGACTGGTGGGAACTGGGTAACTGAGTACTACATTACGGTTGGGGACTGGACAGCTTATGGGTACTGAATGACTGGTGGGGACTGGGCGAATAATTAGATTCAACTGAGTTCTCGGCTCCCTGTATACCGTGCGTGTCTCTGAGTCTCCTCTCCCTCTCGGTCATGTCAGACCGGCTGTGCTGTAGTGGCAGGGCTGCTGCATTACTTCTACCTGGCGGCCTTCTGCTGGATGTGTCTGGAAGGCATTCAGCTCTTCAGGATGGTGGTGCTGGTCTTCAACACCAGCTTCCAGACGGTCCGCATGATGGCTGTGGGCTACGGAGTACCGGCGGTGATAGTCGCCATCTCCGCACTGGTCAATTCCGGCGGATACGGCACAGAAAAGAAGTAGGCACATTTCACTAAGCATACCTTTGTGGTGTGCTTATGATAGACGGCTGACATTTTTATGAGTTCACAGCTTACTGAATAAATCAATTGATTTGTGTTTTTTAGTTGCTGGTTGAACTTGGAAGGTTCGTTCAGGTGGAGTTTCTTCGGTCCCGTCTGCTTCATCATCACAGTAAGGAAAACCACCTGACAATGCTGATTATTTTTCTATACCACTGGTATTTAAAGAACATTATATAATTGCCAACCCTTTTGACTTCCAGGTGAACATTTTCTTCTTCTTTGTCACCGTGTGCAAGCTGGCACAGAAGTTCTCAAGTTTAAACCCTGACTTAGACAACTTACACAAGATCAAGTGAGTTTATGCGCTCAGAGCTCATGTCCTTTACAGCTCATTACTTCCATGGATCTGATAAAGATTACCGGCTTATCATTTCTTCCTGCAGAGCTTTCACTATCACCGCTGTGGCCCAGCTGTGTGTACTTGGCACCACGTGGATCTTTGGCTGTTTCCAGTTTGGGAACGGACGGTCAGCCTTGTCTTACGTGTTCACCATCCTCAACAGTCTGCAAGGCGTTCTGCTCTTTGTAATGCACTGCCTGCTCTACAAACCGGTTTGTACATGATTTGTATTCAAATATTTGAGAATATATCTAAATTGTCTAGATCCAAAACAATGTATATATACCTGCGTCCATCTCTATTATTTAGCAAATATTCGAATGCAAGGTGGTGGTATATTTTCCTTACGCAATTGCTTAAAAAACCTCATGCATATACAAAGAGAAATGGGATTCCCTTCACAGTAGCAGTTTGAATTATTAACGCCTCTTACGCCCCCTTCAGGTAAGAGATGAGTATGGAAAGATATTCTCCAGATTCTTCACACCACAGAAGAAGTATACAGAGTTCACTTCCTCCCAGTCAAGCAAAGCGCAGGTGAGAAATGTGAAGGCATCTTCAGTAATAAGATTCATTCATTACAACAGTGACAACCTGGCAACGTCAAGCCATTGAGGCGTATAGTATAGTTCACATATTTGCATATTTTCTTAATTCCTAGAGTCGTGATCACATCTAATAGTATTTTAATGTGAGTATAACACCTAACTTTAATTCATGTTGTGTAAATATTTTGTACCTGTCATCCTGGAAATCCCACACAATCTTCTGTCTCTAATTAAACTATGAATCAGATAATGGCTGCCAACAGGTTCCATGTAGCAACATTTAAATCCTCCCTTTGTTAAATAAAGACGGCTAGATTTCCCCGCTGCTGACATGGACATTTTAATCACTTCATTAGTGGAGGTGTGAAGATTCACAGTGCACTCCCCCCCCCCCCCCCCCCCCCCACCACTGTGACAAGATTAAATACCGGCAAGATAGTTATTAAAGTTGTGCATTGCCAGGTTGAGCATCTTGGTGACTTGGAGGCAAAACAATCGGCATAGAAACAATATCCTTAAAATCTCTCTCTTTCTCTTCCCTTCAGAATTCCAAGAGTTCCCAGAACACTGGGGAGTCTGGCATATGAAGTGCTGTCGGAAGGCTGAAGCTTGTAGAGTGGAGCTTTGGATGTCTTTGGACCCCCTCCAACGTCTTCGGGGGGTACTTTCTGTTCTTATTCTCTATATATTTGTTGTAAAATTGTTGGAAAATGTTGCCTTCCTAGTAGCTGGTTGGTTGCACTGCAGTATCGAAAAGCCCTGCTGTTTAATTTAGCATATCCAGATATACTTTAGGTTCCCCCCGCTCACTTTCCCACTCTCCCGCTTCCAGATCAGGTTTCAAATGTGTCTCTTTTTGTGAGTGTTTGTCCACAGGCACACACAAATAATGGAGGAATAATGGCTATTGAGTCAATGAATGAAACATCAATTTGATGGATGTTCCAAATGGTGTACTTTCATTACTCCATGAATGTAAATACGAATTCTCAGGGATTCTTAGTTTGAGCTTTAACCTCTGTAATGACAATTTTACAAAGAGAAGACTGTGGATGAATGTTTAGTTTTTTGGTTAGCAGTCTATGGTTAATTTAGTTTGTTGTGTACATAATTGTTACGCTGTATATAAAATGCTCTTAATTTCTTGATTGAAAGTGGAAAATAGGATCCAGAGATGTGTTTAAAATGTACATTTGTGTTTATATTGTTATTTTGTGTAAGGCTTTTAGGCTTTAATATTGTTTGTATGTAGTGCCAAAATGGAGTGATAGGATTGTTGATCAAGCTCTATCTTCACTGTGAAGAGACTCTTTAATAAGGAACCAGAAGACGAGTTCTTTGTATACACTGAGGAGTACCTTAATAATTGTATCATTAAGATATACAGTTTAGCCCTCTTGATGTCAGATGATGCTTAAATGCTGTTTGTGGTAGCCTTGAAGCTCTGTCGCCGAAGACTCTTAAACATGACTTGTTTGCTGCACATTTTGTCCTTCAATGTGCGAAGGACGTTGACTTGTGCAATAAAACACAAATCATAGCTCTGCTTTCCTCACTTGAAGTGGTGTTTTTCCTAATAAATAACACAAACGGGATTGCTAGACCGGTGTTATGGACCACTGCAAAGCTCGATGGATTGACCTGAACTGAATTGCAGGTGAAATATGAAGTTAATAGAACATAATAATTACATAATTACCTTTAGAGGTGAGGCCTTAGGATTTATGAGGACATTAGTAGTTCTAGAAATAGTTAAGAAATGGCCTTAAGTGGTGAACCAGGTTAATTATGCAACTGAATTATTATTTCTTTATGCGTATTTGATATTGGTTTCTTTTGATATTGGTTTTTTTAAATAAAATATAACATTTGTAAAAATAGACATTAGCTTTAAAGTACCCTGGTTTCTATAGATAATCTGATTACAATAACCAATTATTGAATAGCTATTAATTTAAAAGCTCACGTAAAAACATATTGACACAATATACTACATTACAATGTGAGATGAAGATAATGTGATACTACTGTAAAGACAGCAGTCAAAGCAGAGGCAAGTTCCATCTTATAAAAACTACACCCAGAAAGTAAGACGTTTCAAAAGACTAAGGAAGGAATAGAGATAATAGAGGAGACGATAGATTTGGTCAGAGAGTAAATAAAAAGGTCATTATTCCAAACACCTGTATTGATTACCTCACCTTGACCTGATATTCACTCCTCTCCCCCTGATCGATGTCCATTATCCCGTCCCTCTGCGGGAGACCACCAGGTTCATCTGGCTTGGCGAGAAGTCAAAGCAATTGAAATCAATGTAGCGTGCATTCTTTATACCAGTAACACTCAACAATGAAAACAGAGGGGGGGGGGGGGGGTTCTTGAGGAACAACCACAGTAGAGATACACAGAGGGACAGAATATTCAACAAAACAAAGTGGAATGAAATGACTGAAGGTTGCATTATCCCTCTCAGAGACAATGAGAGGGATAACCAAGTGACAGAGGAGAGGGAGGGAAACAGCCAGAGCAATGCCGTGATGACTGTGGGTGGGCAAGGTAGGCAGCCTGCATGCAGACCAGAGTGACACGTGGCTACAGCAGGTGGACATCGCTCTTAGCTTCTACCTTATTCTCCATCCCAAAGTAAATTCTGAATCCCCATTTTTCCATACTTTGAACTTATTCTCTGTTTCATCAGCTGGTTTAAATACGTACGTAGATACATACACTTTAACAAAGTCACTTTGATGGACTTACATTATAAAATTGAAGCCCAAATATATTCACTGACAAATATATTCACTGACATTTATGAAGATCATTGATTGAAGTGAGATAAATAGGTTTGTAGGGATGTGTTGGGGAGTTGTTGGCATTGTGTGTGTTTGTGTGCGTGTGTGCCTGTGTGTGCGTGCATGTGTAAAATATCAACTGTACAAATGGAAGGAAGGGTGGTCATTCGATTGCACTGCATTTGTTATGATGGCCCCTTATTATCATTACCTCTTGCTGAGAGAGAGAGAGACACACACAGTAGAGCTTGTTGACACAGACTGGGGCAGGCTCCATCAGTCCCCCATCAATCATCCATCTGAGGCCTTTCAACACAAGATTACTTGATGGGTTGGACATCTGCTTTTTTTGGTCATCTGCCCTCTTCCTCCTCAAGTCCTGAATTCATGAGGCAGAGATATTGTCATTTTATTCACACTCCCATAGAGTGCACAAGCAGCAATAATATGTATACTGTATATATTGTGCATGTATTTGCGTGCATGCATGTGGTGAGATAGAGAGAATAAGAGAGAGAGACAGAGAGAGGATATAATTGGTTGGAGGTCATCACACACATATAGACAGAGGCTAAAAACATTGTTAAAGTGCCCATACTTATCCTGCCATATGTTCCTCTCACACAAAGCTGGCAAGCCAGAGAAAAAAATCACACAGATACTGGCTGACACTGATTAGACATATTATGCCTAGATTATGACTATTATATCCATGCATCTATATAGATATAGATATATCTATATAGATATATAGACATAAGGATTATAAAATATTAAATGTTATGTTATTCAAATGATTTCAGAGGTGTCATACAGAAAGTCCTTTTCAGAATTATTTGCATATGATTTTCCTTTTTCATTCATTCATAATGTACTGAGTACACAGACAGTATACTATTTAGCACAACATGTAATACATGAATTTTAGCGATGGATGTTACTCACCCCACACACTTTCAGAATACCAAAGCTAGTTATCACATAGTGGTCAACTCATTGTTATTCTACTCACAAGCTCAGAGTCTATGAAGTGGGCCATCTCAACCAGCAAGAAAACTCATTCTGAACACTCAGCCCTCTTTCCCACAAAACTATCTCACTCTCTTTCTGTGAGACACCTCACACAGCACCTCTCGTCAGTGGCGGTTCTACGTCCAGTTACGCCCCGGGCAAAACTGGACTGAAGTCCGTAGCGTCACGATACAAAGATTGTTGCTGATCAGTTTACATGTTTATATTAAACTTCTCTCAACCCAAATCTTTATTAATTACCTCCGTAGGTCACAGAGGGACCAGCTCCTGTGCGACATCATCATGGTTTTATTTTCTTCCAACAATGCATCCTTATCCCCAAACCAGAGTCAGAAAGTCAGAAAACCAACTGTACTGAACAACTGCCCTCACATGTTGCTAAATACCAGCTGCTGCTTGAGTTTCCCTGTGAGAACCTCCAGCCTGGGGATGTCCTGCCTCACCATGACCTTATAGGAGCTCTCTCCAACATTACTGCCCTGGCTACACTGGCCAAGTCTCAAGAACGCTTTCGTCGCCAAACCAAAGCACCCTTTCTGCTGTTAGCAGGGCCGCTGCTTGTGGCGGACTTATGGGGCCACATAATCTCTGAGGCTTTCTCTATCTATCACATGGGCCCCCGATCAGAACCTCAACCCCCGAGAATTGGCGAAGGAGTCCGCCGGTTACAAAGGCCTTCTGTAGGGTCTTCGGGGCCAGTATTGTGTTATTTTGATTGTGCCCATTGCTATTGGTCTGTGCTATAGCCGCTGAGCACCACCTGCCTATCACCCAACCGTTGCTCCACGTCCCCGTCGTCACACTGGCTCGTGTTCGTCTGGCCATGATGCTTGTCCTCCCTCTCTCTGTTGCTCGCGGTGCTGCCTCTGCTGGACATCGGCGGTTACACCATAAAGATCCTCGGAAACTGGTGCTTCCTGCCCGTCCACGGCAACCCGGTCCACGGCCGACACAGGTCCGTCTGGCCCTGGAACTTCTCGAGCCTGGGACTCCCAGGCGTGGGGCTCTCCCTGCACTGTGACATCCTGAGCAGTCTGTTGCTGCTGCAGGCCTGGCTGAACTACAAGAGCGTCAAGGAGAAATAGGCTGAACCATGGTCTGAACTCCCATCTTGTGTACTTCAACTCTTGCTGCTCCTTACATGTGGAGGTGATGGTGCAACTGGCGGCCATTACTGTGATTTCCTTGTTGTGCTGAAGCCCATGTTACTGCATCCATACTTCCTTTTTTAAAGATGAAGATATTGCTCAAGGGTACTCATCAGTTATTCCATCATCTGAAAATTGTCTATTTTATATTTACAAAATAGTATCTTTTATAATAATAAAAAGACAAAAGTGGTTGCCCTCTATAGTCTGATGAAATAGCAGTTAAGACATCATTAGGGTGTAAATACAAAATTATAGTTGTTGATTTTATTATTGATCGTCAGCTATCAATAAGAAAATGTATATCGTCCCTCCCTCAATAAGAAAATGTATATCGTCCCTCCCTCAGATCCACATCCTTACGTCAGCCGTCCTCAATGGTCCCGATGGAGAGACGACACAAGGGAAGAGTTTGCTGGCTCTGCGCATGGCATCTTGGAGTCCTCGATCCCTCGATTTAGATCTTTACTTTTCTACTAAGAAAAGCAGTGTTTCCGCGAGTTTTCGTTGCGTTTGAAACGAACTGTTGAATTACATGTTCGTGGATTCAATGGAGAATGACCAAGGAAAAATTGTGGACAATTGTTGACTTAGTTGTGATGATGGGTGTTGTTTTTTGTTTATTAGTTATTTTACTTTCTGTCAATGAATGTTGTGGCACGGCATGCGCCACAAGCGAGTGCAAAGACTACGCTGACAATAAAGCATGGAATCAAAGTTGAAGTAGAGTTCAGTAGGTGAATAGTTTGTATTGCACCTGCAACATTCAGAGTTAAACTTAGATAACGGGCGGGGTCTTTATCTGTGGATTGGTATATCCCATCCAATTGATTTTAAGAACAGCTTGACGGGCGTTCAGCGCGTCCAATGGCAGAGCGCGCTGAGGGAGCGTGGGGGCGGCGCCTCCGTTGCAATGACACCATTCAATATGGAGAAGCAAATGTAGCCTGGTACTTTTACTTAGCCCAATGCTTACCATAACTCGTTGATTTCGAGTAAATTTTATGTCCATTAGAAGTTACACGAATATCCAAGCATCTATCTTCAAGACACGGTCATATGCTTTTGAAATATTTGTTGATAATGTACGTTGTGAATGAGTGTTACCAAATCCGCGATGACATTGAACTGAGAAACTACTGCAAGACTTGCAAACTGTCCACCCTACTACTAGTAGATATTTAAACTTCGAAGAGCTGATTTGACGTGGATCTGATATCGCCAACGTTGTCTTTGTGACCCACGTTTTCAAGTTAGAGGAAAAAGTGACGTTGATCAAGTTCGTTTTGTGCCTAGGTAAGTTATCTGTGCTGAATCTCACATGTTTACCCACGAAAACGAGATTCGGCCGAACTGCATACATGTCGATAACTTCCAGCGACTTGTTCCTCCCGTGGAGTACCCTGCTTGCATGTGTAATAAATGTAAAGGTCATTGTTACAATGATGGACGCTAAAACATAACTATTTGCCCTATTCACTCTTTTTTCGTGTAACCTCTATAGGCCTACGTGTATGTGCCCCTTTTCTGACATAATGCAACATCAGTGATGATGACGATCTCAACAAGTGAGCCCCCCCCCTCACACCCACCCTTACTTAACCTTACTCTGAATTTCTGCTCATTTTATAAGAATGCGTAATGTGGCTAGTGCCTCAGTCTCTCTGGGTACTCTGGGTATGCTGCGTCTCTTCGGAGTGTCCTGGTCATGGAGTTTAGCAGCAGGCATCGGGGTCTACCTCGGCACAAAAAGTTGGAAATACTTCTACATTGCCGCCCGCACTGCCAAACGGGATATGAAGTAAGTGTTACGCAAACCATGTGGAAATCGAGTGGTTCTGGCATCTGTGGTGGTGGCTGTGACCCTCTGACCTTCTGTAAATTTTTCACAACCGATATCCAGGGGCCTTTACGTGCTCTTGCGGGTGAAGATGGCCTTGTGGCGGCACATGCGTAACGGAAGCAACATCCCCAGCATCTTCGCTGAGACGGTCAACCTCTACCCAGACAAGCCTGCCCTAATCTACGAGGCCACGGGTGAAACATGGACCTTTACCCAACTGGACCAGATTTCCAACTCTGTGGCCCATTGGGCTCAAGGTCAGGGGTGGGTGTCCGGGGACGTGGTGGCCATCTTCATGGAGAGCAGGCCGCTACAGGTGGCCCTCTGGCTGGGCCTGGCCAAGGTGGGGGTGGAGGCGGCGCTCATCAACTTCAACCTCCGCCGCGACGCCCTGCTGCACTGTGTGGGGGTGTCGGCGGCGAGGGGGATCGTTTTCGGCGCTGAGCTCACTGACGGTAAGACCGCTCGAAGTGAATGTCCACGCGTAAGGTTGTCTATTTTGCCTCTTGGAGGTTGTGCTTCGCGATGGCTTCTGACATGATCAGCAGATGGAGACGGAATGGGCTCAATTTTTGGCAGGTTAGTAAAAGCGGAACTCAAAAAGCGTGTTTTTGTCGAAATCTAACTTCAAACTCGAGAACAAGGTTGAAACGAGCAAGTTAATTCATTTGGTAGAATATTGTGTCTTCATCTTTCATCCAGCAAGGACTATTTGATGCACAGTTTTCCTTGTTATTAGTAAAGGTGTAATTCTTGGTAATTGTTTTTATTATAATTTTTCTATATTTTTTTTGTAATGACTTGTAATGGTCACATTGTGCTTCAGCATTCATCTTTACAACATTCAAAAAACCTGTCTTCACTCACCTTCCCTTATGGCTGCTAAGAGATGGTTAACGAACGTGTGTTTCGGAACAATCTGTGACTAGCCTTTGTTTTGATGCAATCATTCCTGTTCGCCAGACTCTTATTCCTCTTTGCCACCAAACCATCATCCTGCCTCTGGGCTATCATTCCAAAATTCTTGAAGCTTTAAGAGTACACTCTTTATTTGTTTGAGTTCCCAGCACGTACGGGTTGGTTTTTTAACTCAGAATTGTGTGTGCGGGTTAAAGTGATATTTTATAGACCAAGGGTATCTTCAGTGAGCTATAGTTAACCTGTTTGGAATTTTGTGCAGTATTTAGGCTGACTAATATTTAGTAAACTGAACAAATGCTTTTATCCAAAGCTATTTGTCCTAGCATTCAAGGCCCTATGTTTATGGAATAATGTGAGAGGATGTTTACATTACAATAAAACATCCAAATCTAAATCCTGGATGAGGCTTAAACAGAGCATAACTTAAAGAAATAGAAATACAGAAACATATGCAAAGACAGAGAAAGAAGGAATGTTTTCCTTAGGCTCGTTCTTCCTTATGCTATACCTGCTCTGAGCTGTCTGATCCCTTTGTCTCCCAACGATTGCGTCCAAGACGCAGAACATTCAGACTTAAGCAAACAAGAGGGTTTCCAGTCTTTTCTATTGCAAAACATGATCCTATTTGCTGATGTTGATTCTGTTACTTTTTCCTAATTATATTTGCTATAGCACACATATAATGCCAAATACTTAACTATGACATAAGTCTGAAATGATGACCTTCATAGATTTCACTTATTGTGTTGGGTGGGTTTGGAAAAAAGCATGATATCATATTGATGAACGTGTTGTTATGAGACACCTTAAATGTGTTGAATCCACCAATTCTGATTTGGCAGTGCAGTTGTAATGCGGTGGGGCTTTTCTCAACAAACACCACCTGAATCAACCCACCCCGTCTGTCTTCTTGTGTCTCGCTGTCCCTCCTCTATCAACATCAGCCATGCTGGAGGTGAGCTCCTCTCTCGGCCAGTCCTATGACGCGCTTCTCCACCGGAGAGCTCGGCGCCGAACATCTGGCCTCGCTGGGTGCCCAGGCCCTGGACCCCATCCTGGCCTCGGCCATCCCGTCGCCCGCCTCCTCCCAGCTCATCCCCTAAGGGCTTCAATGGTAAGGGCCCCCCATCGACCCCCCGACGAGTTGAACCCGTCGGCTCGTTTCACTGTGGCTGGAGACTGTGTGCAGGGAGTGCAGATATGTTCTACACAACCCTGTTACTAAGAATCCTAATACCGTGTACCTAATCCCTCTGAGGATTCGGCTCAAGTTATCCCATTCTGAGTTTCTTGTTGGGTTTCTAATTAGACATTTTCTTCATAACATCCTGGTTTGTTGTGTTCATTTCCATATTCATATGATCGCATGGCCGGAGGTTTTAAGTTAACGTCCGTTTGGTCTTCATAGTAATTCTTGGCGTTGCTCTTTTACTCCTTTTGAAGCAGTTATGCGTAGAGGTTGGCTAACTGATTAGGGTGTGTGCTCTCTGAATAACAAATGTCGTTTAAGTGCTCTGCAGTTGTGAAGGGTAAAAGGTCATTTGGTAAGTTTGTGACCAACCAGACACTGTATGATGTTTATTAAGTTTCTTAAGGACCCTTATGAGCTTTTGCCTGAGCACTTGGAGTTGACATAAAAACACATTGACTTAACAAAACAACAACAAAGGAAAAAGAACATTTCGATTTTAACAACAAGATAAGGGAGAACTAAAAGATGGCGTGCACTTTCACACATAGTTCCCAGTAAATTATTAGGATAACCTTTAAGGCACTGCATGTGATTTCATCTGTTGGAACATTTCCTTCTCTTAATCGTACCGGCCACCTAAAACCTTTTTTTTAAAAAAGCAGTTTGTTTGCAAACAAAATAAGCTGTATTGATATCTTATCTAGTATAGGTTGTATTGTCATTGACTCACCCAGAAAGCATTGGTGCTTTAATGTAAACAGACGCAGAGTCTTGTGATTGGTCCGCCCGATCCACATGGAAGTCTTTGTTCAGACGGATGTAACCCTTTACATGCCTCTCCTGGTAATGTTAAGCTTTCATCACAGCACAGCCCTACCCGCAGCAATCCGTAAATGTTACTATGTCTTGAGCAGGCAGATGTCCTGGGCAATCGATCCCTGATCCCATGATTTACACATGGACCCATGCAGGGAAATGTCCTGGAAAATTGCAGGGAAAGACTGCATGTCTTTCCCTGCAAGGGCGTTAAAATGATTATACAGTACACACAATACACAAAGACAAGCCCAATAATGAATACAGGCAAATACAAATGAACACTATCCAACAACAAAGTGTGTGCAGCTCTAAGTTACAACACAACATTCAACATTTAGTTGGAAAATAATAACCACCAAAACAAACGCTTGATTTTCCTAACTTGCTTGCTCCACTCTGCCCTGCAGACCAACTGTTTTACATTTATACTTCCGGGACCACCGGGCTGCCCAAGGCTGCCATCATCGTGCACAGCCGGTAGGTTGTCCAGCTTAACACACCGGCCTTTGCAGCCCACGTTAGAACATCGCTCCTGTACTTTAAGGTGCATCTCTGTTTGACTGTTTGGTTTTCAACACCATCTGTTTGTTTACGGACAGGTATTACAGGATTGCCGCGTTTGGATATTACGCTTTCGACATACGTCCTGATGACGTCATTTATGACTGCCTGCCCCTCTACCACTCGGCCGGTATGAATAAATATAACGACATCTGGCCTAATTGCCTGTTGATGGTGACTCCTCGAGAGTGGATGTTTGGCCTTTATGTCTTCACGGTGTCCCATGTTGCTGCCCCCCCCCCCCCCCCATCAGGTAACATCATGGGCGTCGGGCAGAGTCTGATCAACGGCGTGACTGTGGTCGTGAAGAGGAAGTTTTCTGCCAGCAATTTCTGGGCTGACTGCATCAAGTACAACTGCACTGTAAGAAAGCCCAGTAAAAAAACCAACGACGTATATATTTGTGTGTGTATATGTATGTAAATGGATTTATTTTCATTGAAATTGACTCATTAGACTGTTTAAGATAACCGGAATACTATGTTCACTTACAGAGAAAATATTTTGTTTATATAAATTGTGCATATTTTGCATAGTTCCATTTAAAATCGATCCATTTCGAATTCTTCTACTTCCTGCACATGTCCCATCCTGGATTTGATCCAGCACCCCTTTGCCTCGTCCCCCTGCAGGTGGTGCAGTACATCGGGGAGATCTGCCGCTACCTGCTGTCCCAGCCCATGCAGCCGTCGGAGAGCGGGCACCGCGTGCGCCTGGCCATCGGCAACGGCCTGCGCCCCAACGTCTGGGAGGCCTTCACGGAACGCTTTGGCGTGGCCAAGATCGGCGAGTTCTACGGCGCCACGGAGTGCAACTGTAGCATCGCCAACATGGACGGCAAGGTGTGCGTGTGTGTGTGTGTGTGTGTGTGTGTGTGTGTGTGTGTGTGTGTGTGTGTGTGTGTGTGTGTGTGTGTGTGTGTGTGTGTGTGTGTGTGTGTGTGTGTGTGTGTGTGTGTGTTGTTCAAGGGATAGACTTGTGCAGGTGTGTTTGTGCGCACGTCTATGTGTGTATGTGTGTGCATGTTGTTTTAAAGGATAGCCTTGTGTCCGTCTGTGTGTGTGCCTGTTTATGTTTATGTATGGGGTGAGAGAGTCGGTGTGCTTCCTGTCCTACTAGGTGGGGGCGTGTGGGTTCAACAGCCGCATCCTGCCCAACATCTACCCCATACGCCTGGTGAAGGTGGACGAGTTCACCATGGAACTGGTCCGCAGCAGCCAGGGACTGTGTGTGCCATGCCGCCCCGGTGAGTGTGCGTGCGTGTGTGTGCGTGTGTGTGTGTGTGTGTGCGTGTGTGTGTGTGTGTGTGTGTGTGTGTGTGTGTGTGTGTGTGTGTGTGTGTGTGTGTGTGTGTGTGTGTGTGTGTGTGTGTGTGTGTGTGTGTGTGTGTGTGTGTGTGTGTGTGTGTGTGTGTGTGTGTGTGTGTGTGTGTGTGTGTGTGCGTTACAGAAGTCTGTTTTAACATTGTTTCCGCAGACAGTGGCCTGCATTGTTCTGAACAAGTGTATTTCCCATCGGTCGGCAGAGGCGAAACCATTCTGTAGGTCTTAATCGAACCCCCCCCCCCCCCCTCTTGTCTGTACGTCGCTTGCTTTGGTGGGAAAAGGCGTGTAATCACCAGCTCTGTTTGCTGAACTGAATTGTGTTGATCTGCAGGGCCTCTCTGTGTGCGTGGGGCCCCCGGGGCCCGTACCAATAACCCTGTGGTTGTTCTGTTAGGGGAGCCCGGCCTGTTGGTGGGCCGCATCAACCAGCAGGACCCGCTGCGGCGCTTCGACGGCTACGCCAGCCTGGACGCCACGCGCAAGAAGATCGCCCAGAACGTGTTCAAGAAAAACGACACCGCCTATTTATCAGGTGACGACCGCCGGTCTCGCGTGTGTCCCCCCCCCCCCCGAACGACGTCGACCGGTTGCAAGCGATGAAAAAGATGTGGACAATTTCGAGTCGTTCGCACACGTTTGAACATGGTGCTCATGAATGTCTTAATCACGATTTTGCTTCACGTCACAAAACAAATCGCACACCGTTTCCCTAACAGCTATTGCCCCACCGTCCGCGTTGAACCACTAAGCCCCCGCAGTCTTGCTAATACGGCCCTTGTCTCCATGGCGACGGCGACGACGACAGGCGACGTGCTGGTGATGGACGACCTGGGCTACATGTACTTCCGGGACCGCAGCGGGGACACGTTCCGCTGGCGCGGGGAGAACGTGTCCACCACGGAGGTGGAGGGCACGCTGAGCGGCCTCCTGGACCAGACGGACGTGGCCGTCTACGGGGTGTCTGTGCCAGGTTAGCGCTGCACGCTCTCCGGAAGCGCCCTCAGCTCGTGAGGCTGATGAATGAGGTCGATGGTGGTGGTTCAATGTGAGGTGGACGTTTGGAGGGGACATGTTATGCCACCAGGTTTGAGCGTGACCAGCCGTTACAAGCCTTGTTTTGAAAATCGGCCTCTTCTTACACCACAAGCGGGCGTGTCCACCTAGATGTGTGCTGGGATGGATCAGTCTACCAGCCTGTCCAGCGGACTGTTGTAAACGTTGCTCGTCTATCTGTCGTACATCTAGGTGGACTCGCCCACTTGATGGTCAGAAGAGGCCGATTTTCAAAATCACGGCTTGTAACGGCTATACGCACTCACACTTAGGGGTATAATGTCACCTTTGAAACACACCGGACCACTGCTTTTGCCGTATGTTTCTGTGTGAAAGAAGAAAAAGTGACCCATCATAGTTTTTCCATTGACGTTTTTGTATTAATTTGTGCTAATTGTGTTGTCTTTCCCCTGTTTTCCCAGTGGGCGTGTCCTTTTTGCGGTCATAATTGTGTTTCAAACTTTGCTAAGCCACTGCATGTATTTTGATCTATTTCCCTGCATACGTGGTGGTCCGCAAAAGGTCTTGATGAAAATATAGTGGTACACCTAAACATAAAGGTTATGTTCACGGGTCAAATGGTTAGGGTGTAAAAAAAGACTCATCCTTATCTTGCGAGTTCATGTTCTGTTTTCACTGTTTTTTTCCCAGAAATGATAAAATGATAGGATGAGCCAGAGCAAGGGAGAGGGAGTGTCAGCTCAAAATGTACAAGGAGCGTCACAGAATGCCTGTGTGGAATAATTCATCTTGTTTGCCGAATGACAATGAGGGAAGATGGAAAGTAATTTCTTCGCAGAACCATAAGTGCTCATATTTTAGAATTTGAGCACTTGTGTTATTTCTGTTTGGCCTAAGGTTTTTTAACAGCATGGAGGCCTCGCTCATATTTAGGAAATCACTTGCTTCCCAGCCAAGGCCGGATGGAGGAATTAATTCATTCAAAACTTAAACTTGAA
This sequence comes from Melanogrammus aeglefinus, assembly GCA_900291075.1. Taxonomy (NCBI): domain Eukaryota; kingdom Metazoa; phylum Chordata; class Actinopteri; order Gadiformes; family Gadidae; genus Melanogrammus; species Melanogrammus aeglefinus. The sequence continues at coordinate 240,039 of OLKM01000377.1, read as the reverse complement.
TTTCTGGATGGTCTCACCAGGCTAGTTTTACCCTTCCCAGCCAAAGGTTTCCAGGTTCTAATAAGTCTGCAGTCTTCCTGTAGGTAATTTAGCACGGTGCTTGAGACCCACCTGCTCGTTGGTTGTGTTGATCAAGGATATGTTGTGGTAAATCGGATAAAAGCGTCTGCTAAACAGCCCATTGTCCCTCTGGCTTCAGGTGTGGAGGGTAAGGCGGGCATGGCTGCCATCGCAGACAGTGCCGGCAGTTTCAACTGTAAGACCTTCCTGAAGGAAGTTAAGCAGGCCCTGCCTCCATATGCCCGCCCGGTGTTTCTGCGAATCTCGCCACAAGTGGATACCACAGGTACGGTAGAGTCACCATACAAAAAAAAAAATAAGTCCTCGTCCACTTTAAAGGTAACATATTATACCACTAGTTGGGATTGTGATGAGCCGTTACAAGCCGTTCTGAATATCTGCCTCTTCTGACATCACAAGTGGGCGTGCCCAACTAGATGTATAACGGATAGATGAGCAACGTCTGCTACAGTCCACTGGGTAGGCTGGAAGGATCTATCCACCACACATCTAGGTGGACACGGCCACTTGTGATGTCAGAAGAGACAAGACGTTTAAAAAAATCTGCAACGGCTAATCACTCTCACACCTGATGGCATAATACGTCCCCTTCAATGAAAAATAGCAAAATAAAGTATCCCATGAAATTTGTTTTATTGAAAAGTGTCTCTTCTCACGTCGACCGCAGGTACCTTCAAGATCCAGAAAACCAGGCTGCAGAAGGAGGGCTTCGACCCCCGCCTGACCACGGACCAGATCTACTTTTTAAACTCCCGAGCGGGCCATTATCAACGCGTGGACGAGGAGTTGTACGGAGCATTGTTGGATGGGAGAATGTCTCTATGAGATCCCGGAGCACTTCAGGGCCAACAGGCAGTCACAATGTGCTGTCTTGTACTAGAAGTAGGAAAGGAGATGCAGGCTTGTCCTGCATAGGCCTCCCATGTCTTATATAGACCGCCATCTGGGTATTAAACGTTACTTTTTTATCAGGGATCATTTACCAGGAACCCAGGATGAAATGGCTACTTCAGCTATAGGCAGCACGCAATATGTGTGTTGTGTGTTTTTTAACACTGAATTAAAACCATTGTCTGAAGGATGTTGTGCTCATAGAGACCTGACAGACACTTTGCTTGATGCACAAAGTGAATGCATTGTAGGTCCTTTAATAGGAAATGGGTCCAATGAGACACTTGTCTTCTTGGTGTAAAGGCTAGAGAAGACAAGCAATGCCTTTCGGGGGGTTGACCATTTTTGAAATGCTGCCATAACAGGTTTTTGTAGATAAAAGCCATACTTGAGCATCGTATTTTGGACTTAATAATGTGCGTTTGTATAACACTGAGGGAAGCAGGAGTCAGAAGCTGTTGCGTATCCCCAATTGATCGATAACTCTAATAATAGATATAGTGTTGTTTTTTTTAACATTTTAATACAAAACGACAATATTGAACCCAGCTAACCTGTGTGAAATACCTCCAATTATGTCTTGGCACAGGTCTTAAAAAAAAAAAAGTTATGTGTTTATAATATATTAATTGGAAATGTCTCTTTTTCTTCTGAAGAAAAGGAAAGCATATGGATGTCAGTGATAATTCTTTATTTGCAGATTTGTCACCCTAATCATATTGTCTTACCATTAGGATAACTTCATAGGATTAAATAAATTCTTTATTTTATTCGAATCTGGATCAGATTTGGAATAGATTTGTTGACCGAGTCATAATAAATATTTTAAAACCTAACCACCTGTGTGAAATGAATGTGCGCTTCTGTTCACTACTTTGCGGAGGTACTCGCATGCATATGTATAATGAAAAGGCTATCCCGTTTTTTTAATTCAGGTTAAAGCAGATTTTTTTTTTCAAAGGATTATCATTGGAAGTTTCTCCAACACTTGAGCAGATCAGTGAATCAGTCTGTCAACAGGGAGATCCTGGCAGGTAGCACCTTCAACGGGTGCTCCTTGCAGGCGCTGCAGAAGTACGGGAAGGCCCTGGGGGTAATGATGCCTGTGAAGGTGTAGAGCGGGGTCCTCTCCCCGGGGTCATAGAAGCTCACCTTGCATCGGTCCATGTCCAAGACCACCCGGACCACCTGGGGGGGCTTGCTCATGACCAGGGGCTCCCAAGGCGCGGTACAGGCCTTGTGCTCATTGTTGCGAAAACGTATAGTCCAGAAGCCCTCGGCCGGGGTCAGAACGTGCTTCCCCTTCCTGTTGATGGAGTCACTGGCCACGCCCACCACCCAGTAGGTGTTGTCCTTGACGTCGATGTCCCAGCTGTGGCGTCCGGTGCAAAAGCCCTCGGCGCCCAGCATCTCGGCGCTTTTGTCGAAGCGCTCGGGGTTGTCCGGGAGGTTGAAGATTTGCACGCAGGACTGCAGAGAGGTGAGGTCCTCTGAGAGGACGAAGCAGCTGGCGGCTGTGTTGGGGTCCAGGATTACAGGCGCTTGGGGAAAGACATGCAGAACCAAGGGATGAGTAATGGAGCTCAGAGGCAACACATAGATGGCAGCCTGTGTCACTCAGCAGCTGAACTCACTGAATTTAATCCTCTTCTTCATCTTCTCCCACACTTTGTATTTCAGGGAGCCGATGTGTTTAGCCACGTCCACGAGGGATCCCGGCTTCAGATACGGGTCCACTGGAACTCTCAAAACCCTGAAATGTGAGGCGTTACAATAAAGACTTTGTTTTTTAAATATTGTATCTTCCATGTATTGCCCGCATTAGATTTGCTCAGAGCTTTCAAAGGACTGCAGGTCGCATACCTTTTGATGGTTTCTTTGTAATTCTGAAAAGTAAAAGTAGGGATATAACATAATGTACAGTGCATACGGATCACACATGTATTCAAACATATAGTCCATCAACATTGTGTCTGTTTAGTTTACTTGTAGGAAGGGGATGTCTGACAATCTCATGTCCTGCTCCGCAGCGTAGATGGAGTTGGTGAGGACTCCCAGCTCGCTCTTCATGTCCTCAATACTCTGGTTAATCATCCCCGTCTTGTGATCCACCTCTGCCTTTAAAAGACCCAGTCGGGCCACTTCTTCTTCATTCAGAAACTGACGCATCGCATGAAATTCCTCTTTTATTTGCTTCTCTGTGTGTTCTGCTTGCATCTAGAGAGGAGGGGGGGGGGGGGGGGGGGGGTGGGTGGGGAAGATGGGGAAATAAAACGAATCAGTTATTTTTTTTCTTGTTCTGTTGGCACAAGGGGTTGGTCCATGAGGCAGTAGATTTGTGTGTTTTGGATGTTGGTGCAGGGTACCTTAATATGCTCTGCCGTGTGCTCATAGAGTGCGTGAGCCTTCTTGTATAGTGGCAGCTTCTCTTTTAGAGCCAACAGTGCACTTTTGAGTTCCGCCTAGAAGGTCAGTCACAAGGCATCAACACTTTTAAGAAAGGGTCACGATACTGGCATGATACTGTCCAAGCCGTCCGCAACAATGCGGGCCTTTCAGCTGTGCGCACACTGTTCCACGGCAGCAGTTCGCCCTGCAAGTTAAGCTGCACAATGCGGCCAGAAATTACATTGTTGAAGGTACAGCACTGAGCCCTAATGTCAATCCAACGTCAGAGGGGGGGAACTTAAGAGGATAGAACTTAAGAAGACCTCTGATGGCATTAATGGAATCGGGGTTCCTAGGATTCTGTTGAAGAAGGGATAAGTCAGGTGGGGGAGCTGGATGACTGTGGCGACAGCGTCACATTTAGGATACCTACTGGGGAGTCTTGTTTCAACAACCTCAGGGGTTTTAGGTGTGGCCTACCAGAAATATGATTCTATAATTAGAGTATGATTGACTGCTGCCCAGAGCTTCAAACATGTTACTGTTATGGGGTACGGGAGGATTACGGGGGCACCAAGGTTGTATTCCCTGGGCTGGAAAATAATATCACAACGATAAATTCCAATGGCAGACGTGTTGAGCATGCCTCTAACCCTTACGCAAACAACCACTTGAAATGACAATAAGCAATACCTATATCCATTTAATTAATTTACATATGTGTAAAAGTTTATTGTCTATGAATGAATCAGGGGCAATGTAATTCCTGTATTTTAATTCCATTTTTCCATTTTGTATCTTCTTTTTTGTGAGTAGCTAAGAGCTGATAACAAAGGTCAAAAGAGTCATGGCCTAATTCACAAGGTATCAGAAGATAGACATTGATGGACACTTAAACACTATCCTTAATTGAATATGATTATATTACCTTGCAATCAAGTGTTCCCTCCCTCAAGGCGTAGAGCCTATGTCCATCGTGGCCCGGAGCTTTCTCACACAGGGTACAGATAGGTTCCAGGTCTTCCAGACAGAACAGCTTCAGCATTAACCCGTGTTGCCTGCAGGCCTCCGGGTCATCCTTGCTCATGCCCTCCTTGAAGGACTCGCAGGGCTTCTCAAGCATACTGCTCACCACCAACTCCTCCATCAAAGGAAGAGCGTGTGCTACGATGGACAGCGGCCGGCAGCGGGAGTCACCAGTGCCTCGGTATTTTTTGCAGCTGTCCTAGACGGGTAATAAAAAAACGATGTTTGCAGGTTAGCGCCGAGGGCTGATAAAGATTATCTTCGCAAATTGGACAGGAAAGGTTGTTGCTCAGATGACAGCTTCAAGTGTCCTCCGTGGGCTCAGGGGAGGACCACGAGCTAGCGTTGCCCGTTCCCCTCCCACGACCCTGAAAGGCTATCGCTCGCTATAAAAACCCTGGCGTTGTTCAGGGATAAAAGTGTCAATTGCACGTCTTCCATGGCATACCATGTGTTGTGCTGTGTAATGCCTGGCATGCATGAGTCTCGGATTATAAATAAACGGCACACGCAGAATAAAGCCCAGGGGGCCGCCTGGGACCTGTTTTGAACGGCACACGAATGAAATTGGAGACGAAAGTGAGGGTCAAATATTTGAACTTGAGGAATGAGAATAGAGAACTGAGGACCATGAAACACCCTGCTTTAGGAGGGGGAACATTTGTGTCTCTTTCTATTGATCATACAAATAGATATCATACATACATGATGCAATAATTGGCAGATCATAGGAAAAATAAATAGCAGAAGTGGTAGGTATAAATAGGAAGACAGGTTTATTTGGGTTAGGGTCAGTGGACCTGGGTTGAACTTTAGCTGCTGGCCGTAGCAACAAGGTTAATTTAGCTTTGGCTAGCAGCTCTATTTTTAAATGTGTCTAATGACTATTTTCCATTTTCAACATCATCAAGAGTCAAGCATGTGTTACATGATAAGCAAACACAAATAAAAGCTTACTTTCTTTTTCTGTATTCACATTGCTCTTTTCCATATTGACATTTAAAGCCTGAGTGATTGTATTCATTTTCTGGAATGGGTTTGTTGTTCAGTTATCACCAAAATCCAAAACTATAACAATTGTTTTCACGTTCAGTGGTGTCCAGTTAAAGAGTTTATAAAGTTTGTGTTTGTTAACTTGTTCGTTTTTTGGTTTAACTATGTTTATTTAAATTTGGTGTTTGTAACTATGATATGTGTATTCTGTATAAGTATTGACTTTATAATTAAAGATGTAGGCCTAGTTGCATTAAAAAAAAGCTGTAATATAAACATATATACAGTGAAAATTGTAGATTGATCATCACTCGTCACAAAAACAATATGAAATAGTACTATGGATGTTTACTATGTTAGATCTAGATTTTATTCATCATGTTATAATTGGAATCAGATTTTTCCACAATACAATGTATTTGGGCATAATGAACAGGAATGATAATGCACATGATTTTCTTTCTCAAAAAAACATGACAGACATGTGTAAAATGTTACATATATAATTATGTGTAACAAAAAAGCAACAAAACATGTGGCATTGTTTCCTTAAAGACAAACAGCAACCGATGGCTGTGAGAACAAACCAATGCAACCAAGTTTCCTTCATCTACAAGTTAACAATGCAGTCAATCTTGTTGGCAAATACAATACCAATTTAATTCCTACCCAGGTGCCAAGAGGCTAAAGTGAAATGTTGTTTAGACAGAGCTAATCCACAAATCCGTAAAAAAAACAACATAATAAAGTGAGACGGGAATGTACTGCACATTGCAAGGCATATACACATAATTACACGATTATTGTGCGTACTTACATCAATCAACGTTTAAGGTGCCTTCTCACGTTGACCATATAAAGTCTCTTGACATTTTAAATAATTACAATATTTTGTATATAATGTACGAGTGCTTGTTCTCACCTACAAAAGTACAACTATTTCTTAAATTCTGGATTTTCATGAGTTTCAAGTTATACAGCAAAACAATTTTTGGCCATAGAAGCATTTTTAAAAAAACAAAACAAAACCCTGCTCTACTAAAGTCAACCAATTTCTTGCAATAACTTTAGTCAGAGCTCATCCGTAACGGAGTTTACTACAAGACGCCATAGTAATCACATTAGCTTCCTGTCGGAGAGGTCGGTGGCGCGGCCCGAGCGCTGGTGCCTGACCTCCAGATGCTTGCTCTGGACCCGGTCAAAGTGCTCCAGCAGCTCGCGGTAGTCCACCGGCGCGTGGGAGGCCCGCCGGGCCGCCACCTGCTGCGCGCGGGGCTCCGCTGACGCGGAGTCGTCCGCCGTCCTCAGGAGCTCGGGGTTGGGCACGCAGCGCAGGCGATGGGACAGCAGCTGGAAGGCCTGGCTCTGGGGCAGCAGCATCAGCAGGCCGTACAGCGCCTTGATCAGGTAGGGGTTGTTCTCCACGTCCAGCAGCTGCAGCCGCAGGTAGGTGAAGATGGGGCTCTCGATGAGCTGCACCAGCTTGTCCACCTCCATCAGGAAGTCCACCGACACCTCCAGGTCGCCGAACTTCTGGATGAGGTCGTAGGCGTGCCGGTAGTTCTGCGTGAGGAAGCACAGCGACACCGTGGCCACCGGGTTGTGGCACCAGGACCGGTACAGGCAGCAGAACAGGGCGCAGCTCTCCTGGGTGTGCAGGTCCTTGAGCTGGTTGCGGAGCTGGAAGAGCTCGGCCGAGGTCAGCAGGATGGTGTTGAGCGTCTGCACCATGGTGGAGGCGAACTTCAGGTCCTCCTCCTTCAGCAGGATGTCCGCCATGGAGTGGAAGATGTTCTCGGCGTGGAGGAGCAGACACAGCTGCCGGATGATGAAGCCGCCACGGTTCTCCAGGAGCTTCCTCTCCAGGCTGAAGCGCCGCAGCAGGTTGATCATGAACTTGTAGAAGTAGGAGTTCATGCTGGGGGTGGACGGCGACGAGTCCACCGCTTTGGAGCCCCCGCTGGGCGTGTGGTATCCCGGCTTGGCCCCCGCCGCGGGAGGAACCTTGAGCTCCAGCCGCTGATCACCGCTGTCACAAGAAGCCGAGAAGTCCGTCTGGCCGGCGGGGGATGAGGCGATCTCCGCCAGCACCTCCAGATCCTTCAGGATGACCTCGTCCGACTCGTCCGACAGGGTCTTCAGCAGCATGGGGAACAGGCTGTCCGTGTGCCGGAACATCTTCCTCGGCGTCTTGATGTACAGGTGGTACAGCCATTTTAACACGGCGATCCGCGTCATCATGCCGGTGGAGGAGTCGTGGAGGTGGCGGTCCAGCACCTGAACGATGCCATCCAGGTCCAGGGATACGTGAGGCCGGTCGGTGCTCGTCTGGGAGAAGAAGCTGATGTTACTGAGAGCTCCGGATTCCTGGGAGGCGTCCAGCAGGTCGTTGCTGTCCCCCTCTGCCTTGGGCTGGTCCTTGTGCGGCGGCGATCCAGTGGCCGTCTTGTTGTTCTCCTCCTCCTCCTCTTCCTCCTCCTCGTCATCCTCCGGGGTGATCAGCTTCATGAGGCTGTGGTTGCAGGCACTCGCCGCCTCTTTGGTGGACTTCTTGCGGTCGTCGTAGGAGAGGCAGGGCAGCACTGCCGTGAGAATGCCGGAGGAGTACGGGAGCAGCACCCTCCCGGAGAGCGTGATGAACTCTCTCATCCAGGTCATGGACGTCAGCTGGATCAGGTCGTTGGTGATTTTGGTCTCGTCGACAACCTGGCAGTGGATCACCAGAATATTGGCCATCTCAGCAAATTTGACACTGGACGGGGTCTTCTTGATCTCTTTGAGGAACTCCCCCAGGACCGTCTCACACATCCGCCGGATCTCCTTGCTGTTGTCTCCCAGGATCTGGAACAACCCGTCAAGGATCTCTGGGAGGTAATCCAAGAGGTGGATGTCTGGCACAGACTCCAGGACCAGTATCCAGGAAATGATGAATTGACGTGCATATTGGTTGTTGGAGTAGATCCTCTCTCTCAAAAGTGGTACAAACGCTACTAAGTCAAATTTGTTACTCTCCGTCACTATATCCTTTAGCAATCTATCCAGGAGTTCAGATCCACTCTTCACATTGGGGTCGGGATCCGCTGCCAGTTTGCTCAGGCCATCAAAAAGCAGGTTAAAATGAGGCAGTACAGCTCCTCTCGCTACCTTGACAATGTTGTAAAGGGCCTCGCAGGCATAGTATCGCAGACGACTGTCGGAATCATTGAAGCATGTCAGCACGGGTTCAATCAGTTCCTTCAAATACAGACCCGAGTCCTTACCGAGAGCAATGGAGCAGGCTGCCAGCCCAATGAGACCTCCTTTGCGACTGTGGGGATGCTGTGACAGTGCAAACTCCGAGGCTAGTATTTGGATCACGTGCCTGATCTGAGTCGAGTTGTTCTGGGCCACAAACTCACGGACCAGCTTTTCGATCTCTAATGCGGCGACTTTCCTCTTTTCATACAGTTTATCATTCAGTGCTCTGACTATATTGGGCGTCAAAGGGGAAAAGTCCTTTTCCGTGTTCATATTTCCAAGTTGCGATTACGCTGCACTCCGGCTGAATAGCGATGATGGCAAGCAAGTGGAATGCCTTTAATCGCCTTTAAAATATATGTTGGTCTTATGACCGAACCAAAAGTGCTTTTATAACGGTAAGCAGCTGACTCTTTACTTCCTCCGGAAATGGCGTTTAGATTGTAACTTTTATTTTGGTCCCCTTCCTTCCTTCACAATGGTTCCATCTCGCAAAAGAACTGTTCCGGCCGTCTATGAAAACCGATTTGGCAGAGCTATTTAGAGGGAAATCTCTAAATATATTAGAGAATCTCTCTCTCTCTCTCTCTCTCTCTCTCTCTCTCTCTCTCTCTCTCTCTCTCTCTCTCTCTCTCTCTCTCTCTCCTCTCTCTCTCTCTCTCTCTCTCTCTCTCTCTCTCTCTCTCTCTCCTCTCTCCTCTCCTCTCTCTCCCTCCTCTCTCTCTCTCTCTCTCCTCTCTCCCTCTCTCTCTCTCTCTCTCTCCTCTCTCTCTCTCTCTTCCTCTCTCTCTCTCTCTCTCTCTCTCCTCTCTCTCTCTCTCTCTCTCTCTCTCTCTCTCTCTCTCTCTCTCTCTCTCTCTCTCTATATATATATATAAATATTCATAAATCTTTTTTCTCATAGAGCAGAGCCTATATAATATATCGGCTCTGCTCATTGGTTTAGCTTTCTAAACTAGTAACATCTTTCCATTGTTGTTTGAAGCAACATACATCTATCATTTAATCTAAAAAGGTTGAGAGCAGTTGCACAGCCATGTACACATATAAGGATGTAATCTCCGGATCTTAAATGTATTAATAGGCTATATTAACTGTTAGAACGTCATGGCTGTCGCCTTGCATGGTCGGCGCCGCCGCCTCCGTCGTCGTAGTGTGTACAACAATTTTGGATAAAAGCGTTTTCGAAATGCCTCAAATGTGATTGTAAATGTCATTCATCTCACATGTATATTTTTTCATAACATGTAATTTATAATAGCACTAGGAGCCTACTAATAATAACAAAAAATATTTTGTTTTGCCTTTTCTATTTGGTATTTTGGAAAGTTTATACATTTCCTTATTTCTGTATTTATTTATTCTAAGAAGACATTGTATGCAAACATTACTATAAATCAATACTGCAAGCTATACAGATTTTTCTCTTTTTTTTGAATGACGAAGGAAATGTATTAAATGGGGAAGAGGAGAAAATTAGAGAAAATTCTGAGATTAGATTAGATACATTAAAGAATTTAAATATGGTTTACTAACATCATATAGGTTTTTGTTACATCATCCATTTTTCTTCTCTCACTCTTGTGGCAAAACGTTGTAGAATTTCCTTATATAAGACTTGTAAATGAGAATATTTGTCTTTAACCTGGGGAGAAACAATTACCTGCTTCATATTGGCTACAGACAGAAACAAATAACAACCTATTATTTACTTCAACAGACTATGTTGTTATATATGTGTATATGTGTGACCATGAATTCCAGACTCAGGGGTGTCAAAACAAAAAAGGTTTTATTATTTAAATGTAGACATAAAACTAATCTAACATCACAAGTGTAACACACTTTATTGTGTTTCGGTTTGAGGACTCTGATTAGGAATTGGCAGTGTAAACGTGATATAATGCCTTCTTCTGGGTGCATCAATACAATATCAATCATAGAACACTCATTACTCTCATATATTAAGATACATACACTTCAATAACACATGCTATACTACTATATAGTTAGCTCAATAGTTCAATACTATATAGTTGCAAAACTTTTAGTGACGTGGGGGTACACTTCTCAGGAATTCTGTTTTGGGTCAGTTCAAATATTTATATTTCTGAATGATCAGGAGATTTCTCCCAGATGGTAGAGCTACAGGGGAGGAGAGGGAGGGCGGGGAGAAGAGAGGGGAGAGAGGGGGACATTTATGATGCTTTTTTTCCTGATCCTCCTTACAGCTCATGTCTAGCAAACGGCAGCTTTTAATTAGATCAATTAAAACACTGGTGATGATTAAAACCGTACTTGTACGCATAACTCTTCCCACAATCAACACAGCTATAGGGCTTTTCTCCCGTATGTGTCCGTAAGTGGATGTTCAAGGAGCTCTTCTGGGAAAAGCTTTTGCCACATTGCTGGCAACTGTAAGGCTTTTCCCCGGAATGCACTCGCTGGTGTAGTTTCAGATACGTTTTTTGAGCGAACCTCTTCCCACAAACGGGGCAACTGAAGGGCTTCTCGCCAGAGTGTCTCCGGATGTGCACTTTCAAACTGCTGAGATAGTTGAATATCTTCCCGCAGAACAGGCACTCAAAGGTCTTCAGTGGCTTCCTAACCCGCTGGTCCACAGCCAATTGTTTACTCGCGTTGGCGTTGTTGTTGCTGTTGCTGTGGGCATTGTTCATACAGTCGGAGTATTCCCCGGTGGCTTGGGAAGGGTTTGTGTTGTCGACAAAGGTGCTGAGCCCCGAGTCTGCAATCAGATGCTCTATGAGCGGCACGGAGGGCTGTGTGCCTTGCTGCTGCTGCGTCTGGCTGTTGGCGTTCATGGTGAAGTTGTGCAAGTCTCTCGCGTGAAGGCGAAGCTCGTTGGGGACGGTTCTGTGAAGGGAGCTCTCCTCGAACGTAGGCCCGCCTGTGAAGATGGACGCGGCACACGCTTCAATAAGTACATATGATTACAGTCATGGTTCTGATTTCGTTCTTTTGGGGGGGGTTTATCAAGAGGAACATACTTTTTCTGTGATCCCTGGTTCTCATCTGTTGGCCGATTGGCTGGTCATCGTATGCCTCCTCTTTAACAAATATTAGGTCGGGATCACTGTCTATCAGGTTTATTGCCTGCAATGCACAGAAAAATAACAGGATAGTTATTAGGATAAAAATATGGTACTGCTGAGAAAACAAATATAATTGTTTGCATATTTTTGAATCACAGTAGTATAGTTGTTATAAACAGTGATCGGCTACTTAATAATAGCTGGACTTATTATTCTTTGCTATTAAACACAGCCGGTAACAATAGTGACCATCAATAACTTCAGTGAGTGTTTGCTGGTCAGGAGAGATCATAAAGGCATAGAATGGTGAGCACCAGCAGTTGTTAGATTCGTCTGCGCCATTTACGTCTGGAAACATTAGGATTTTTTTTTGGACGAATGCAAAGCCAAAATAAAAGTAGCCAATCAATGTGCGATCGTCTTCGAGCGATGCACATTATACTAGTAGGTGCACATCAAACATGTATAGCCGTTGATGGCGAAACCATCCAAATGTATTTTTGGCCAATGCGAGGATCGCATGGGATAAACCTAAACATAAACTCACTGACTTACTCGCCATATAGCCTTCAGCCAAAATTTTGCCACCACAAGAGCGATAATAGGATGAAGATAGAACCTATAAAAAACCTATGGGACAACTCATTATCACATCGCCTATACTCTTTCATGTTAGGGCACAGACAAGGAATGGAGCATTTGCTGACATATTGAGTCCACCCTGAGGATTATAAATTTGCCAAACCCAAACGTACCCGTTTCTTAGGGGAAAATATAGTACCGAACCGAAAACCGCAACCAAAAACCGTAAACCGAACCGTTAATCACTCGAAACATGGTAGTTCAATATAACAGGCCCATATAAGTAATATATGCAAATGACTGCAATTGATATCATTAATTACATCATTGTTATAAAGGGGCCCATTGTGTTATAATTAAGTACCTGTGGTAACACCTCTCTGGCGGCAGAAGCTTCCATTCTCTCTTTCCTTCCCGTGGCAACTCTTTCTTCTCTCCATAGGTCACTGCACCAGTCCTTTCCAAAAATGCCTTCAATCGTTGGGGGATGCTGTTGCTGCTCTATATAAACGAAAAATGTGCGTAAATCTTCAGCTTGCAGTGAAGAAACAAGGAATTCGTTTCAGTAGGCTACCCTACTATGGAGAAAGAATATGTTCTTGATGGCATTATATATACAGTAGGTGTTATTTATTTAAGGTCCTTTTGATAAAACATTATGCAACACTATTACAAGGTGGCCGTGTATTAATTAAATATGTTAGTGTGTGTGTCTGTGCGTGTGTGTTTGTGTGTGTGTGTGTGTGTGTGTGTGTGTGTGTGTGTGTGTGTGTGTGTGTGTGTGTGTGTGTGTGTGTGTGTGTGTGTGTGTGGTGTGTGTGTGTGTGTGTGTGTGTGTTTGTATATGCTTGATTGAGAAGTTAATTCTTCTCAAAGTAAAACTAGTCGTCTAATCGATTTTGATCGATTAGATCCACTATCCATCAGATCAACCATTGTAATGTGTAAAAGGAAAAACATCGACATGTACCCGGGGTTGCTGAGGCCGTTCTGGGGGTTGCCAGCCCCATGGATGTAAATTAAGAATGGCCACCCCCACCTCTGTCGCCGTGTAGCTTACACACTCTTCAATACCTACCTTGTACACGTTTTTCCAGGCCATGAGTCCCACTCGGTCGATGGTCAAGAGTGTCGTTTGGATAGTGCTGTGTTTCTCTGGCTGCCCTCAGTTGAATCTCAAGTGAATAGCATTTCTTTTTTAATGCATCGTTTTCACTCTTCTGTTGCGATATCTCTGTGTGGAGGACGGCGGAGCAGTCATCGGCAAGCTTGCTTATTTCAACTAAGGCTGCGTTGGTCAGTTGTTCCAAAATAGTGGCCAGATTAGTTCTGAAACTTCTGTTAGTGGTGTCGCACATCATGTTGACAAATTCGCTGTATATTTTTTGAGGGGAAATCCTGCAGATCGAGCGGACCCAACGTTACTTCTGAAACAACTGACTGGAAGCCTGCTGCCGCAAGGGATTGTGGGAAAGATGCTATGTGTAGGACTGGTCTATGGGATGTATTCTAAGAACGGACTGGTCGATGATTAGGTTATTTTCGTCTTCGTTTTGACCATCGGTAACTTGATGAGACCATGCATCGGTAGCAGTTGATAACATTTGCATGATAGTAGTCTCATAGACGGCAAATGGCCTTTTAAATAAATTTTCATATAGGATATATTTATAAATCATATTTGTATATGTGTTTATTATTGTATAATAATATTAATGCATTTTGTCTTTCATATTCATTATTTTCTAATCAATTATTTGTCTTTTCACTGAATACATGTACATTTTGTAGTTCACAAAATATGGCATTATTAATATGTTATTACAATATGAATATATTTTTCAACAGGTTCAATAATAATCTTCATAATTATCAGAATGTGAACGTGACTGAGGGGAAACAATAACATTCACACACAATGTCCTTTTGATACATCACAAAAAGAAGACATCCAAAGTGTAGAACCAAATTAATTTATTTTCGGTGTGATTGAGCGTGTAACGCTGACAAATTAAAATTGAGTGACAGAAATGTGTGAGGTGGTGGTTGTGGTGGTGTTGGTTGGTCCTAATCCAACAGGGCGACCATGTCTGGCTATCGATTCCCCGTTATACGAGTGTCCGTCCACCACGTCCGCGTGCACGGCCAGGTGCTTTTTGAGATTACAATTCTTGGTGAACCCTTTACCACACTGACCACAGACAAACGGCTTCTCCCCGGTGTGGGTGCGCTGGTGCATGTCCAGGGTGCACTTCTGGATGAAGCCCTTGCCGCAGATAGGGACAGCCGTATGGCTTCTCTCCGGTGTGGGTGCGTTGGTGCGTGTACAGGTGGCCCTTCTGCGCGTAACGCTTCCCACATAGCGTGCACCTGAAAGGCTTCTCCCCGGTGTGGCTCCGCTGGTGGATCTCCAGCTGGCTGAAACAGCGGAAGCCCTTCCCGCACTGAGCGCAACCAAACCTCTTGGCCATCTCAGAGTTCCACAGCAGTCCCTGAATCCTTGTGTTCTTGGCCGGGCCCAGGCCCTTGGAGGCCGCATTCCGGCAAACCAGTGTCTTCCCACTAGTGTCCATTTTGTTGTTATTGTTGTTGTTGTTGTTGTTGTTTTTGTTGTTGTGTGAGGCAGGTGTTGGCCTAAGCAAGAGGTTCTGATCGCATGGGGTTTCATGGAACCCTGCTGGTGCAGCCGCATTGGATGAGGCAAGAGTCTGAGTGATGGAAAAGGGAATGAACAGTTGTACACTTGATGCTGATTTTGGATGCATTGGAACATCTGACCTCCTCTTCTCAGGTTGGGTTTGCAGTTCTGCTTCTCCTGTTGAAAGCAAAAAATAATATAAATGCAATAAATAAAATAAATGCAAACCTCCTTGTTTACCATTTCACACTTTTGTCAATTTTACATTCCCCACTTTTGCTTATTTTATATATCAGGTTACTCACTTGTATCGGTTTCCAGTTCTTGCTGTGTACTTAATTCACAGGTCTGCTCCTCGGGTGGCTCCTCTTTAATTACCCTGATTACAGGCTGTTCTTTTGATTTGTCTGTGAACCGCTGGGAGGAAACACATGACATGGTCAGCTGACTAAACAGAGGCCGTAAATCAGAGTGGTACCAACTAAATAGTAAAACTTACTTGATGAAAGCTTTCTTCATCTTCATTAAGTTGTCTCAGTGGAGGGACATATGCTTTCCTGTAAACTTTCACTAGAAGTATAGGAGACAAACCAATGATGCAGTTAACGTGCCGTTATTGCAAGGTGTTATAGTGTAGTAGCATGTGGATTTAATGTTGTTGGATATTCCTACCTTTTTATTGGTTGGATTGTAGCGCCACCATCTAATTCGCCGCAAGTAATTTCTGAATCACGTGTGATTGATCGTCCCGCGGTGTCCTGCCGGTGTCCTTGGGCAATCCAAAGCAGCTTCTCCATCAACTGCAATTTCTCTGTGAGTGATGCGATTTCATTTCGTCCCCGATTAATCTCTATTTTTAGCATCTTTGATTCGATCTGAACTAGTTTACCTATTTCCAATACAGCCGTTTTGGATAACGCATCCATGATGGAGACAAGCTGTGAGCTAAAAGAGAAATTTGTCGACATGGTAAAATCGTAACAGTTAGTAGCCTATATAAGAAGAGGGTTGTTACACTGCAACTACTGTCGGATCAAGCAGTCCTATTATTAATATAAAGTATATTTGTTAGAATAGGCTACACTGCGATAGGACAATGTCCTACTTGAAGTAGAGCTTGCGTTTAGTGCCAATTGTCAAAAAAGCCATCGTTTCCATCTATCGGAGCGGAGGAGAATCGCCAATATAGAGGACCAAAACAGTAAGAACCTTGACGCTACCAAACAGCAACAAACTCGCCTCAACGCAAACGTATGCTGCTCCATCACTGGCTCAATACAACCCACTGCTGTCAAACCACGTGGCATTGAATTGATGAGGTGATTACCAACTAACTGATAATTATATCCTATGTTGTTATCTGAACGGTGGTCTGGGATTCATTTATAACCATAAACTGATCGGACATATGAAAAGGAAACCGACATTCCTTTTATGTTTCTCGTGTTTTGAGGTTAACGCATAACGATAATAAATTAATTTTAACAACCTAGACTTATGGCCTCTATAGCCCTGCTCAAAACGTTTGCTAGTTCTAATCAATTGCACCGACTTTATGTGGCCATGAGAGAGCGCAGCGGCGCAATAGTTTCAACAAGTTGATGATAAGCTTGTACAATACTGGTTTGCGGCGACCCTACTGGCTTTAAACGTCCGACGACTTCGATTAGAAATACTGCTATACGAAAGTCTTGTTCTTGTAAAAAAATGTAAGCAAATAAATAATTGTCATTTATTTTACCTATTCAATTGTCTCACAGCGATTCGTCATTTTAACCCCCAATATGATTGGCTAATGGAAGTAGTTCCAGGAAGCAGAATAGTCTATTCGATTTGCCGACAGAAATTTCCAGCATTCAGCTTACTCCAACCAGGATTTATCAGCAGGTATTCCTTATTTCTTTGGGAACTAGTTTATAAGTGTGAGATTGTTTGTAGTGTTCGGTCCTGTTGCATCAGCATGCGTTTTATATGTTGAGAATGAAAGAATCATGCTTTACCGCATCTTCAGTTTGACATTTATACATACTAGATGCACGTCATGCACGATAGGTGCATGAATGGAGTTTGTAGAATCCATGTGTTTATAACAGTGGATGTTGATGGAGCGTCCACTTAAACCATTGTGTACATTGTATTTGACTAATATCGTTAAGATGAAACATGTACGGTATTATACATTAATGTTGAGAGCACAGTTTCTGTTGCAAAATAAGCTGTTGCAAAATCCTTTCCGAGATGTACTTCCTTGTGTGATGAACGTTTTGCTGTAACACACCGTAACCATTTCCCTTTACTCAGACTTTAACCCAACTAGGTAGAAGACTCACCTATTTATTCCATCTGCAGGAAGCAGAGCGGTTTGCAATGGCAGCCAGAAGAGTTGTGGTGTTCCCATCCTCAGCAGAGCTCGGCCCAGTGCTGGCTGAGCTCGTGTCATCTCGGGCAGGGAAGGCCATTGCGTCGCGTGGTCGCTTCACCCTGGGTCTCTCAGGTGGCAGCCTGGTGTCCATGCTGAGCAAGGAGCTGCCCGCTCTGCCCAACCTGGACTGCAGCAAGTGGGTGGTCGGGTTTTGTGATGAGCGGCTGGTCCCTTCCAATGACCCAGAGAGCACCTACGGGCTTTACAAGGTAAAGGCCTACTCCCACGTTGTTTAAATGTGTCATATTTCACTCGAACAATATACACAGCACAGCACTGAATCTAAAAATAATTGGTGTGTGTGTGTGTGTGTGTGTGTGTGTGTGTGTGTGTGTGTGTGTGTGTGTGTGTGTGTGTGTGTGTGTGTGTGTGTGTGTGTGTGTGTGTGTGTGTGTGTGTGTGTGTGTGTGTGTGTGCCGGATCAGAATCAACTGTTCACCAAGATCAACATACCAGAGACTGCGATCTTGTCCATCAACTCTTCGCTGCCAGTGAATGAGTGTGCAGAGGATTATGCCCGTAAACTGAAGGAGGTACGGCTGGAACATAATTTTTTCCAATTGTCTCGTACCTGTCAGCGGTATTATTGTACGTAGACTAATAAAAATAATAATACAGTAGTGCTCTGGATCTATCTAACACGGCAGGTGTTCCCCGGCAACGACAAGCCCGTATTTGACATGCTGCTGCTGGGAATGGGCCCAGACGGCCACACCTGCTCCCTTTTCCCAGGCCATCCTCTTCTGGAGGTGAGAACAATGCTCAACAACACTGGTGTGAATGTGGCTCGTCAAGGATTCCTGCAAACAGTTCCAGTCCAATTATCCCACTGTCGGGATATGAAACTATAGAGAAGGTCTACCTTGATGTAAATGCAGATTAAAAAAACTCTCACGAGTGCTTAGTTTTGGCTCCAAATGAAGGGATAATGAGTACATGCATGTTTTAAAGAGGCACGTTACAGTGTGTACTTTTCTCCAAAGCTGCCCGTTTAAAACCGGTCATTCTGGAACCGTCGACTGGAACGAGATGCCCCTCTGCCAGTGTGCAGCTAACCTCAACCCTAGCATTAAGCATGGCCTGCTCATGGCTCTTTCTAAATCTGCAGCACATTTAAAGTCTCCATTTGACTTCAACTCGTATTTTGCTAATGATATATCAAATTGGAACATAAGTGAACAAAACTAACTCCATATGTAACCTATTTCTATGTATGTATGTTTATAAACACTTTTGGATGGATATTTCCAAAAATATGAAAATTCATGTTTAACCATAACTAGTTATTCTGTTTTCAGAGGGGGACTAAAACAGCATTTGAAGTCGAATTTCAAATGTCTTTCAATGCAAGCCTACATGTGAAACAGATTGCATGGCTCACCTATTCATTAAGGCCCTGTCACCCATTGGCTGAGACTCCTTAGTGTGGTTCCTGATAATGTGCTATTTCACAACAATATGTATAATCTCTGCCCTTCTCAGTCACTCCCTTTCACTTGCCACAATGACATTCTTTGTGGCCTTGCGAGTGCATGTCTCTCATTATGGGTGCGCATAACACATTTATGAACAAAACGTTTGTCTTCTATCACTGGAGAATGGCTTCGTTCGATATATGTTTCAGTTTGTGGGGTGCTTTTCATGCTTCCATTTTGGTGACAAGAACTATTCAAACTGTTCCATATTCGGGTCATCTTGATCTGCAGACATTGGGGTTTGACCCTGGAAACGTTCGGCTGGGTCTTAAAAAAAAAACTATGGGCACCCCACTATCCGGTCCTGTGGATTATATAAGAGAATTGTTAAGGGAGGTTCCCGGTTATTTGCATCGTATTTTCCCCTATGTCAGGAAACTGCGAGGATCGTGGCCCCCATCAGCGACTCCCCCAAGCCCCCGCCACAACGCGTCACCATGACCCTTCCCGTGGTGAACTCGGCGCGCTGTGTGGTGTTCGTGTCGACGGGTGGCAGCAAGGCACCCGTGTTGAAGGTAACTAACTGTGTAACAATTTGTAACGTTGTTACTTGGAGGTATACATCAGTATTGTTGTGTTTTACATCATTCGTCCAAGCGACGGAGAGATATTAAGTTAGTTTATAACAGAGAATCAGACGGAAACACTGTCCAAATTTGTGTTTATACAGTGCGTAAACATGTGTTTAGACAGTGATTATACACGCGATTAAAATCACTGACACACGATAAGCAATGGGGACATTCGGCCTCTCTTTTCTTTATGTTCACAGGAAGTGCTAGAGGGCCGGGAAGGCCCAGCATTCCCTGCAGCCCGGGTTTTGCCAACTGAAGGAGAGCTCTTCTGGCTCGTTGATGGCCCGGCTGCTGCTGACCTGACGATCACCGTAGAGAAGCCTGGATCAGGCGCACGGCTTTAGGGTTTGCTCCTTTGCTACCTGGAGGACTGAGACAGAATGTACATTTTGTTAAATATGCAAGTTGTAACAAACAAAGTGTCAAAGTCCGTCTCTAGGAGTGTGTGTGTGTGTGTGTGTGTGTGTGTGTGTGTGTGTGTGTGTGTGTGTGTGTGTGTGTGTGTGTGTGTGTGTGTGTGTGTGTGTGTGTGTGTGTGTGTGTGGGGGGGGGGGGGGGGGGGGGGTGTGCACGTGTGTGTTGGAATCATTTTGTCGAAAGCTGGTCCAACTGAAAAAAATCATTAAAAGTTTTGAAGAACGTGCAGTTGTGTATATTCAATTTTCTTTCAAAAAATCAAGATCGTTCATGTTCATTTGGCAGGTATAATTTGCAAATCAAACTGCACTGGGCTCCAAAGCCCATCCCCTTTAACAGTACATCGGGACGTCCCCTTTAAAATACAACTTGGCGGTGTTGTCACATCCGAGGGCTGTAGAGAATATTAGCGTTATAGCGATGGTCTTGTGAGCCTAGAAAGGGTACGTTTGGAAGCTATATCCTTAGCTGCAAGACTTCAGACACTTCATCTTTCTATAATTTATTTTTCCTGGTGTATTTTGGCAATGCACCGCTTTATTTCTCTGTACGGCGCTCTGATCTTCGCATGCCTAGCGTGCAGACCATCTTGGGGATATTTTCCAGAGGAACGATGGAGCCCCGAATCTCCAATTCTGGCACCGCGGGTTCTTATCGCCCTCATATGCCGGAACGCAGAGCATTCTCTGCCTTACTTCCTAGGGGGTATCGAACGTCTTAACTACCCGAAGGACCGTCTAGCTGTATGGTAAGTCCTGAAGTGGATAACTACAACCGATCGACGTGCAGAGTAACGGTACCGATTCACAACCACATCTATTGGTTACTGACACGTAGTGGAATCATTTTCAGTAGGGGGGAAAAAAAAAAGCCTATTATAATGGGGTGCGATGCCGTTAGTCGATCTTACTTTAATGTAGCGCTATAGTTAATGCTGTCATGTGCCGTCAACTCTTCCCACGTTCTACTTCATAGATTTCGTCCTGACAAGTGTTGGATAAAAATGAATAGATTTTTAGATCCATGAACACCTGGGACTAAATATGTTGCAACCCCCGGCCATGTAAAGTCACAGCGATGAGCTCTCACGCAGACACTGCGTGCAGCAAGCCCCTATGCCTCTAATGTGTATACGTGGAGGGCAGATGGTGGGGACCATTGTATATAGCCAGAAGGGGTGCTAATGAAACTTTTTCAAAAATGGGGATCTTTTCCATTGCCCACTTCTCAGTGTAGAAGAGTCCTAGCTTCCACCCAGTTTCCACTCACACACAACCATATCTCATTGAGTGCTATAGTTCGACACTGTTCAACTGCATTGGTAAATCAGTGTTAGGGTCCTCCGTATAGGCTCAGTAAAGCCTAACCAATCCGTTTGACCCTAACCCATTTTAAATGGATATGAGTTTTACCTTTTTATAATAATTTGAATAATTTAAATGGGACACCATATGAAGAGGATTCATCAAGTATGAGTGTTGAAAGGAATGTCTGGAATGGTATTTGGTTGTATGCACACAAATGTTAAAAGAGAGGAACCTTGGCACTTCCTTAACTTCCTCAATGCACACCACCTGTGAGCTGCAAGACATCCCCTGAGGCAAATAAGGCAGTAGAATTGTAATGCACCCGTGGATACCAGCCAAAGACCTATTCAAACAACCAAATGTTGAAAGCTTGATGGAGGGCAATGGATTAAATGAGATTAAGTTTTTGACATTGTTTTTTTGTTTTGTCCAATTTCCCATATTTTTCTCAGTTTTACTTGTTTATTCCTAATAAATTTGTTTTACACAAAAAGAGGTTCTGGGTGAAACCACACCTGCACACATAGCTGTGGGCTTTCCGAGGTACAAATGTAAACAACTGTCACATCTCGTAAACATTGCACGCTGAGGTCTTAACCAAACCATTTGGAATACATACCATTTGCTTCTGTAAACACATGCACACACTGCACGCTAGCTTACATCCTTTTAAGTTAACACATGGAATAGCAATGCAAAAAACAAGAGAGAGAGAGAGAGAGAGAGAGGCAAGCACGTGGCAGAAGATGGCTGTGCGGGCACGACCGGTCAGGGGAGACTGGCGTTTGGATAGTCGGGAGCGAGGGGATAGATGGTTTAGTGGGCAGCTGCAGTGTTCTCACGGGCTGATGTGACATCAGCAGCGCGGAGAACCTGACTTGGCTGTCTGCCATCCATAGAAAGGCTACCGACTCTTGTATATAGAGGGGGGAGAGACAGAGATTTTGTCGAGTTGTAACATGATTCCCCCGCCCCTTCCTCTTCCACATAGACTGAGAGAGCCAGGCGAATGGAATGAGAAGAGCCCAACATGTGGCTTGATTTAGGATCCACACGGCATTCACTCGAATGTGCCGTCTGCCCAGGGCTGTGTTGACGCACTGCGCACATGTACACACATCCTGCCGCCTTTGTTTTCCTGTTCCCCCCGTCCTCAGATAACTGCAGACCCGGCAGTTTTTTACTTCTCCTAATGTCTTTTGGATCATTGCCAAGAAGTAGATCATATCCCCCTAGAATTAAGACAACCAGAAGCACCACAGCGTGATAAAAGTGTATTTTTGTCTAGGCGTGTCATCCTGGGAGATACAGATGATAAACTATCACAAAAGCCCACTGAGAACTATTGTTCTTTGAGCCTCGTGGTTTATTCTTTCAATCAGTTCAAGTCTCAACTCGAATCCCGTCTGGCTTCAGCACTATAGAAACACCATGCATGCAAGTCTCTTACTGCTGGCCCCTCAAAGCCCACTTTCCTGGTATTGACGGAGATGACTTTTGTTTTTTTCACGCGACAGGGTTGCAACAGATCACAACGAAGACAACACCACGTCCATCCTCCGAGACTGGCTCACCACGGTCCAGAACCTCTACCACTACGTGGAATGGAGGCCGAAGGAGCAGCCCAGGTCGGTTTCCGCCAGTCTAGCGTTACATGAGAGTTTGAAACGGATCCTATCCAGACAATGCAAGGTGTATGGCGACTATCGGTCTACTTATTTAGTCACCGAGAGGCTAGATCGGGAGAATCTGTTGTTGCCAGACGCGCTGCTCGTTCAAAGAATCACCTTGAGATGGGTACTGCGTTTTGTTGGTTTATTAGAAATAAGTTAAAAACGTTCCATAGCAGCAGTCCTAAAGTGATCGGTGCGTTAAGTGTTATTGTGCGGTCAGCAAAGTTGGACTTCCCCCGTTCACCCCCTCTCTTCTCAAACATTTCATTTCAACCCGCGCGTGAACAGCTGACTTTTATCCTGGCTGACGTAGCCCCAAAACCACGTGACCTGTCAGTCTGCCTATACCTGTCACCAACACAAGGTGTTGACGTTCCCCTCTGTGTCGGTGCGTCTGTTTTGTGTTTTTTGTTTGTTTGTTTGTTTAGTGAGTATCCGGACGGGGACGGTCCGAAGCAGTGGACCAATCTACGCTACGCCCATGTGATGAAGCTGCGCCAAGCAGCGCTGGACTCGGCCAGGGAGATGTGGGCCGACTACTTCTTGGTGTGTGTGTGTGTGTGTGTGTGTGTGTGTGTGTGTGTGTGTGTGTGTGTGTGTGTGTGTGTGTGTGTGTGTGTGTGTGTGTGTGTGTGTGTGTGTGTGTGTGTGTGTGTGTGTGTGTGTGTGTGTGTGTGTGTGTGTGTGTGTTTGTCTGTGTGTGACTGTCTGTCTGTCTGTGTGTGAGTGTGTGTGCGTGCGTGTGTTTGTGTGTGTGTGTGGGGGGGGGGGATCGAATAGTTTGCACATTATAACAGATGGGGCTGTCTCGGGCTGATGGAGAACGGGCACAGCGGCAGGGTTTGGTTCTTCTTGGGTTACTTTCATTACAATGGCGCGGTTCTGATGAATGATCAGGTCCGTGGCTCTTTCTCTTTATCTCTATGAATGGGTGTTCTGACCCCCTTTGTCCGCTGCTTTTGATTCAAGTTTCAAGCAGAGGCCAGCAGTTCAAGGAAAGGCCAGTAGAACTCGCTACAAAGCTCAACTCAAATTAAACCCTCAAACTGTTAATGTAATCCCATTTTTCCATTTCACAGCCTCAAGCATTATTGTTAATATCAGCAGAGAGCATATGTTCTTTCAATCATACCGCTTTCTTTCGAAATCCAGAGCCTTAAAGGTTTTCTATTCTGTTTGTTTCTTCTCAAATCAGCTTTTCAACTTTCTCAAACGATTGTTTTTTTTTCCTTTCTGGTTTTAGGCCGTGGATTGTGACAACCTCCTCATCAATCCGGACGTCCTGTGGAAGCTCATCGAAGAGGACAAGACCATCGTCGCGCCAATGCTGGAATCGCGCGCCGCCTATTCCAACTTCTGGTGTGGCATGACCTCCCAGGTACTGTGTGTGTTTGGTCGAGCGTGTTAGTTCAAGTCCATGGGGGTCATTTAATGAGAAAAGGGGGGCAGGATTGTATAGTGTCCAGAGTCTTCGAATGCTAATCCGATACGAACTGTGTTCGATAGCCAACGTCCGCTGCCTCCCTGTGGGCATTCTCGATGCAAGAAGCCTTAACCTCTTGCACGCTGCTAAATAACCTGTATCTGAATTCACTCATGTTTCGGTCCTACTCCTATCAGAGTAGAAACAGGAGGTAGAGTGGGTCGGCTGGTAACCGCCAGGTTGCTAGTTCGATCCCCGGCTCCTCCTCGGGGATGGAGTGTCGAGGTGTACCTGAGCAGGGCACCTTAACCCCGGCGTGCTCCCGAAGAGCGGGCTGTCGCCTTGCATGGCGGACAACGCCGTCGGGTGTGTGAATGTGTGCATGAACGGGTGACTGTTAGGGCAATATTGCAAAGCGCTTTGGGTGAAAGTGCTATATAAAGGCAGTCCATTTAACCATTTCCCATCTTGCAGGGTTATTATAAACGCACGCCGGCCTACATTCCCATAAGGAAGCAGCAGCGAAGGGGTTGCTTCGCCGTGCCCATGGTCCACTCCACCTTCCTGATCGACCTGAGGAAGGAGGCGTCCAGGCAGCTGGCCTTCCACCCGCCGCACCCAGACTACAGCTGGGCCTTCGACGACATCATCGTGTTCGCCTTCTCCGCCCGCATGGCAGGTATGGGGGGATTCATCCGTTAATGTGTTATACCACGCTCATCACATGTTCATCTCCGACGTTTGTTCATAGGATGTTATACCATGTTTATCACCTGCTTCTGTTAGACTGTGTATATCCTTGTTTATGTTAGGCCTTGGTTATCACGTGTTTGTGTTAGATGTGAATCATACATTTATCTGAGGCCTTGGTTATCGTTATCGTTTTTGTTATGCCTGGTTTTCCCATTTGTTTCTGTTTATGTTTATCGGATGTTCATGTTCATTGTTTTGAACGTTACACCTTGTGTGTCTCTGTTGGACCATGTTTATGTTTGACACACTACCATATGTACATTACCTGTTATTGGTACTTTTACAAAATGAGAAATATCTATTAATGAATTGAAGTTCCCCTGCAAAAGCCCCCTTTGGGTGCTGTTGGCCACGCGTTAACTTGTGACTAAAGAAACAACAAACATGACTTTTTTTACTATTTTGTCTTCGCAGATGTACAAATGTTTGTATGTAACCAAGAGACCTTCGGTTACTTCCCGGTTCCGTTGCGGGCTCACAATGCACTGAAGGACGAAGCAGATAGCTTCTTGCATTCCTTGCTGGAGGTTAATGGTGAGTTGGCACACATTTGACCCCACGGTGGCTTCCATAGGTGCAGCCTTGTTCTCAACGCTTTCGTGTTACTTCCGTCTCCCAGCATGCATTTCTGTTGACCCTTTCTGTGTTCATCTTCCCCTCTGACTACATAGTGCGACACCCCCCAGTGATGCCCTCAAAATACATTCCTCCCCCCACTAAACAGCCAGACAAACTGGGCTTTGACGAGGTGAGTAAAGAGGGGGCTTTGTGAAGATGAACACTGAGAAAATGCCGTGAGTTTGTCACTTTCTTTGCAGAATGTCGCCACCTGCTGGCCAGTGTCTGGGCTGGGTGACATGTGCCAGCTGGTTTGTTGTGCCGTGTGCGCAGGTGTTCATGATAAACTTGAAGAAGAGGACGGACCGCCGAGATCGCATGCTGAGGACGCTGTACGAGCAAGAAATCGCATCAAAGGTCATCGAAGCGGTGGATGGAAAGTACGTTTGTTTTTCAAGTTTCTTCTCACAATTGTACTCATTGTAAGTCGCTTTGGATAAAAGCGTCTAAATGTGAATATTTACAGCCTTTTTTTTTTTTTCATGTTTCCGTCTTTACCGTTCTGCTTTATTTCCCCCCCTGATGTATGTTCTCCCTCCTCGTCTGTCACAGAGCCATGAACATCAGTGAGATCAATGCGATGGGCATTCACATGCTTCCTGGGTACAGTGACCCCTACCACGGCCGTCCACTGACCAAAGGAGAGCTGGGCTGCTTCCTCTCCCACTACAAGATCTGGAAAGAGGTGCGGCACAAAAAGCCCATCACATTACCCCTCCAAAAGTATCCCAGTCATTCTCAACACTCACGGAATGAAATGATGGCTCCTATGCACTCTTGTCAAACTCGTTTTGTAGTTTTTGTTTAATTCTGGTTGCATGCGTTCATTGTCCTCGGCCTCAGTCAGTTGTCTGACGCTTTTGCTAGCGCTCGCTGACGGAGCCCCGTCGTGCGTCGTGTCTGGCCCCTAGATCGTGGATCGAGGTCTGCAGACGTCCCTGGTGATCGAGGACGACCTCCGCTTCGAGATCTTCTTCAAACGGCGCCTGAAGAACTTGATGGTCGAGGTGGACAGCGAGGGACTGCGCTGGGACCTCATGTCAGTCATTAGCAAATCCTCCTGGGGATTATTATTTGTAGAAACGTCTTTTAACATGTTCAGACTTGCTTACTAGTAAGCAGGGACGAAATTAAAGGTGACATATTATACCACTGGGTAGGCAGGTATCCAGAACACATCTAGGCGGTTGGACACTTTTTCAAGCCGATTTTCAAAACGGCTTGTAATGGCTTTTCAAATTCACCCCCCGTGGTATAATATGTCACCTTTTTAATTTATTTTTAAGGTGCATTGCAACACGGTGATGTTAACCACCCTTTGGCCCAGACTAGCGAATCAGGCCGGAGCTGGTCTCTGCAGTTTGAGTTAAGGGGACATAACTGTCGACGCCTGAAGGGGCTTAGAGCAGCATGTGAGCTCATTCAAACGTCAATTATTTTTTACGAGTCACCGGGGGAAAACTCCAAACTCCGCCCACTGGGGGATTTTCCATTCCTCCGCCATTCACCGTTCGCGTTGTTTCCCCTTTCCACCCCCATTCTCTTTTCAAACAGCTACATCGGGCGGAAGCGTATGCAGGTGGACCGCCCGGAGAAGTCGGTGCCTAATATTCATAACCTGGTGGAGGCGGACTACTCCTATTGGACGCTGGGCTACATGATGTCGCTGGAGGGAGCCATGAAGCTGCTAAAAGCCGAGCCGCTGAAGAGGATGCTGCCCGTGGACGAGTTCCTGCCCATAATGTTCAACAAACACCCTGTGTAGGCCTTTGTCTTGTGTGATCTTCAACATTGTAACCTATGCCATTTTGACACTGTGACAAAAATAGACAGAAATAAGGCCGTCATTTTAGAGAAATAGGTGTCAGATCCCATGTTTTTTTGCCAGTCTCTGCCCACACGTTTGTGAACGTTCAACTTTGCTCCGAACTCAAGTCGCAGTCTTTCCGTGACGTCGAGGTGCTTTTTTCCGAGGCATTTCGACATCACGACGTGTGGATGTGTGGAGATCACTCACATGTCTCTCTCTCTCTCTCTCTCTCTCTGTCTCTCTCTCTCTCTCTCTCTCTCTCTCTCTCTCTCTCTCTCTCTCTCTCTCTCTCTCTCTCTCTCTCTCTCTCTCTCTCTCTCTCTCTCTCTCTCTCTCTCTCTCTCCCCCTCTCTTTCCCCCAACCAGCTCGGATTACATGGAGGAGTTTGAGAACCGCAACCTGAGGGCGTTCTCCGCCGAGCCCCTGCTGGTCTTCCCCACCCACTACACGGGCGACCCGGGCTACATCAGCGACACGGAGACCTCCACCGTGTGGGACAACGAGAAGGTGCGCACCGACTGGGACCGTGCCCGCTCCGGCAAGACCAAGGAGCAGGCGGCCATCAGCACAGAGGCCCAGAACTCGGACGTCCTGCAGTCCCCTCTGGACAGCACCGCCAGGGAGGAGCTATGAGGGGGAGGAGCTATGAGGGGGAGGAGCTATGAGGGGGAGGAGCTACAAGGAGGAGGAGCTATGAGGGGGAGGAGCTATGAGGGAGAGGAGCTATGAGGGGAGGAGCTATGAGGGGGAGGAGCTATGAGGGGGAGGAGCTATGAGGGGGAGGAGCTACAAGGAGGAGGAGCTATGAGGGGGAGGAGCTATGAGGGAGAGGAGCTATGAGGGGGAGGAGCTCTCGAGCAGGGGGCTTGTTTGTTAGTTTTATGGTACTCCGTTTTTTATTTTCTTTGTTTTTTACGCCCCCAGCACATGGATTGCGGTATTCGTGTTCTTTAAGTGGGCGGGGGGGGGTGCCTTAATTTAATTTCAATACGCGAATAGAAGTAAGAGCCAAAAAAAGAAAGAGGTTAGTGGCTGGCTGGATTTCTTCTTTTATTTGGTCAACTTTGAGACGTAACTTCATAATGGCACTAGACTTGCCGTTTGTAATGGCATTTGCAGTACCCGTCATGTCTGTCATACAGAGTAGAGCCTGAACATTAGCCGACGTTATACTTAATGAACCCTACCAGATGATTCAATCTGCACGCCTCATGCATATTTTCTTTAAATCCAGATGTTGAATTTATGAATCTCGTCATTCATTTCATTCAGCAGAATCAAAATGGAAGAGTGCAGGAGAGAAGTGTTTTTGTTTATAGAAATGTGTTAATCTAGATGTATTGCAAGGGCTTTGTCCAAAGAGATTGAGTGTGAAAATATTGCATGTTTCAGTTCTTTTGTTTTAACTATCCTGTAAACCTTTTTTTTTATTTGGTTTTATTTCCAGAACACACTTTCCACCATAAGATCGCTTTTAAGAACCGCTTTCGAAAAAGGACATCATTTTACAGCGCAATATGATTCGACAATTAACGACTCACTCATCAACAGCATAATAGTGCCATCCATGCATTCTGCAGCGCTGTCCCCACTTGCTGCTGTTTGGGTGTTCCGACGGACGCCAGGCTGCAGCCTGTGGCCGCGGTGGTTCTAGCCCAGACCGATCTCTGTGTACACACCGCACTTTGGTCTCGGAGGGGTGGGATCCAAAGCAGTGTTTAAGTTCCCACAAAAGATGCCTTCTCGGCCACATGCTAGCCATTCTGGCCTCTCACCAGAGTCGCATTCTCTCCGCACGACACGTCGGTTGAAAGGGAGTTTGAGAAGGAGAAGGGAAACATCACGATATACAGGTCACAAGAGCGTTATCAAAAAGTGAAGTGATTGTTGTTTTTTTAACGTTATGCCCATTCTCAAGTTATGGATCATGTTATCTACTTAGACGGAAATGCACAATCATTCTATGTTGGAAGTGGCTACTGATGCATGAACTGAGTGGGAGTGTTTGACAATGGGAATCCTATGCAATAGAAGACTGCGATTGTGCCTTTTTCAAAAGAATAAAATATTTTTGTTTTAAGAAGTGTGAATGTGTCCCTCACTAGTCCATGTTGCCCCTTTGGTTTACTTCTACATCTATTTTGGATACATTTTTCAGAATTGCGTCTCTGCTAGAACTCACTATGAGGTGTCCAGATCAACCATGATTTTCAGAAAGATTTTTATTAATGAATTGCATAACGGACAGTGGTATGGCAGGTTGACCATTGGTACTCTGTTGCACTGCAACATGCAATTGTGCCCGCAGTTAGCACTTCAACCAACCTGTGTGTCACCAACACTATGGCATACACAACGCCAAGTATTTTAACTCAATTCTTCCAATCCATTTCGTATCACCTTTGCATCGCAAGCCCTACGGTGTTTAAACTCACTACTCGCAACACCTAAATGTTGACTAATTGTGTTTGCATCATCTTCTGAAGCACCAACCAGGTAGCTTGCGCAGATCTTTCGGTAGACGCAAGCAAACCTTGCGTCAGGTGAGCAAGGTCATTGAATACGAAACCTCTTAAACTGCACCGGCGTGACCTTAGCTCAGACAATTCAAACAATCAAAAGAAACCAGACAGAGGATAAGTTCTGATCCGTCATTGTATGGAACTTGGAAGCGTTCTCTGTGTGTACATTTATTAGCCAGCCTCCCAGAGAGGATGAAAAAACAAACCCTCTGCGGTTTGTGTAGCATCTTCTCACTAGGGTTCGCCTGTGGGGTAGGTGTGGCCTACGCCCTGAGGAGATACTCGCTCTACACTTCCTCTATCTAGTGGTGAAAACATATTGGCCAACCTTCAGTCCCTTAGAGGAAGTTACTATCGAGAGCAGCGAAAATAGAGATTAGCAAGCAAGCAGGGGGGGTTGCAGACACCGCCATAGCCTTTCGACCAGTCAGTATGTACAACTGCTCTTGTCTGCCGATACGTTCTAGTGTTCGGTACAGTTGACCCCTCCTTCCCCGCCCCCTCCCCCCCGACCAAATCTGACAACCCTTCCTGCCAGTACAGGTTAAGTGTGTCGGCTGGTTGGGGTGATTCTTGATGGTGTAGACATGGAAGAAGAAACAATCGTGGAAGAGGAAGGATCGACCAAAAAGTCAGGTGAGCCACGCAACGAGGACTTTGGCTGAAAATGAGCTGTTATTGTTTCAAAATTTTAATTGAGAGATTATTAAGTTTGTAAGTGTGTGTATGTATGTGTTTGTGTGTGTGTGTGTGTGTGTGTGTGTGTGTGTGTGTGTGTGTGTGTGTGTGTGTGTGTGTGTGTGTGTGTGTGTGTGTGTGTGTGTGTGTGTGTGTGTGTGTGTGTGTGTGTGTGTGTGTGTGTGTGTGTGTGTGGAGGGAGTGTGTGTGTGTGTTGTGTGTGTGTGTCATGATGTGTGAGCGTGTGTGGTGTGTGTGTGTGTGTGTGTGTGTGTGTGTGTGTGTGTGTGTGTGTGTGTGTGTGTGTGTGTGTGTGTGTGTGTGTGTGTGTGTGTGTGTGTGTGTGTGTGTGTGTGTGTGTGTGTGTGAGGGAGCGTGTGTGTGTTTGTGTGTGTATGAGTGTGTTTGAGGGAGCGTGTGTGTGTGTGTATGAGTGTGTTTGAGGGAGCTTGTGTGTGTGTGTGTGTGGGTGTATGAGTGTGTGTGAGGGAGCGTGTGTGTTTGTGTGTGTGTCGGTTACATTCTCTTAGACGGCACAGGTTGCACTCCCCAGCCTCCCCATTATTTAAAAATTGTTTTGTTGCTGTTCAACTTCTGTATTAACATCAAAAAAAACCCTGTCTACTTTCGTAAAGAGTATATAGTCTGTTTTAAGAACTCTCTTAACCCTCCTTAAAGTATTGGGCTTTGTCTGAACTGTAGGTGAAAATATATTGTAAGAGTCATATTTTATACTTCAGAATATTGATATATTGATTGACAGAGCTTTACAGGAAACATAGTACCCGTCTTTCAAAATCACCTCACAAGACTGTCTGCTGCTGCATTACAGGACATGATATAAATGACAAGCAGGATGTGGTTGACCCAAATTGAGACAGCTTCAGAGAGAGAGAGAGTGTGTGACAGATAGATTTAGCATTCTCAGTCTTGTGTTAGGCTGCTGTCAAACATTTAACCGCTTCTTCCAAAGCAAACGCTAATTTCAGTTCATTTGGGCATCAAGCTAAATAAAGACAGAAGTAAACCCCGATTTTTATCTTTGCGGGGCAAAAGGAGTGCTTAGATAGAATTTAGATAGAAATAAATACATTTTATGTGAGTCGTTGCATCATGCGTCAAGTCATTGACTCATGTGTTGCTTTTGCTTTTGTATTTCTACATACGGTTATAAATCAACTGAACTCACACCCTTTCTTTGACACAAAGTATAAGCTTTCGTAAAATGTGTGTATATATAATATATATATATATATATATATATATATATATATATATATATTATATATATATATATATATATATATATATATATACTGTACTACTATTATTACTTTTAATGGTTTCTTTCATAAGCACTTTTGACTAAACTTAATTTAAGTGTCACACAAAGAATTTAAAGACTATGTTTTGGCCATGAGGTTGAGACCAGTTGAGACCATCTGTGTCATAGAAGAGCACTACTGTATTTTGCCTTGAGGTGGGGGACGGGCATTATTAAGGCAATGCTGTTATGCTTAAAATGATTGCTAATGTTCATTGCATGTTTAATGAAAGGGTCTAATTTTCATTTCAGAAACACTAAAGTTAGCTTTTAAGTCGCCTCCCAAGCGCTACAGCGAGATCTTCAGGGAATTTGATAGCCTCGACCTGAGCCTGGCTATTTCGTAAGTAGAATCCTCGAGTTTCTCAAATAAAATGTTTGTGGGTATTAGTTTTTCTTCTTTTTTTTTGTTGTTGTTAGATGTTACTCCAGCTTTACTCAGGAGTACTTTCAGTAACGGATCCCCTTTTGTTCGGATGTTGTCGACCATCATGTTTGTGAAGATAATACCGAGTTGGATGTTGAAAGAATTGTTAGTTGAAATTATAATAATAATCCCTTTGGAAGGAAATGTATTTGTTTGTTTCATTGGATAACATGAACAGTTTTACCTAGATTAGGAAACTGGATTTTCTCTGATTCAGGAACTACA